>JAHXZK010000020.1:0-397369 GCA_020975415.1 Calonectria hawksworthii
AGGGGGGGGGGGGGGGGGGGGGGGGGGGGGGGGGGGGGGTTGGAGTGATGGTGAGGTAGAAGAGAGGAGTGTGGAGAATGCATAGCACGTTGGAGTAGCATAATGGAAAGAGACTCGAGGTTTTTTTTTTGCGGACAAAGACACGAATGTATTTGATCGAGAAGAGCATTTGACATGGTTCTGTGTGCATAGCGAGAGGAGTCAAGTTGGTCATTGCGTACATTGCACCTTGAGTCTTGTGTCGTCTTGTGTCGTGTATGTACTCTGCGTATCTTGTGCAACTGCTAAGTAAGCACCAGAAGGAAGGCGGCAGGTCAGGGTCGACGTCACCGAGGACAAGGCTGAACAAAGACGCGGCTCGGGGAGGGCCCTGCGGCTGCGGAGGGGATGATGAAATGACGGTCATGAGGCTTGGGCTTAGGCTTGGGCTTGAGCCAAGACGGTGCGGTGCGGGCAAAAAAAAGGTGCAATTGCGGTGCTTGAGGGTGCAAGTCACGCTGGGCTTGGCCTAGGTCTGGGTCCCAAGTGACCTCTCCCCACGACTGGAGACAAGTAGCGGCTCGCGCAATCGTGGGCGTCCGGGATACCTGGGAGGGGTCCAAGCGTCAGGTTCCCAATTCCACGCGGGACGCAGCCAGTTGCGCCCAAGCAAAACCCCATTGCGGCGCCTTCCTTCTCGAAGTTGGGTCCAGCCAATGGCGGGCCCGCAGGCAATCCGCAGCCCCAGTCGCAACCACCACAACTCTCGACACTCGCTCGACTCGCATCTCGCACGGCACTGCACCGCACTGCAACAATCCCATCCCGCCCATTACCCAATCTGCGTCCATCACCGAGTCTCCGCGGCCGTCTTCCCGCCTCGCGACATTTTTGCCTCCTCCCGAGTCCTCCTCGCCTGCATCGCCGAGAGCTTGCGTCCTCAACGACACGACTCGCCGACAATCAGCGACCCAAAAACCCCCATCTCCGGCATATCTCTACGTCGCCGCTCCTCCATCCCCGATATCGTGAGAGGTGCCCTCAGAACGCCCAGCCCGCATCTGCCCCAACGACCACCCGCCAATTTCGAGCCTCTGCCTATCGCCCATCGCCATCGCACTCGCGCACGTTTACACGCAAGAACGACACGAGCAACCCACGTCTTCTTCTTCTTCTCCTCCTCCACCATCGCCTCCCTCAGCAATAAGTACCGCCCAAAATGATGCCCGCGGCGCACGTCTACGGACACCACCAGTTTACGCCCCAGGGTGCTGAGCAATCCTGGATGCACCAGCAGTCTGGCGCCCACCACCCTCATGCGCAGCAACAGCAGGCCGCCGCTGCTGCCGCCGCCGTCCAGCAGCAGCATTTCAGCCGTCTCGCCGCCAACGCCCACTCATCAGTCGGAGGCCAGCTCCCCGCCCACGCTCAGGATGCCGCGCACGACAACGTCTCCGAGGACAACCGCCGCACCATGGCCTACATTGCCGACCTGCTAAACGAGAACACGCGCGAGGCTGCCCTCCTCGAGCTCAGTAAGAAGCGGGAGCAGGTCCCCGAGCTGGCCCTCATCCTGTGGCATTCCTTTGGTGCGTGACCCCCACTGCCGTTGTCCACGGCCACGGCTCTCCGCAAGCCGCCCGAGCTCTGATAAGGACATTGCAAACTAACCTCTCTCGCAGGTGTCATGACCTCGCTGCTCCAGGAGATCATCTCGGTCTACACCCTCCTCAACCCCTCACAGCTGACTGCTGCCGCCTCGAACCGCGTCTGCAACGCCCTTGCCCTGCTCCAATGCGTGGCCTCGCACAACGATACCAGGACGCTCTTCCTAAACGGTGCGTGATTCACTTTTGACTGGCCAGAGGGCACCATTTGCTGGTTCGAACTCAAACTGACGGCTCGCATAGCCCACATTCCTCTCTTCCTCTACCCTTTCCTCAACACCACCTCCAAGTCTCGACCCTTTGAGTACCTCCGCCTCACCAGTCTTGGTGTTATCGGTGCCCTCGTCAAGAACGACTCCTCCGAGGTCATCAACTTCCTCCTCACTACGGAGATTATTCCCCTTTGCCTGCGAATCATGGAGACGGGCTCGGAGCTTAGCAAGACCGTGGCCATCTTCATCGTCCAGAAGATCCTTCTCGACGACAACGGCCTCAACTACATCTGCGCCACCTACGAGCGCTTCTATGCCGTTGGCACTGTCCTCAGCAACATGGTTGCCCAGCTCGTCGAGTCCCAGACGGCTCGCCTCCTCAAACACGTTGTCCGTTGCTTCCTTCGGTTAGTCTCAGCCCCAGCTGTCCCCACTATCGCCCTCGTCCTTGCTAATCACACAGTACCACAGTCTCAGCGACAATGCCCGAGCCCGCGAGGCCCTTCGCCAATGTCTCCCCGAGCCTCTCCGGGATGCTACCTTTTCCTCCGTCCTCCGCGACGATGCCGCAACCAAGCGATGCCTGGCACAGCTTCTCATCAACCTCTCTGACAACGTTGTGGACCCCGGCTCAAGTGGCGTCTCCAACATGTAAGAGCGAGGAGTAAAAAAAAAATGGGAGTCTCTCCCTGTTGTGACAATACCCCTTGTGCATTGATAAAAACGGCGATTCATGGAGGATGGGTGGATATGTTTTCATGGTATTATGGGAAAAGTAAGAAAGCGGACACAAAAGCATTCTGCATCGTCGATATACCCGCAACCCCATGGAGCTTGTTGGGTTGAAAGGGGGCATCCGGTTCTGCAACAGCCACCGGGCCGCCCTTTTTTCTGCCTACGCGTCTTCGCTAACAGCTTTGGGACTTGCATTTTGTTTCATGTACCTTGGAACTGGATCCAGGGACTCCTTTTGTTGTTGTCGAGCGACAGGCGGCTGTGCATTATTTATCATCTAGTGGTTAGGTCTTATACCGTTCGGCGTCGTCAAATTTTGGCAGGGTTTGAAAACGGGTCGAGGGGGCATGCTTTTTTTATGCTGGAGGACATGACAAGAATAAAAGAGAGGCCCACGCCTCGCACGGCTGCGAGGCGGCCAAGGGCCGAGGGAGGCTTGGGATGCGGGAGAGCATGATTAGTCACCCGCATCACAGGCTTAGGATGAGCATCAGGGGGTGTTTTGGGCGTTGGGTTGGAAAGTCTTGCATCACAATCACGGTGTTTGTCGAGTTCGGTAGTGTTTATAGGTAGGTTAAGAAAAAGACGATGTATTTGCAGCAATTCGGGCCATGTGCTTTCACGAACATGTGGTCTCACCATTATCGGGAGGTAGAATAGGGCACAATGCCACCACGTCATATCAATAATCCTGAGGTTGTCAATTGGAAACGAGATGAAACAGAGTAGAAGTTTAATGATCCTTTGACAATGTTTGGTGTTGTGATACATGGGTGCCCTTGTTTCTTTTCTCATGAGCCCCAAGCTCTATTCCCTCGATCCATAATGGTATCCGAGCCAACGAAACAGATTTTACGCAGCAAAGTTAGCACAGGCCATGATACCCTTGCGTCTTTTAGTTGATAGTTTGGTCTATGGGCTGTTGTACCACGGGGAAGACGGTGTTGAACTGTTCCCTTCTCAGAATGACCCAGATACTTGCATCCCATTACTTTTGTACCCTTATAATAGCCTTACCCAGCCTAACAAATAGACTGGCCGAAAAATTCCAATGTGACTGGCAGTTGCCCGACAAATCCAGCACAGCAAGGCACACGTATATACTATACTATAGCTACTCTAGCTTGTCTCTACTTAAATGCTTAGTTGTTCATATTGTTGTCCCCCTCAATAGCACCCTCGACGAGTTGAACGTCCGGTTCACTATCTGGGTACTAAAAGCGATAGACCTTTGCAACAAATCCCAAGGTTTTATTTAACATATATCATGTACCTTTCAGTATAATTTTAGGCTCTTGTTGCTGGGGCTCAACTTGTTTGAGCTAGGAAAAGAGTTTGGGGGGCTATACAATCATATAGGCAATGGAAATGCTCTTGCAGCAACCATGGCTCATTTAACGGCGGATTAAGAGCACCATTCCGTATTGCAATTCCTCTATAGAGGTTCATAAGCCCTCAGCCACGATGAAGTGATATTTCCATTTCTTCTTATGGTGAGATACCTCAGCAGCGACCCTACCCTATACATGATTTGGTTCGTGGTGATGCGTCAACCTCACAACACATTTCCTTTCGCTGAAGGTGTTGTTATGTAGCGGTCATATTTTTCTCTGCGATGGGATATATTTTAAGTGCAGATTAGGAGATCGGCGGGGAAAGGGTGATGGTCGTCTAAACGGTTTGGGCTGGTATCCCGAGTTGAGAAACCGATGCATTGGGGTTTGGTCCGTGAAAAGAAATGCACCGCAGGTTTCTTTCCTTTTTACTGGATTGCATCTACGGAGATCGGCGTTACTACTAAGTCTCAAAGTTCTAGTGCTTCAAAAAAGCGATATAAGAATCCTAGTCTGAGTCAACGCGAGCCTAGTAGCTAGACTTGACGTCCTTAGTCTTGTTTATTTTCCGATGCCGATACCGTAAATTTATGCATAACCAGTAAATATAAATCTTGCATTTTATTTTGTTTCTTATCTAAATAGCATAAATGATTTTGCCTAAATAGATGGACTCCCAGACTCCCAACTTGTGGCGAGTAAGCATGATGAGATGAGCCAACGAGTTCACTCTGATTCAAAAGTGTCAGTTTGCAACTCTGGGCAGCAATCTCAGTGTTTTCAGCGCTAGCTACCCATATAATTAAGTCACACTCAATTGTTGGTTTTAAATGTTTATCAAATGGCATGTGAATTCATCTCATTTCATTATTACTCCATCACAAGTTCGGCCTGGTTCTATCATTCATTACTCATATATCTCAACCCCCCTTTTCCAAATTGCAAAACCACCACTCAAGGAGAGACGTACTTGTAACCGTACTGCTCCTTGGCACTATCAATAAGCTTCCTCAGCTCAGCGCGGGTCTCCTTGCCCTTGTCGTCGAGCTCATCAAAGGCCGTGGGCCGCGGGGGGTTAGCCTCGGGAACGTTGAGGCCGCGACGGACGGCCGGGCGCTCCAGGAGGCGTGTCAGCCAAGCCTTGACGCTGGGGAACTGGTTAAGCAGGATGGAGGAGCGCTCCGACGAGTTGACCCAGCCCAGCAGGGCAATGTCAGCGATGGAGTAGCGGCCGCGGTCTGGGCCGACGACGTAGTCACGGTCGCTCAGGCGGTCATTCAGAATTCCGTACAGGCGCTCCGTCTCTCCGACGTAGCGCTGGATGCCATAGGGGATCTTCTCCTTGGCAAATAGAACGAAGTGGCCAGCTTGACCTTGCCTGCAAAGAACATCTTTGTCAGCATCATGAACCAACCAACTAACTCACTCCCCCGAAGAAGAGGGAAATGCGATTTTGAGTGACAACTTACATGGGACCGAGGCCGCCGTGCTGCCAGCCAATCCACGACTCGGCGCGGGTGTAGTCGTCGTCGTCAAGGGCAAACGAAAACTTGTTCTGAGGATCATACTTCCTCGTGAGGTAGCTGAGGATGGCATTGCCCTCAAACACAGCTAGATCGTTGTTGTCATGGTCTACAATGGCTGGGATGCGGCCATTTGGGTTTACTTTAATGAACCAGGGTTCTTTCTGAACATTCTGGCCAATGTTGATGGCCTGGTATGTGTAGTTGAGGCCATACGCCTCCTTGAGCTCCTCGAGCAGTACACTGGCCTTGTAGCCATTGGGTGTGCTCCAAGTGAGCAGCTCAATGCCCTTTGTAGCGATAAGGCCGGTGGGACGCGCCATTTTTAAGAGATTTGGGGTCAAGATAAAGGGGATTGGAGTCTTGGGGTTGAATTGAGTGGTTGAGATTGGATGTCAGATAAGGTGTTAATGTTAAAAAGATAACTATAAACAACGACGACCAAAGCTGCGGAACTGCATCATTTATATCTGATAGCTTGCCATGAAGCAACAAGCAATTGCTCTCTCCTCATCTGCAATAACCCCATTACGATATCGCGGAAGTGCCTATTGCACCATCGCAAGCGAGAGTTAGTAATCACGCATTTGCAAGCTGCTGGAAGGGGGAAAGGGTTCCAGCGGTCGCTCCCACCCCCTTCGGGGACGACAGCGAATCAGTGGCGGCAGAGCGACGGCGACGGCGCCGCACGTTCGCCGAGCAAGCATAATTACAGAGCAATACTACTACGCGTATACACGGTTTGGGAAAGAGAGGGGAAACGCGCACGCCGGTTGCGTTGGTTCCACTCGGAAGCGCATTTCTTGTTGCTGCTGCTGTTGTAGTTCTGCTTGATTCCTAATCAGCGGGCGGATTAGTCAAGAGAAAAACCGCACTACTAGACTAATTGCTAATTGCTCCCGTGCTCTTCCATGGAAGACTTCGGAAGTCGGAAACCGGAGATTGGGTGATGAGCTAAGCAACCGGTTTTTTTTTTCTTTTGGGGGGGGAAGGTGGGAGGGAAGGACCTCGATACGTCGCTTGGAACTCGTTAACCGCATCTGCCGGGGGGAGGACTGATGTCGGGTAATGCCCATTGGTTCGGGCCCGGTATAGAAGTGTCTCGGGCTTCGGGTGCTGCAGAGTGAGGTCACTCTGAGTACTGCCCATCCCCAAATCCCATCACATGAAGACCCTATATGTTTCAGTGAGATAGATATTTGTAATTCCAGCCGGACGCAGGCTTGAAACTCGGTCCCCTTGTGCAAAAATATTCCCTCATACGATGGCGCTGCACTCCCCCCCCCCCCCTCCCTTCCCCATAGCCGCCGCTCATGGCCCTTGGTTTGGGTCTCTCATTTAGCACTGTGGAACTGGTTGCTATTAACAGGTACTCGCAGGAACATTTACTGCCATTTTCCTGTGGCGGAGCAACACCCCGGGGATGGGCTCGAGCTCTCTGTGTGGCTAGTGAAGTAGAAATAGGCTAACAGACCTAATCAAGACTAGCGTTTCCCCTTGCTTGCGGTGCTGTGATTGGATGCGACTCTCGTTTTTTTGGTGACTCTATTCCAAGATTTCAAGACAAAAATCCTTCCTTTCATCTCCAATGCCCCGCCGGTCAAACCCCCAGCTGTACGGGTCCGAAGCGAAGCGAGACTCCCGAATGTTTCAAACAAAAAGGTATGATCTGCTCTTATGATTTCCCATTAGATGAAAAAAATTCCCCGGAAGGATTTTCCCACGCCCTTCTTGAACTCTCCTAGTGCTTTACGGGTACGCCCTTGAGCGGATCCCCGTTGCTTCCTGAGCATGTCACCCAATATAGCAGCATGAAAGGATCAGCGGGGGCGTCGGGAAACGGCAAGGAAAGAAGAAGAAAACATTGCGAGAGACAAGAAGAAAAAAGGGACGGATGGGGGTGCGGCCGCGTGGTTTCGTTTCAGAGGGGGGTTGAAACCTTGGGAGATTCGTAAATGCAGATGGATGAGGCTGAGCAGCTTCAGAGGGCGCTTGAGCAGCGGCCGCAACAACCCTCCTCCCCCAAGACCTTGTGCACGCGCCTGTCCTCGTGGTTTTGGTTTTTTTTTTCTTCCTCCAGCCTCCTCAGTTGAGGATTTGCACTTGTGATTCAAACTTCATCAACAACGACCGGGGCCACAAGATCGGCCAGATGATTGTCCCGTCCGTCTCCACAAACACGCGTAACACCAACCCCGGGATTTGGCTATTGCCATCCGCTCCGAGGAGATCCATAAATTCTACACTTACAAAGAACGGGCAGCGGAGCTTCCAAGGGAATAGCAAGCAAAACCAGGCTTTTTTTCTGAGACAGTGATCGACATTCTTTCTCTCTTGTTGCCCATCAACGCGCACGCCCCCCCTTTTCCTTTACAAAGTCGGCTCGCTCGCGACCCCAATGGGCCGTGTTACTATTGCTGCTGCTGCTGCGCGCTTCTAAAAAAGGGTGCTTTTCACGGCTGGGGATTCGTAATCAGGATTACAAGCACCGTAGCATCCGCGAAATTTAGGTACTCACCGCTGATGGGTGCCCTGTCGGATTACAAATCCTTCCCGGTGTGTGTGCGAATGCGAGCCCAGGAGAGCGCGCGTGCATACGCTGTACGCTGTGTGGTGTGTGAGTGTGCGCGTGTGTGTATGTGTATGTGTGTGTGTCATGGGTGGTGGATTAATTCACTGTGATATACAATGCCTACCCTAGAGGGATCCGTTAACGGGTTTTTTTTCTCCATGCCATGTGTGCATTGAGGCCAAAAGCACAGTCAGAACCAAATGTCAGTCAGCCGTCAGAGGATTTGTGGGAAAGGGGACCAAGAAACAATTGGGTTCTTACCATTCGCGGCCATATCACCTAACAACCCCGCGTGAGCATTGCCTGTTACGGGGGGGTGTATGCGTGGGTATCTGCGTTTGCGTTGCTTTTTTGTGTGCTTTGCTTTGCTATGCTCTGTTGCGTTGGTAATCAATGAGCGAGAGATTATGGGGACTCGCAACTCAAAACCATGGCGCGCACACACGCGCGAGGCGACTACGACGGCAGCGCATGAAGGAGGGAGGGGGGTTGTTTACACACTCAAACACCCAAACAACAACATTCCAGACCCGCCTCGCCGGAGGTTCCAAGAGAAGAGAGAGGAGAATACGGCAACTCCTGCAAACATGGGCTCACTGAGGCAATGCGACCTTCAACCAAAGGGCGCGGTCGCGCGCGCACACAATGCAGTCATCCGTCATTTCCAAATCAAGCCCGCGTGCCTCGAGACATCCCCGGTTATCTCCCTCTAACTCCATCCAGTGCCGCCGCCAGTCCCAGGGCACTGGGTCCACGATGGCGCCACCTGAGATCTTCACATGGCCCCCCCCCTTCCCCCAGACTCTTTTGAGCAATGCCGCGGGCGGGCATGCGGCATTGCGGCATTCGATATTGGTTCAGGTTGAAATTTCCTTGCGGCGACGGCGGCGTCTTAAGCGGCATTTTAGCTGCCATTCGGGAGGGTTCGCAGCGTGTCTAGCCGAGCGGGCTAGAAACTTCATCAAGGCAACGGTAGCCTAGCCAAGAAGGGTGAGCCGCGCCCGCGGAGGATATGCTACGTAATGGCCATGTTTTTTTTTTCCTCCTTTGGTTCCTTAACCCGATTCGAACAGCCCGTGTCTAGCATTGCTCATGACACTGATGCTAAAATCCGAGTCCCACTCGCGCCGGCTTGTTTCCCAGCGAGGCTTGGAAAATATTGGCGGGTGAAGCTAGCTTTAGCTAGCGACTAGGTCACGGCACTCGTAGATCCGTCGACCTTTAGCGCCGTCATTTGATCTCCTTGGTTGCTATGTTTGGCGTGGGCAGCGCCCGTCGACAGGGAGAGAACAGGGCTAAACGGGACGGCCAGCGTGTAAAGGTTTCAACGGCGCCGCTGGTGATCGGGTCTCGCCTTCGGCAGCTAGGCACAATGCGTTTTGATTTTTTCGTTTCGTTAAATTAGCCTCTCTTTTTCTTCTCCTTCTTCGCTCATGACTCTGTGTTTTAGAGGAACCTTTGTTAATTAACTGCCAAGGCGGGCGGCACTTGGCCCTTGCGAACGGGGCTCAAAAAACTTTGGGCAGGTTTGAAATGAGTCTAACAACGGCAATGGATGCAGTAGCAGCAGATTAGCAACGCCGAGGCGTGCAGTAGAACGATGGGGCCCTGTTGATCCTCAGATGCTTTCAACTCGCCTCGGTGGAGCAAGCCCATGACGACTGCAATGACGATGGGGGCGTGTCGCAACCTAGTTTTTTTCTTCTTTCTATTATCAAGGCCCAAGTAATTGCTTTGAACCAAGAGTAGAATGGTCGTAAATGAATCACACCGGTTCGGATGCAACGGGAATGGCTCACAATGGCTCATGATGAATGGGGGTGCAAGGGGGGGAGTGAGGAGTATCAACAACGCCGCCGCCCATGGCAACTTGAGGCGAAGCACGGATTTGGAATCAGTCTCTTTTTTCGTCTTTGCCGCCGTCACCGGATGACTGTGCAGAAGGGCGCAATGCACATATCACAATTATGGCAATGCAAAAGCATAACAGAGATAAAGCACTTTGGCAAGCGAGACGAGTGAGAAAGATCACGAGCACGGTTTAGACAAGGTGAATTACACGCGCGGGAAGCGATAGCCGTAGCGAGAGCCAGCCCACACACGTCGGACAATTCCGATGAGACAGCGAAAAGAGCGGGAGGCGACAACCCGCCACGAGAGAGTCGCAGATGCGCTGATGCAGGGACTTGTCCGCCGCCTGCGGCCCAACTGCAGCAACGCCTTGCGGAGCTGAAAGGGCGGAGATAGGGCGATGAGCAATATGTGTGTGTGTGAGTGATCGAGTGACGTAGACGTAGGGAAAGAGAGAAAGAGAGATGGCGGACCTTTTGGTTTGTGTGTGTGGTGTTGAGCGTTGTCACCATCCCGCTGCCAGGAGGCGGCGGCGGAGGGACGCATCTAGACCGTCGAGGAATTGTTCTACGAAGGCATCGAGAAGGGGCGTGAGATCACGGACAAGAGGAGAAGCGGCATTGACCGGGCTCACCGACCCCGAGTCGGGAATGGTTGCTGCAAGTGACGAAGGGGAGGGCAAAGGAAAACGCAGCGACAAAGGGCCCCCAACAGGCACGTATATACAAGGTGGTTGCGAATAGTGTCATGCTGGACCACGTATGTGGGAGGAACAGGTTTAGGGAGGGGCGTGGGGTAGCGACCCCAATCGGCAGGGGCTCGGCGAGATTTGGGGTTGTGTGATTTTTTAGGGATGCTACCTACGTATTTGTCAACGGGAAGGCAGTGTAGTGTGTGTACAAGCACGATGTCAGTTTGATGTAATGGATGGTGGTATATGACAGGCATCGCCTAAGAAAAAAATCGCCGCCCATGTATCCATGTATACAGTAGGAGGAACCCTTGTGGTAGCGGGCGTTCGCTGGTTGGCCGTACTGTGACCTCATTGCTTCGGCCAGCGCCCGATTCGGGTCGCAATCTAGCACCCGCCGGTTGAGGCCTTGTAGCCTTGTAGCCTTGTGGCCTTGTGGAGGGGGGGCCAAAGTGAGGTACTGTAGGTAGGTAGGTGGGTGACGGACCAGGGTGGGGAAGGAGCCGGGGTTGCTGGAATGCGCTGGTTGAGAGTGATGAGTGGTCCTCCGCCTTTTCGCCATACAATCGAGCACTCTTGCACGTTAAACTGGCGGGATGGGGACGATGGGCAGCTGGGGTTACCACCCCGGACGAGAAAGGAAATGTGGGGCAAGGGGTGGTGGCTTGGAGAGAGCCCATTTTGGGGCTTGGAGCGGGGGGTTTGGTGGGTTGGGGGCCAAAAGGGCAGCAACTGTACGTGCCATGTCCTGTGCTAGCGCTGTACGGCCGCGCTGCTACCAGTTGCTTGCTGGGTTTCCGCACCCCATTTTGATGCAGGCGCTGCAGTGTGGCTGTCTGCGCTATGCTCCAAGGAACGTTTTTTACATGCTGTAGCGCTTCTGCTTCGACCCTCAACCCCGTCTCCGCTCCGCTGCTGGGCCTCCCCTTCCCCTCCCCACCCCTCGTCACCAGCCTCACATTATCGAAACAGAGCGCACGGGTCGGCCGGGAGTGGCGGAGCACGCAGCGAGCGAGAGAGCAGGAGAGCAACCGGGCCTACGGGTCCCGTTCCAGACCCAGAAGGGAGAGAGACGATTTGATGGCCTGCACGGGGCGTAGGGCTACCGGCTAGGTACAGACGGCACACCAGTGACGGTGCCTTTCTCTCTCCTTGCTGTCTGTCTGTCTACCTGCCAGCCAATCCATCCCGCTCTGCCGACCCAGCGTTCCATTGCCGTTGAGCGCTCGTGCATATCCGTACACACACGAGGCCGGGCCCTGATGGTGTCGAGAATGACGATGTATCTCGCTTTTGCTTGCACACTCTCTCTCTTTTCGGTGTCCCAAGGGGTCCAGTTTAAACGGCTGCCTATTTTTTGTTCCCTGACGATTGCGGCGACGCAAACAGCCCTTTTTCGCATCTCTACAGATACGCCTCTCCTGATCGTCATCGACGACGACAGCGAAACAGCAAATCGGAGATGGATGTAGTGTCGTTGCGCTTGTTGTCGCACACACATGCTTTTTTGTCCCTTTTTTACTTTTGTTCCATACGGAATGTCGCCCGGCCGCCTTACATGACAAGCGGGCAAGCCACTTCGGAGCTGAAACCGAGGAAAGGCAAGATGCAAAAGATTGCAGCGATTTGCATTTTGACCGGTTTCCTAGGACCGGAATCTGCACACGATTGGCATGCCCCGATACTGCGTGACTTGATTGCAAGAGCCTTCAGCCGCAGTCCCCTCATGTCTCATCATAACACCATCCGCATCGCAGCGGGCGAGCCCCACCCTGCAATCGCGGACGATACCATACCGCTTTAAGTTAAACTGTGCGCCCGTTGTGGGATCGCGCCCTGATTGGTCCACTGTCACAGGGCACGGCCGCTCCCATGTACCCCATAACTTAGAAAGAAAGAAAAAACACATGCACAGCTCTTTTTTGAGCGACAACGCATCCTTGGCGGAGCTGCGACCGTTCACTGCCCTCTCCTTTCTTTTTCCTTCCCGTCATCGATTCCTTCTTCTCTCAAGGCCATCCTTGCCCATTGGTCTGCTTCTGCAGCCGAAGCATATCGGATGCAAGAGGGAAAGAAAAGAAAAGAGAAAAAAAAAAGGAAAAAAAAAAGAGAAGAAACGTCAAACATAGGACACAAGACCCTAGGACCAATGAGGGCCCACACCTCATCTTGTTCCCGTTCAGCCCTACGGAGTACGTACCCAGCTTCGAAGCGCACTCCCCCATGCTTCTATCCACTTGTAGCTGTGTTTTGGTCGCTAGCCGCACACCCCCCATCTCCGGTGCTGCGGGGCCCGTACTCAGCAATCCATCATTCCCGATAATCTCCAAGGCCAGTTTAATTTGTCGCTGTCGTTCTCGTTCAACATCGAGTAAAAACGCTTTGATTGCGGTTTCTCTGGTGGCAGCGCAACGAACGACTCCGTTTTCTCTGGAACCTTACGCAACCACTGATTAGAAAATGACATCTTTGTTGGGTAATGATCAGGGAACTATTTGATTTTTAGACACGCACCACCACATACCACGACTGAGCCTGCTGGCTGGCGTTGCGGCGTCCTGCATGCAACACCCCGTGCCACGGTACCGCGACCAACCCATGCCGACACCACAACCGCAGCCCGCAGGCGTCGCATCCCCGTTTGCTGCTTGCTGTAGGTGGTCCCGGACACGCCGAAGCCTATTGCTAGGCTCACCGCTAGGAACAGCCCATTGTGCTGCAGCCCTATGGCCTTGAGTGCCGACTTTCTGGCGGTGCGTCGCATCCCCGCACCCGTCACATAGTTGAAAGCGACTGGGGGGGCACGCACCCAGCCGGGCCACTTACACGCGCGAGAACACCTCCTGGGAGCTCCAGCGAGGAGCTTACACAGCTCCCGGAGCTCCCCAGCTCCATGTCCCCAATCTCTCCTCTCTGACTGCGTCACCGTCGCTGCACATGGGCTCGCCTCCCCATGATGAAATGGCGGGATCGACCTCGTGCTTGTCCTTGTCAACAGGGCTCAACCTGAGCTTCCCTTTCCCCCCCATGAACCTCGGTCCCACGTCCTCGGTGACTTGGCCCCATCCCCTCGAGTCAACCTTGTACGCTGTCACATCGCCGCATGATAGGTTGCTTGCTCAGCAATCGATGATTTCACTTATCGGTATCGGGGACCTGCAGCTCTGTAGATGATGACTCGATAGGGGACAAAAGAGGGTCCCCCATTCAGCCCTTCGCCTCGCTTCGCCCCCTCTGGTGTCGGATGCACCGAAGATGATGCGCATTGTGATGCCGGCATGGGGAACGAAATAATTGTTACTGTCACCGCTCTCCGATCCCCTTGTGCCTGACCTCTTTCCAAAGTCGCATGCAACCGCAGTGCGCCTTGGCAAACGCCTCCTCAACCATGTGTCGATAGCGCGCCTCGCTTCTGCCCCTCCGTGAACGCCGGGAAAGGGTCCACACCGGCACGGAAGAAGGAGGAGGAGGGGCGCCAAGGCGATTGGGGGGTGTGTGCGCGCAAGAGAAAGAGAGAGAGAGGGATGACGCCAGCGTCGACTGAGCAAAAGCCAGTGTAAAGGTTGCGTGCCGTGTTTTCACGTGACCCGAAACCGGTACGGGAGGAGCAGCAAGAGGTGAGAGTGAGCTTAGGAATTTAACCCACATTCTTACTGGCTGGCTCCAAAAATGCGATCGCACTCGCCTGAGACCTCGCACCCCCCCAGATGCCCTGCACAGCCGGACGGACCCCCGTTCGACCTGCTGTTTTGAGTACGAGCTGGCACGAGGCGACGACTGGTTGCCAATGGCCAAGCGAGAGTCGGGGAGATTTGATGCCGAGAATCGTCATTCACGAACGGAGCGAGAACGAGCGGGCCAACGGGGGGGCTGCTGTTGCGCCGTGTTTAGCTGGTTAGGGAAGCATTGCGCGATGAGAACTCCGGCACCCAGGCTCCGGCAGCTCTCGCGCCTGCCCCGCCGTCCCGGACCCCGGAGGGGGGAGGATGCCAGAGCTCGGACACTTTGTGATCCTTTGGCGGACAGTGAATGGCCTCGCAATTTGGCTAAATCCCACATTGCGCACACCCAAGCAGAGTGCTGCCAGGAATTCGTGTCTAGGACTCCGATCGGACGAGGGCAGAAAAAGAAAAGAAGAGAAAAAAAAATATGATTGTAACGTTCCTTGTGCCCCTGAGAACCTGGTACCGAGTTTGGCTGTATTCTTCGACATTTGGCTGCTCTCAACCGGACTGCTGGCTTGCGACCCTTTGCGGGGCGGGGAAACGGCCCCAAGACACCCGGGCCATCAAACGGCCAGCGTCCGAGACGAGACAATTCACCTGCTATACCCTCCAAGCCTGTGCACCTCGTACCATTATTCTTTCTTATTCCTGCCCTCTCGCATGCGGCTGGTCTGGTGGGATGAGAAAACAAAAAATAACAAGTGAGGAAAAAAAATAATAACAATACCAAAGTCTCCAATTGCTTCACCGAGAGGTTCCCCATGCCACGCTGGCTGCCCTACACGCCCCTCCCCCATCGCTTGCATTCCGCCGAGCTGAAATAGACGATGCGATGAAATGGGCCCCCCCGGGGACCTCCAACGGTTTTCCCTGGCCCTGTAGCAATCCGCCCATGCACGATACCTTCGACCCTGCGTTGTCGAAACCGACCCAGTGGCTGATGAGCGTGAGAACCTTAAACCCCTCCCTTTTCTTTCCCGACATGGCATGGGGGGACGATGGGGGACCCTCCCCGACGTCTTGTCAAATTAAGGCGCGACTGCGCTGCTGGCCTCTGCAAAAGAGCCGCTGGCTCAGCCCAACCGAGTGGAGTCGGCAAAAAAAAGGGCTTGGGGGAGAAGAGCCCAGCACTTTGTCTTTGCCACCCCCTCATCCACTTGCCTGCCTCTTTGTTTTTGGCGCCCGCTGTCGAAGCCTGGCCTGTCACTCACACGCCCCTTCGGCTTGTGCAACGGCCAATGCCAAGTCTCGGCCGTCTCGTCGCGATATCTGTTACATCGCCATCCATTGGCTACCCGGGACTGTATCCTTTTTTCTTTTTTCCTTTCTTTTTATGCTAGCGAGGCTGCCTTGTGGACTGGCCTCATATGGAGAAATGCAGCGGGCTGTCCGAAACATGGACTTTTCCATTGGCAATTGCTCATGTCCCATGCTGGCACCACTCGGTGGGATTTGTGTTTCTGGTGGTGGTGCCGGCTCTTGTTTGGCTGCCCGTTTTCAACCCGGACTTGCACTTTACTGGCCGATAGCCCAATCGTGACCTAGCTCTTCGGATTGCCTCTTTTCCGATCGACGTGGACACCACTCTGCACGAGTCCGAACAAGTCCGAACTAACCAGTCACAGGGTAGAAGTGGCAAATCCGGGTCTTGCCGGGAAGAAAATTGGGGTTGCCAGATTATTATTCACTCTCTTGTGAGACCTTGATTGCTTGGAAGATGCCCGTTGACAGCAGGACAGTCACAACAGCCCTGATTTCTGATATGTACGTGACCCCATGGTTTGATTGCCTGTTAGCGTGCCCAAAAAAAAAGTCCTACCGAGATTTGGTAGGCTGCAGGAGCGCCCACGTTGGCTAACCGCCTGGGACGCGGCCAAGGGGTCCGGCGGCCGCCCGGCCGTCCTGTCCTTTTGGCCCCCAAAGATCTTTTGTCGGGCCGCTAGAGAGGGATGGGGGAGGCTCGACAGCGCCCCCCCAGGAGGCGTGATTGGCCCCGGGGACCCTCTGGGGAGGGTTCTCAAATTGAGGACGGTAGGGGTTATGAGGGTGCTGCACCCGGAGTTGTCACACACGAAACAGGTCACGGGAAAAAGTAAGGATGGCACCTCGGGGAAGACAGGACGGGGGCGGCCTCGTAGGGCTGGGAAAGGCAGACGGGGATTAATGCAACGCCCCGTGCTGGGGCCATAAGCACGCAAAACATGTCGAGCCGGCGGCAGAAACGTTGTGCGCATCACTATCACGAAATGAGGCGACGTCGAGTCCCATCGTCAACAGCTGGTTGGACCTTTGATGATGCGTGGGACAATTCAACAAAGTGCCGTACGCCCCCCTCCTCACGGGTCTGCAGGCTTCTCTGGCCGAAATACCCGTCCGCCATTTCCAGATGAAGACATTACTCTCTCTAGCGTTGCGGACTCGTATCAACACGCCCGCAGAGGGACAACAAGAAAGAAAAAAAAAAAGAAACACCAAGGGAACCTCACCAAACGGTGCCACGTACCCGCTCTCTCGGCATCCCCACGGCCCTGCCATGCCGGTGTCAGGGGGAGAGCACCACACAGCCTGGGAATAGAAGCACGAGATTGGACAGGAGGGTGAGTTCCTTCCGGTGAGAGAAATGAGACGAGTCGACAAAAGGGACTAGGGGAGGGGGCCCACGGGAGAGAAGGGATGAATTGGCGCGCGTGAAAAAGAAAGGAAGCGCCTTTGCATTGGCGGCCGTCGACCAGCAAAAAAGCTTCTTCCTGGGGCTGAAGGTCAAAATGCACAGTCTCGAGAGATATGCCCAGATTGGGGCAAGTATAAGACGTTTCGACCCTGCCTGCAGCAGGCTTGTGTATATTGTTATATTGCATCTCAGTGTTTTGGGGGCCGCGAAAGTCCCAATCACCTGGGAGAGCTGGCATGTTATCAGGGGTAACGGTAATCGCCTGCCTGCGGGCGGGGGCCTCAGTGAGGAGAAGGACCCTTTGGGGCGTAGGCATATGCACAGCCAAATGCACGCAAGCCAAGCGAAGTCAAAACGTCAAGAATGGGCGGTAGCAGCATGGGGTGGGATGGGGGCGTGAACGAGAGCGAGTGACTGACTGACTCTCTGCCGAATCTCCCTTGCCGTGAATCCTGGCTGGCATTTTTAGTTGATTTGTAACACCACCCCTAAAAGAAAGCGAGGGAGGATTTGTGTATAAAAAAAGAATTTTAGATGAAGTAAAAATCAAGGACGGGCCGAGTAAGTGCGATTACTCTTTTGGGAGATTCGTGTGTCTGGCCACCAGATTGGCGGAGATAGGACTTTGTCATAGTCGGAGCCGGAGGAAGGTGAAAAATAAAACCGGGTAGGTGGCAGGCGAAGGGAAGCGTACCCGACTAGTCCAGCACTGCCCTGGCCGGGGCAGGAAATAAAATAAAAAATTACTACAAACAACTGTAAATTTGGGTTAAACTAGCTCCGCGTATCCGTTGATCAGGGAGACGTGCGTGTGCATTTTTTGTGTTGGTGTATACTCTTAGATGTTCCCGTCTAATTCCCACTGTTGATCCGTTCACCGACCTGCCCTGTGCTTTTTTTTTTCGTCTCTTTCAGCAACCCCCCGAAACACAGAAAAAAAAGTGGATAGATTGCTGGGCTGCGACGCTCAAGGTTTGCAAGGCCAGGCCTATAATAAAAATGCCATACTAACCGCCTTTCGCTTGTTTCCGGGGGTGGGATTTTTCCATTAGGGTGTAAGGCTGAGTTGGGAGCCGAACGCCTCTTGGGACCCCTCCCCCGTCGATTGCTGTCAGAAGGGAATCTGTAGGATTGGGTCATGTACGATTCGATGGAGAAGCCGTGCCTCGTGGCAAACTGGCGGAATTCCGAACGTTGCTGGGTCTTGAAGGATCAGCGATGGGGGCATGAAGATTGTTGAGATTGGATTTGGAAAGAAATTTTCTTTCCTTCTTTTTGTGCTCCACGGTTCGTCTTGTCTTTCTGGGCTGTATCTTGTTCTATGCATAATAATAACAAGGGTCCGTGTTGGTGAGGCTGCTGCCACTGCTGCGTGCCACTGCTTACAGTGTCAATTGTGGCGCGATAATTGGCTAGTCATAGGCAATGCAAGAAAAAAGGCAGGCGGTTTTGGTTTGCGGGCGCTGTGTGCTAAGGGCCCGCGCTTGACCGCCGGTGGTAAGTGGGATCGTGGATCTGAGACGGAGCCGAAGAACAAGAGAGATATTCGTCATGGGCGGAGGAGACAGGGGGAGAGGAAGAAAAAAAAAAACAGGGCTCAGACCACCCTGCTTGAAATCCAATCTCGAATAGAACTCCGCAATCAAGTAGGAAACAGCAGAAAATGATCAGAACGAGCAGAACGAGGCCATTTCCAAGGGCCCAACAACACGAGCCTCCTGGCGCGCAGAGTGTCCCGCTTCCCCTGGCAGCAAGCCAATGCCTCATCCCTCCCCCGACTTGTCACTTTCTTAGAGGGTCGCAGAAAGTCGCCTGATGTTCCCACCTTGCGGGGGTGGGAAAGCAAGAGAATGCTACGGGCCATTGGCCCGGGTGACGAAATGAAAAAGGGGATCACCATTCTGGCAGGATTGAGGCGTAGCAACCCAAGCACCACATGGCGATGCTGGGACCCCCGGCAGCGCTGTGCTTGTTTCCTGTATCATGGTGGCCATGGATCTGCGAGGACGCGGACGGACCACGGAGTTCGACACGGAACTCCGCGCTGGCCCAGATGGGCCATGGGGGGGGGAAGGGAGAGAGGGTCCTCCCTCTCCCCAACTCCGGGGAGGGGATCGGGCCAGGGATCAAGGAAACTCCGTCCGCAACGGGCGGGCGCGGCGGGTGGGTCCCCCATCCCCCATTGTGCTGGGCCAGGACCCATGGCGCTTGTACCTTTTGAGTCGAATACACGACTTTGACGTTGATGGCAGTGCCTCGTGAAATCCTGCATGAAAGCATCATCCCTTCTTGGGGACATGACGTTGCACGAGCAGTCAATGGACATTTCCCTTTTGGACACTTGGGAATAGTGGCAGGCCCGGCCCCGTTGACGGAATGGGGATGGCCAGAGGGCTTCGATGGGTCCCAGTTCATCCGTGGCACGACTTGCTCATGCGACGTAACCGGAGGCGCAGGGCAAAAAGACAAAAAATGGCGAATGCCTCTTTGAGAAAACGCCTTTGCCGGGAAAAAGCAAATGCTCGACTATACTGCCAGAACCGTCACACCTTGAAATAGCCGCCCGCGTGTAATGTACTGTACTTGCTCTTACATTCTGTCTCTCTGTCTATCTCACTGCCTACTTCGGGATTGTTCCAGGGTGTCGGAGATCGACCCCGACGGTGAATCCTCGTCATTGCTGTCGAACCACAAGAGGCATGTGCGCTCATAGTGACGAATTCCTCATCTCTCTCTGTTCCAGCGGGGCCGTCCGATCAATAATCCATCCCGGCCCCCCGACTCCGATGGGCGTGCTGTTCTTCCTCTTCTGGTATTTCCCATCTTAATTGGGTTTTTTTTCTCTATTATATTATTTGAAATCAAGGCAAGGGATTCCTGGTACGCTTTCGTCCCAGTGCAGGTGCAGAGGCGAACCAAACCGAAGGGACGGTAGCATCCGGGCCCTGCAACCCCCCCGCTGGGACTGGGACCGCGCACGCACGCCGTCTCTGCCGTGCCGTGCCGGACAAATTTGTAATTAACGAGAGTCGATGCAAACCCGAATGTTATTGGGATGGACCGTACGTACGGGGTACGTGGCGTGTAGATTTTTTTTACTAGAGGGAACAAAACACACGTCGAACCTGGCATTTACCTTGCATCATCAGAGCCAACCAGGGAGCTAGTGCGGGCGCAAGGTTTTTGAACATTTGGTACAGCATCAGAAGTCGGAATTGAGCATCACGTCTGGTGTCGTTGAACCAAGCAAATCGGTGCCAGGGGCGTTGGACAGGGGGGGAGGAGACCCACGACAGCCGGTCCCCCGCCCAAGGGGAATAATACTTTTTTTTTTACCCTCTTTGTTCCTTGTTCAAATCGAGATAGGGCGTGCATGTCGTTGGTCGTCGTGGCCCGGCAATTTCCATCTTGGAAACACGTAGCCGTCGTCGTCGTCGTCGCTCTCGTGTTGCGGAGCAAATGGGGAAGCAACCCGGAGGGGGTTTAACACGGGTCTGCTATTCAAATACATGACGAGGGGGGGGCATAGGCCAAGTTTAGACCACCTCCACAGAAATCCTTCGCTATGGCAGTGTGTGCCAGCAAAGGCATGCCGCTTCGACTTACCTCAGCACTCTTCTCCTTAGTGTCCAAGTCACATGGCTGGGAAGGAGCGTGGGCGGATATGCGGATGTATCGCTCTTATTTTCTAATTCCCCTTGGGCTTCGGAGATTTTAACGGCCCCCAATGCAGCCCTCCACATTGTTAGTGAAAACCTTGGACGTAGTATGTTGGGTAATGGGTGATGCAAGTATCGTGCGGTTTTCCCTGCTTGCGCGGATTGACCGGTGCTGTTGATGGTGGTGAGCCGCGCACAATATCGCACACATTGTTTCTCTTCCACGTCCTCCTATTTGCTCTGCTGCAACGCACCACGCGGCGAGCATAGAGTTGAAAAAGTGGACAAGAAAGAAAGAGGGTGGAGGGGGTAAAAAAGAAGCAGGCTGGAGCAGGTTAATTCTCACGGCAAAAGAACCTACACCCTCCAGCAGAAGAAGAAGGCCGCTGATACGGCGGTTGAAACGTTGCGAGCACGTCAAGACGTTGCGACTTGCGGGTAGCACAACGCTCCGACAGGCACAGGTCCCAGCCAGGCAAGTGAAGTGGGTGGCATCTACGGCGGTTGAATTGGCGCCCGACCAGGGGGTGACGTGCGCGCGCGCCCCTACCAGACTTCACCTTTTGCCTCTTTCGGGGAGGAGAGGCAGGACTCGGGCCATGTCAGATCCCTGGGGCGCTCATCTGGAACGGGTTCTGGCCGCTCTGGCGATGTAACCACAGCGTCTTCAGAGCAGCGGGAAGGGCAGAGGGATAAGGGATGGCCGCTGCAGTCACCAAAGCCTCTCTCTCTTTGGAGTTCGCCGTCCAGAAGAGGAAAATGCCAGGGTTCCATTGCTGCGCGCGCTTGTGAGCATGGGGTTGCCAGCGCCTTGGGGGTGGTGGCCGGCGCCAGGCCAATGGCGGTGCTGCGATGGCCATCTATGGCGCTTTGTAAGGCAGTTTATTTTTGTCGCCAGCCTTACAAAGCTGGGCGCACGGCCGACGAACATGGTTGCCATCACCCGCGCCTCCTCTGCCGTCATGGGCCATGAGCCAAAGACGGCTCGCCGCGGTCGCTAGCGACGACTTACACCTTACACACACCCTCACCATCTTCTTCCTCTGCCATGCTGCTCTTTTTTGGGTGCTTGTTTACTGATGGCCCCCCCAGCTAGACTGCGGGCGGGAAGCACTTTTGATGAGGCCCATCTCTCGACAATTCGCCCTTGACCGGTCTGGGGCCTGGCAGAGCCGTGCCAAGGGGGGGGTTGCTTGACGGACAAGGGTGCTTCTGGAAATCAATCAGTGACTCCGCCTTTTCCCCTGCGAAAGCAGTCGTTGTTGCCCAGCGGGGGGCGGGCGGATGGTTACCGTGCTATGCTGTCCCTGTCCCCATTCCCAACTCCCAACTTTCCATCCCCCCCCGTCTGCTCTTGGCTTTCCTGGGCAAGAACCGAACAGCGTCCCATGCCGTGCAAGCGCTCTCTCTCAATTCATCCCGTCTCCAAGTCCTAGCCCATGCCATGTTGGCCCCAAACCACGCCCCCTCCCTCTTCACAACCCCATGCATCTTTGGTCAATTGGTAATATGTGTTCTATATGTATGTACGTTTTGTCATGGTCATCATGTATGTACGGTACCGCCCCCTACACGCGCAGTCGCAGGACCCGGTTCCAGGTCCTCGGGTGCTCTCTCACACACGCACCCACGCACACACCCACGGCATCGGAACCGTCTCGGGTGAGATGAGATGGGGGAACGGGATGGCGTGGGAAGGCCCGCCCATGGCACTGGATTGGACTACCATGAGGTTTTCCTCAACGTCGTGGCCTTTTCCAGACGTCAACCCGTCGGCCGCCCGCCCCAATTCCCTGTCACGCAGCCTGTGCGATCCTTTCCACTTTCTGCCCTCGCCAAGACCATGTTGCGAGTGATCTGTGCAGGGTGATTCAATTAACGCACGTATAATCAATCTTTTTTGACTTAGGCTTCCCGAGAAACACGCCCCAGTCTTCAGTCCCCAGTTCTCTCGCAAACCCTCGCAAGGCTGCTGCTGGGTGGGGACAGAGTGCCAGCACCCACTCGTTTCAGCCCCGGCTCGAATCAAATTTCCCTAAATAGTCCAGATTCCCGCTCAACGGCGTGCGACTGAGCCACTCGGCTGGGCCATGCTCCGACCACCGACCACCCACGAAATTGCCTCCTCTGCAATGCAATCTATCCATAGGCGTGGAACCGTTGGTTGGAGATGAAAAACAAAAAGGCGGAGACTTGTTTGTCTGCTCTGTTTTTTTGGGGGCCAGAGGGCCCCGACTAGGGTACGCTGCATGCGTGTGGTAAGTCATCGTCGACAAGACGTATACGTAGACGCATTTGGCAAGCTGATTCGAGCTCCCTCATGCCCAGTAACTCATGGACGGTGGTTGTTGGCATGACACACGAATCGCGCTGCGTCTGTCGTGGCCTACCAGGTGCCAGAACACAGGAAACAAGGCGGCTGTTGATCGGCAGCAATGTCGCCCACCCTCCTCGCCACTCGCCGGCTCCTCTCCCCCAGATGTGAACACTTTTTAGCTTCAACTCTGCAACCAAATGGCAGATGGTATTGTTTCCCCTCAACCACGGGATGGCGTCAGCCTCTCGTCCGGAGCTAGTCACGGAGTTTAGACCGCCACCTTGCTCCAACCGAGCTTCGACACAGCAAAAGGTCATGATGCCTGGGGCATGCTGGCGGGCGCAACGAGCTTTAGTTGACCACCGGCGCCGGAACTGGGGCCTGTGCGCGCCGGCAAACCAAGGAGATTTACAAGGGAAATTCGTGAGTTACAGCATGGGCAGCATGGACGCAGTGCGGGTAGCTCCACTGCCACCCACTGTGACGGGGGAGGGGGGGGGGAAGGATACATTTTCTCATCAGGATGGGCGCCTAAGTCTGAGGAGTCATGCAGTCGATCCGCAGACCGCAGCAACCTACAATCCTATGCTCGGTTTCCTCGTAGGGCCAATGCTACAGTATCTCTCACTTGTCACGGGAATGGGAGGGACAGCGGTATGTGATCGACCGACACGAGTCTTTCCATGTCGTGAATTATCAAGGCGCAGCACGTGGTCGGTGGTTGTGGCTCCGAAGTTCATCGGCCCCGTCCTGGCGAGTGATTCGAGGTTGCTAATCACACAAAGAAAAGCCAACTGACGTACGTAGATAGGACAGGCCGGCGACTCTTGGGGGCGCTCAAACGGCGGCGGGATAGGCATGAGCCATGCGGACGGTGATGGGTCCGTGGTGCCTGAGCTGTCCCATGTGGTTGGGTGGGTGTGAATGGATTCTCTAGAAGGACAAGGGTTCGAAAAGCCAAGTCCCAGGTAGTATACTGTTCTTGGCTCACCAAGAGGGGGGGTCGATGTCACTGAAGATGGCAGCGGCTGGTCGGCAGAGACCACAGAGAGTTGCGGTGTTGGAGAGGGGAGCATGATGGTGCTGTCGTCACACAGCCCTACGACGGCGCCAGACGCAGATGATCGGCCCGGCCTAGTGGCCCCCCCAGGTGGGCGGGCTTTTGGGGACGGCTCGTGGTTGGTCCCAGGTGGACATTGGGTTGCGGCGTTGAAGGTGCTGGTTTGGAACCTTGGGAAGGGTATTTGGGGAGACGGGGACCGGTTGGGATTGGACGGAGCGGGCGTCGAGGTTGCGAGCGGTGGTGTGGTGTGGTGCGCGGGCATGGGCGTGGGCGTGGCATGATTGCCCGCTGTGACGGGGTGGCTGTAGGTTGGATCAAGTTGCGAGATGGAGGGCGTAGTCGACCTTCTAGTGGGTACGCCAGGGAGATGGACGATGGCGATGCTGATGCCAAAAAAGAATCTGGGCTAAATTTGCCCACATTTCGGCGCTAAGGGCTTCAACTGGGCACTCGGACTGGACCCACCCGGCGTGGTCGCCTCCTCCACTTGGGCTTGTAGCTTGGAGACACACAGACTGGACGACACAAGGAATCCAGGCTGAGTTATGTGCAGCAGTAGCTAGTAGCAGGTCAAAGGATGGGATAGGCTTGGGCTTTGCGAAACTTGGGCCCTGGTCCCCTGTGTGGCCCCCGAGTCCCCGTTCGCCGACTCGACCTCGCCTGCCTAGTGGTTTTTTTTTTTGGTGTTTTTCCCCTGTGTTCTATTATTTCCATCTGCTTAGTGATTCTGCTGCTGTTTTTGTCCAGGCAATGACAGACATGAAGGTGGCAGGGTTGACAGGGAGCTGTCTGTTCTGGGTGGTACGTTGCGCTCTGTGCTGTGCAGTGCAGTGCTGTGCAGCGCAGCCCGGCCGCCTTCGGACCTTTGGGGTTGGGCAATTGGACTTGGGCTGCCGAGTGGCACTGTGTGCGATATTCCTGGACATGAGGATGCGAGCATGCGCCGCGTTATTCTGCGCCGTTGTGCATTATTGTGTTGTTGCCGTGTCGTCTTGTGCCCGGCATGGTGCGTGCCATTTTGCCCTCTTCTGCTAAACGTGGTGGAGTTTTCGGAGTACCACAGCTTAAACCCAATCGAGCTGATTACACGATCGCAGCTTGTGCCATCTCCGCCCAATCCACTGCCAGACTGTTGCGCTTCCTCCTCTCCACCATGGATGCGACGAAACCGTTCCTCCAAAATGTCCCGAAAGGTCATGTTTTTGTCCAGCGCGCGCGCCGGCGTGGCCCTGGCCTGCTCGGGTACCATAACCATTCCCTGGAGCCGTATCATTCTCTCTCCCTCTGCCACATCCCAGCTCGAATCAGAAGACCGCTCCCCCCTCCCCTGCCCTTTGCAACCTTTCATAATGGCAACTCCGCTTCTTCTGGGCTGCATATTCCACTGCCAGGTCCCCGGTGGGAGCACGAGAGCCAGGCTGCTACAGGCGACATCCACACTCCATGCACTCACACGCGCACCCGCAGGTAGGCAGACTGACAGGCAACCAACCTTGCGGTGCTCTCGTAGACACGGACACGGACATGGTTGGAAATGCCACCGGACGTGCGCGACGGCCTTGGTCGGCGAGCATATTATTACCCGGTCCGTTGGCATGTTTGCTTGCCCCCATTGTCGCATTCATTTTCGCGGGGTTAATTTCAAGAGGCAAAAAAAGCAGGCGGAGCGATGGCGATTTGGAATATAGATGGCACACCGAGTGGCATGGATTTGTGATTAAAAAAAGCAGGATACGTAGCACCTCGCAGGATCATGTTATGGGCTCGTCGCAACATACTTCCCCAAAAGAGCGAGCAGGCAGTTGCATCTCGGCCGATCTGCAGGCAGTCAATCCCTGAAGCTGGAGATGGAGCTGAAGGGACAGCAGAGTTCAACGGCATCTTTGGAGAAGCGTGAGGCCATGGGCCGTCATGATTGATGGGAGAGGCGGGCAGCCCTGTGAGGCCAAAGCCAGGTTCCAAGGGCTTCCTTCGTTATTGTGGGCATTGTACAGTAGGCTGGAGGAGGCAAGGAGGCTTGGTTGATGGTAGTGGAGGGTTGGTGGAGACTTGGGGCGACAGCGGGGGCGTGCAGCGCCAGCCCAAGTTGCAAGTCCTATTCCTACGGTACACGCCCCCCATCTGCAAAAGAACCAGGGGGGGGCGTGGATGTGCCAGGGCTGTGGAGGGTGCAGAGGAAGGCGTGGCCGTCGTCCTTGCACCTCACCCCCCGGCTCCTTCCCTTGTCACTCCGCTCTGCTAGTAGTCTGTAGTACTGCTGCTGGCTGGTGGGCTGCGGCTTTCATGGGAAGGAAGCAGGAAGCAAGCTTGGAATATTTAATCTACAGCCTCTTCCCCTCACTCACATCCACCATTCCACCCCATCTCCAAGTCTCCGTCTTCAATTCGAAGCTGTTTACTCTGTTTCATCTTGAACATTACTCTTCAAGAGTCTCACTCTCAAATCTATATAACCTTCTCATCACCCCTTCGTCTCTCACCCAGATCAGAGCCTCAAGCCCACTTCTCTCTCTCTCTCTTCTGCCTCCACGCCGACCTCGCCAAAAAGGGCAATTCAATCAGTCGGAGCGAAGCAAACAGAACAGAAAGATATATCTCGCTTGCAGTGCCTGGGCCTCTCAAAAGCTTCGTCGTTGACTTTGGCGACAACTTGTGCTTTCCCAGCTCTATCCCACCATTCTCACACCCCACTTGCACCAGCAACCACAACCAACAGCCAACATGTCCATGTTCACCATGTCACAACCTCACTACACCTACTCGGCTCCTCCTCCTCCTCCTCCTCGCCAGTACTCTGGCCACGGCACCAGCAGCGCCTTCAGCAGCTCTGCCAACCCCGATGAGGACTGGACCAAGATCTCGGATCTTGCTGAGCGCCGCAGGATACAGAACCGCATTGCCCAGCGCAACTACCGTATGTGAACACCGCCCTCTCACAAAGCGACAAGCAAACTGACCAGCGTTTTCGCAATATAGGCAAGAAGCTCAAGCGCCGTCTTGAAGACCTCGAGCGCCGCGCAGGCTCCTCTGACGATGCCGACTCCGAGAAGCAGTCCCAGCCCACCACCACAACCAAGTCGAAGCGCTCCTCCAAGTCTCAGAAGGCGCACGCCGTCACCCCCGCCAAGACTCTTCCTTCTCAGCAGTTCACTCCTCCCATGGAACACACCGACGAGCTCTTCTTCTCTGGATCCTACGACGAGCGTGAGCGCTCGCACACTCCTCCTCCTCTCTTTAGCTACTCGACATACCCTGCTCCCGATGAGCTGCTCCTGCACCCTTATGGCTCTACCCAGTCCTACCCTGCCATTACCACAGCCGACTCATACCCCAACTACCTCACTGCGTCAACGGTTCCCGTGACGCTTCCCTCCATGACCCACTTCAGCGATGCCGTCAAGCGGGAGCCCTACCCCAGCGACGACAGCCTGAACCCTTACATGCCCTATGGCTTCATGCCCGGCATGGACCTCAATGCTCCTAGCCCCTACGACCACCAGTCCAACCCTCATGTGAGTTACGCCAGCCATCCGCCCATCGCGGCCTCCCGAGACCCTCGTTGCTGATCGAGTTGGCAGACTCCTCCGCTGTCCCACTCGTTCGACCACTCTGCCAACTGCTCCGAGGCTGGATTCGAATACCCCACCACGCCTTTGTCCATGCCCGGATCTCCCGGAATGATTCACCCTCAACATTGAATTGAGACGGCAGCGCCATTCAGACTTTCGCTTTCACTTTCTCTACATCCCTAATTGACTCCGGCCCTCGGTCGGCAGCTACGGGACGACGAGATTGGTTGCGGCCCCGCAGCAGTGGAAGGCCTGCATGGGTGGATGCATGAGCACGAAGAAAAGAAATCTGGAACATCACAAAGGCGTACAGGGCAGGCCATGCGAGGCGCATCCATGGCTTTATCGGTCTTTTTTTTTTTTTTTTTGGTTTACACTCTCCTCCTTTTTGATTCAACCCTCGGTTAGCCGATGGGCTTCACTTTTTCCCCGCAAGCTTTTTATTCCTTTTTTTTTTCCTATGACAAGGTCGAAGGGCTCGACTCTGTTGTATTTACGGCTGCAAGATGATGAAATTTGCTTATTCCTTTCTTGTTTTTTTTTCTAGGCGAGGGAAAAGATGGTATATGAGGCGTTTTATGGATATCAATATGTATGATGGAGGCAAGAATGGATGGGGGGATTGACTACACAAGCAAGTGGTAGCAAGTGTTTGGGTTGGAATTTTGCTGAGTAGATATCCCGAGCCATCGAATTGTTTAGATGACGAAATGTGCAACAAGAAAGAATACCTCAAAGTGTCAGGCTCCCAAAGACGGAAAATGCAAAGTGCAATGTGCAGGTAAAACAAGGCCAGGCGGGAGCAATATTGAGGCCCTCCACGACGCCCCTGACTTGTGCCGACTCTTTAACGCCGGCATTGATCCAATGGCGATGGGAGGCGGGACGGACAAAGGGCTCTCGAGACGACGGCGAGGCCACTCGTGTGGTCGGCTTCGTACTCTGGCGCATGGCGTCGCATGTTGGCCGTATGCGTCGTACCAACCCATGTCTCTCGATCAAGCCGCAACGAAAGCTGAGTGGCTCTGTCGACTGCTCCCATCCAGCCGGGCGCCGCCTTCAATTGCTTTCCCCCCTCCCCTCCATCGGCCGGGGCCTCTGTGGGCCCATGTTCCCTGTCCCTTGTTCCCATGAGCCCAAGCTCGGGTACAGCAGCAAGAAGAGCCCCAAACTGGGTTCCGCCCAGAGCAGAGAACCGCCCCCATCCCCAATGCCCATCCATCCCCCAAACAAGGTAGACAAGCATGGTAGGGGAAAAAACAAAACACATGGCAGGGCACTCATCTCGAGCATCTTGGCCTGCGCAATGATACAGCACCTGCAACGTAGGTCTCGCAAGGATGCGTCGCGGCGGCGCAGCCAAGGAGAGCCAGGGTCGCCTGAGGGGTTGCATGCCCAGCAAGCAATCAAAGGCAGCGAGCAGTGTACATTGGCATGTCTTTAGCGAGCAGCGGGTTTGTCTCTCAAGCCCTTTTCTCTTTTCGCCATCTTCTGGCTCTTCTGGCCGAGGCGGTTTTGTCGAGAAGGAAGCAAAAACAAATAAAATGCACGTGTAGGGTTGTCACTGTGCTGGGGCCATCTTTTCGCGACGCCTGCAGGAGGGCAGCAAGTTTAGCTGGGGGGGTGGATGGTGGTGGGCAATTTTTTGGGGCGGCGGCACGATGTGACATCGTTGAGAACGGAGGAGACGGTCGCCATGTCCGACCTGTTTCCCTGGCCCCCTCCCCCTCCATTTTTTTGCTTCCCTTCCCGCCAATCCGCGGGGTGTGTGGGCTATGAGGGGGGGGAGGGAGGGGAGAAGAAATGGGCTACGGGGTGGGAAAGAGGCGTCGCGAGATAGGCTTGATTGGGGGAACCAGCAGCGAGCCGTTTACGGTGGACATATGGCAGATGTCCATGTGTGCGCTTCTTGGAGAGGTGTGTGTGTGTGTGTGTATGTGTGTATGTGTGTATACGTACGTACGTGTGCGGATTGACAGGGACAAAGCAAAAAGGTTGGGCGTGGCGGGCGATCACCACTGAGCCCAGAGGCATGGGACGCTGTCCTTGGGATCGTTGCTCGATGGGGATGTCCGGAGCAGGGATCTGTGTGGGTTACCAAGCATTTGGGGAAAATTCCCATGGGCGGTTTCGACATGGGTTGGGAGCGATTTGGGAGAGAGCCCAGAAAGGGCCAGAGACAGATACGCACATGGGCTATGCCACAGAGGGGAGGGGCACTACTATCGTAGGTTGCTTTGCGACAAAAGCTGGGGGTGTGTCGGCCATGGACCACGGTTGTGGGCGATGGAAACCTTTTTTGTGTTATTCCCAGGCCCCCCTCGCACTCGCTTTTTCTTTTTGCTTCAACTCGCTGATACGGGGTATGGGATACAAAATACAAGATACACGCAGGGTCTTGTCATGGCCACGGCAGTTACAAGCAGACGAGGCCCAAGACGGGCACGCGCGCAGCCGGGAGGGTGTGGGGGAGCGAGCTTGGTACTGCGGAGGACTCGGGGATGGCGAGAGAGAAACATGTGTTGTTGTCGTTGCTGTCGTTGTTGTTGTTGTGTCTACGAAAGCTCCCCAATGGGCGCTGAAGGAGGGGGGATCGCATGCACCTGTATCTGTATCTGAAGGGGGCGTCAACGCAGGGCCAGAACGACTCGGCACTTCGGCGAACCAGAGGGTGCATGGAAGGCAAACGAAGAGGCGGCAGAAGACGACGTAAACAAGCAGAAGCGATGCGAGCTATGTCTGTAGGTTGCGACGTATCGCCGTCCACGGAGACAACGGAACGAAGAGCGGCATACGGATGAGACCCCGGGAGTGTCGGATCATAAACGATACATACAGTGGACACGAGGACACACGAGACACCGCGGGGATATTGCGACCGACATACGTCAAAGTTGGACCACGGAGGCCGAAGCGGGCATGCTGGGAGAAGGCAAGCAGATCAAGGCGGCAACAATGGCGTAACAAGTCCGTAATGGTGCCGAAGAGGGGAGAGGAAGAAAAAGAAACAACTAACAGCCTCAAACGTGCAAATACGGCTGAATCCGTACTGTATAGGCGATAAGTGATGTATGCTGTATGCGCGTGCGTGTGATGGTGGCGTCTGAGCGTCAACCTACATGCGCCTTCAGCCGTCGAGAGGCGGCGCTGGCTAACTTTGGTTGTTGTTATTGAGCCGCCTTGATGCCAAACGAAAATAGCGAAAACGCAAATCGAGGTGGCAGTATATCAGGAGACGAAAAGCCCGCCCCCCTCCCCAGCGTACCAGTGCGCACACTGACAGTACGGAATGTGTGTGTGGGCTTGAGGAGCTGAAAGAAACAGGCTGCATTTGCACATGCTGCCTACATGCCATCGACTGCTACGTATGCGTGGCCATGCGCCAATCAGGCGCCACGGCGTCTTGGGATGCGCGACAAGGCGACGATGCGAGAGTGGGTTGAAGGCGCAACTGCGACTGCAGCGGCGTCCTCTCCGAGGTTTCCCTGCTTCCTTGCCTTCTGCTGCTGCTGCTGCTTCATGCAGCTAGAGAGATGTATGCGAGTGCACACATTGGCCACAGGCGAAAGCCCGCATTCGAGCGCAACAGAGGTGGACGACCACGCCCACCCCCCCTCCAAGCAAGCGCGGAACGACAAACGGAAATGTGAGGAGGCGCTCGAGTGTTGAGAAAAGTGACAGAAAGCAGGCCTTGACCTTGCGCGAGTTGCGTTGAGAAAGATGGGCAATTCGCATCTCGCCAGATGCCCACGCCGCACCCCCCGGCGATTTCTTGATTGGGCTTCTGGCATGGGCAAGCGCCGGTTTGGCCCAGGGGAGCGCCCTGGGGCCGCTGTGTAAACGGGCAGGCGTGCTTGATCCGCAACGGGCGAGCTGCCAAATGGCAGGGTGCGATTTACCACGCGCCGAGCCCATGCAGCTGGGGAGGATCGGCGGGGAGGATTGAAATCCTGCTTAAACTCGATGTGAAGTTGCGTGCGTCTTGTGTGGTGGTGTTTGCCCAGTCTTGCCTGGCCCAGGGGTCCCTCCATATGCGAGGGGAGGAGGAGGGGGCGAGAGGCGGCACACGCAGCCTGATTTGGGCTGGCCGAGACGCGCAGGCCCAGCTAGGCCGACGCTACGCTGTGAAGTGTGTGTGTGTGCGTGCGCGCGCGTGTGTGTTGCTTCTTGTTGATGCTGCTGCTTCTCCTGCCGCTGGGTTGCTGCACCGGTGTGCCGAGCCTGTAGGACGGCTTGTCTGCCTTGATCGATGTTTTAGGGCGCGGGGATGGAGGGCACGGAGAAGGGCGAGGGGGGCTCGCGCCTTATGCACAAGTGGTCCGATATTGTTGAATCGACGACTGCAACATTGTCGACAACCTATCGCCGGCCTTGTCATGTCTCGACTAACAGCAATGTCCCGACAGTTGGGTTTAGGTTGCCTGGTCTTGCGACTATCGAGGTGTGAGGTGCGGGATTGCAACTATGCGCATATCCGAGCACGGCTCACACCGGTGGTTCATCGGGTGTGGGGAGAGAGCAGTGATCATTATGTCATGGCACGTGAAGCACAGGCCCATCTCCGCCAATCACAGCCGCGTAATAGCTAGCATCCGGTCAGAGGAAAGACGAGACGAACAACGACGACGACGAACTGTATTTGCAGCGGGAACAAGTGTTTCAATTGAAGCATCGCAACAAGCCGGAAGCCATGGCAGCGCAGACAGGCTCTCAGTACCTCTTCGGAGGCAGCAAGTGCGACCCCTACACCCCCCCTCCGTGACGATGCCATTGGCCGAGAAACATTTCTGCTAACACGGCGCGCGCCGCAACCGCAGGCCGTGGGATTCTTCCCTCTGGATCGCCTCCGACGACCGAGTCCGCGGCGGGTCGAGCATCTCGTACCTCGACGTCACCAGCCCCGAGAGCGCCCGCTTCCACGGCAACCTCGACACCCAGACGCTGGGCGGCGCCGGCTTCGCGTCTCAGCGCACCATCGGCGAGCTCGACCTGAACCTCTCCGACTACACCGGCGTGGTGCTGTCCGTTGGCGCCGGCGCCTCGGACCACCGCTTCACCTTCAACCTCAAGGACACCCTCGTGCCCCCCTCGAGCGACGGGCGCGAGCAGGCGGGCGTCACCTGGGAGGCTGACTTTGTGGCGCCCAAGGAGGGCGGCGACATTGTCTTCAGCTGGGACCAGTTCAAGGCCACCTACCGCGGCCGCGATGTCCAGGATCCAGAGCCGCTCAACCTCTCCTCGATTAAGCGCGTGTCCTTTATGGCACGAAGGTAATCTTTTTTCCCAGCCCCCTTTTTTTTTTGCAATGCGCCGAGGCTCATTGGCAATTTTGAATATGCAATGGCTAAAATGTGTTTTTTTTCTGCAGCTTCTTTGGCCAGCAGGACGGCGACTTCAACCTTGTGATCCACGCCATTTCGGCCTCGAGCTCGATTCGTGGCGCCGCGGCCGCCAACGACGCTGACTCTGATGACGACGAGGATGACCTGCAGAAACCAGCTGTGGTCGAGGTGCAGCGGAGGTTGCAGCGGCGGCCATGGTGGAAGAGGATGCTGTGCGGCTTGATTTGAGCGCCGCTCTCAGCCCGCTAAGTGTGTTTGCCAACGCATGCCGTATACGGTACCCGTGATGGTTGGTGTCTGAAAGAAGGAAGAGGGAAGAAGAAAAAAAAGGACTGTTTGTTCTAGATTACACGATCCACGTCTGGAAAAGCCATACTCAATGATACTCCAATGGTTCCATGATGACGTCCATGCTCGGGTTCGGTATCCGGCTGACTCCCCTCGAACTGTCAAAAGGCATAATCGCCCCACTCCACCTCGCAAGCCTCCGATCCGGTAAGCCCGCTCCGCGCCGCTCGCCAACGGTCCGGGGGAACGGTATCGGAGGAGAAGCCCAAAGCAGGATGTATCACGACACTGTGCTCTGCCATCGCCACACGCTTGCTTGAGAGAATGTACTGACTGCTACGCGAATGTTGCCCCATGTCGATGGACAACGCATACATTAACTTTTGTGTAACCCTCCTGCTGCTCGATTCCTCTATATTCCGTTGTTCGTTTCCTTTTTTTGCCCTTTTTACTTTCCTTTCCGTTGTCTCCTTCCTGGACGAATTGCCGATAGTTCGCATAATCAGGCCAGGCAGGGGGGGTAGAGATATATACCCGATTGTTCCAGATGCGCCGCTGCGAGTGCCCCGATAATTTGCAACGTTACAGACATGCTGGTTTCTGCCCGCTGCCCTATGAGGCTTGCCTGCTTCCGTTTTCTGCTGAATACCCGACATGGCGTGTTCATTTCACTGACATTTTTATCGCCCAGCATTGACGTATGCCGGTCCACGCAAACCAACCTTCTCCCCCCAAGGTTCCTGCACTCGTTGATTCGTTGAGCTGGCGCATTATCGAAAGAGTGAATGCCTACGAAGGCCGCAAGAAAGCCGATATATGCACACACTTGAAAAGTGTTGGGGGCTAAAACCAGCGAGTAAGATGTGCAGAAGAAAAGTGAAAGAAAAAAAAAAGGGTGTTCTGCAGGTAAACGAAAATGTTCACCACCATGGGCTGACGAGAGAGGCATGATCGTGACTAACTGTATTGGTGAGATGACACCCCCTTCAACACCACGCAGCTTTTTTACTTTTTCTCGTAGGGCACCGAATCATACTGAAGCCCAAGCCAAACCACCACTTCAAATTTCAATGCCACGCCCCTCCTTCATCAACTACGCGCGTCGCAGTTCCCTCTTTTCTCTTGAGAGGACGAGGCTCTACGTCAGAGAAGATAACAAAAGACAAGAAAAACAAGAACTTGTCATATCTCGGGCAGCGATACGCATCGGGCATCCATCGGGTTCTCGGGTTTTGTAAACCTCGAGATTTACGAAAATTGTTCCCTCCCTCTCTTTATTGAATAACCTCGTATTTCTTTTTCCGAGTCTGACGATGAACCATAGGAGTGTGTGTGTGTGTGTGTGTGCGTGCGTGCGTGTGTGTTAGTTTTCCCCGTTCGGATCTCGTAACGGAAGCGAATTGGAAGAAAACGAATGACTAAAAGAAAGAAATAATGCTCCTACTCTCCCCTCACTCGCCGCGGCCGCCGTGAAAAGGTTATGACGCGAAAGGCTGATGATCCATCGCGCGCCCTGCGAAGCAACGACGGAGTTTCCCCTTTGGAAAACGAAATCCCACCTTGCCCTGCATCGCAACCACGGGAGAGAAAGAAAAAAAAGAGAGAGAGGGGTGTGTGCTTTTCCTGTGTCTCGGCATGTGAATTGGGGAAGAGAGAGAGCAACTAGCGAATCGGCACTTTTTTCCCTTTTTTGGCTTCCCCCCCCCCTACTTTGACATTGACATTGCCGTTGCAGCCCCCGGCTACTCAGCTACGTTTTTCGGATCCCGAACTTTCCTCTGCAGCTCCGGCGCCGTGGATCCGTTCCCCGGGCCACCTCCGGGAGGGTTGCTCGGCACGCGTGCCGGTTCCTAACGGGGCTTTGATCCGGGACACCCAAGGGGGGCGTTTGTTTGGGCTTCGACGGCTGGGCGTCATCGCATCGGAGGGATGGGATGGGTGTTCGTCAGATATACACCAGATAAAGGTACAACGGGTGCACACGCGGCCCAGGAACCACCAGGAACCAAAACAGGAACGAATCGTAACCCCCATGCATGCTCCGGAACCTCCGGGTCCTAATGAACCAGGAGGATATTCGGAACGGGGGCCGGAATAACACGCGCGGTGATGCAACTTTTTTTTTATATCATCACAAGATTGATAATGGAGATGTGTGTGGAGAAGGATTGGTAATAGAGGACTCATGACAGTCATGATCATTAAATTACTCATTTGATTTATGAGTTTTGTCTTTTTTTTTTTTTGCTTGTAAATGTTGCTTGCTTGCTTCCATACATTCCATCTCATTCTATTTGCCCCCATATTTGACCTGATCCTGTTTCACTCATGACATAATTTACTTGTGGTGGACCTTGACCCGCTCGACCTCGTCGAAGCTGCCCATGAAGATACCAGCTCGGTCGTGGATGTGCTCGGGCACAACCTCGAGCATTCGGTTCATCTTGCTGTCAATAGCCTGGCCACCAGCTAAGAAAAGTGTTAGTGAATGCCTGGAGTAACGAAAGAAAACGTCCAAATGCCAAAAAAAAAAAAAAAAAAAACTTACCATTTTCGAAAACGAGAGCCATGGGAGCACACTCGTAGAGAATTCGGAGCTTGCCCTTGGGGCTCTTCTTGTCGGCGGGGTAGGCAAAGATGCCTCCGTAGAGAAGGGTTCGGTAGGCATCGGCCACCATGGAACCAATGTATCGGGAGCTGTAAGGCTTGCCATTGTCCTGGGCCGTCTTGAGGGAGTTGAAGTAGCTGATGGTCTTGTCCTCCCAGTACAGAGAGTTACCCTCGTTGACCGAGTAGATGGCGCGCGACTTGGGGATGCGCATGTCGGGGTGACTAAGGATGAACTCGCCGACGCCGTTGTCAAGAGTGAAGCCGTTGACGCTGCCGCCCTTCATGGTGATGACGAGCTGGGCGGAAGCACCGTACATGGTGAAACCTGCAGCGAGCAGCTCGGTACCGGGCTTCAGGATGTCCTCCTTGGTGCCGGTGGAGCCCTCGGCGAGCTTGTGAATACCGAAGATGGTGCCGACCGAGACACCAGCGTCAAGGTTGGAAGAACCGTCAATGGGGTCGCAGGCGACGGCATAGCGAGCGTCCTTGCTGTCCTTGAAGAAAATGACCTCGTCCTCTTCCTCGGACACTAGCAGGGCGCACTTGCCCGAGGAGCGCATGGCCTCAATGAAGAGGTCATTGGAGATGACGTCAAGCTTCTTCTGGTCGTCGCCGGTGCTGTTGGCGGAACCGGCGAGACCGGTCAAGTTGACAAGGGTGGCTCGACGAATGTAGTAGGCAATGGACTTGAAGGAGAATTGGAGGGCGTGGCAGAGAAGTCTAAAGAAGCGCACGTGGTCAGTTCAATTATACTGCGGCATCGCGGGATGGGGAAACAGGGCGCCATACGTAAAGTCACCAGTGGCCTCCTTGTGTTTGGCCTGCTCCTCAGTGAGGAAGCGGGTGAGGGTGACAATGTTGGTGTTGATCTTCTCCGAGTCCTGCAGGCCGTGGCCGTTGCCGTTGGTCGCCATTGTGAATGGGTGAGAGTGGTTGGAGATGGGGGAGAATGGAGGTTTGAGGGGTGGCCGGGTGAGGGGAGATATGAGCCGGCTAAAGGTCAGAGTTTGGGCCGAGCAAGTACAAAGTTCGGGATTCCAGCAGAGGAGGTTGTAGCTGGTTTTTTTGGGGGCGAATGGCGTAGAAAGGCAAAGGGGAGCGAGCTACGTCAAGAGGGTATCGTCAAGGTGGGGTTGGAGAAATGGATGATGAAAGATGAAGAAGAGGAGAGAAGAAGAAGGGGAAGAAAGAATTCCCACGATGGAGAGAAATGAGGAGCCGTCAGACGAAACGAGATAGCCCCGGTTACGAAAATAAAAAAGCAGGTCCCCCCGTACCTGGAATCCTCCCCCAATTCAGAACCCGGGCAGCTTTGGCAATCAAAACGGATGAGGTCTCGTGGTCCGCCACAGGAGAAGCACGGGAAAGGACGTGTCGCCGGGCGCCCGCTCGGAAAGACAAGGCCGTGGGCGGTAGCGTGACCCGCCGGGGGTGGTCCTTTTCCACCAGTCCGTAGCTCTAATTAGGTATCAGAAAGCCGTTTCCAGGCGTGTCGAGGAGCCTCGGGCGCCCCAAGGGGGACGCGAGGGGACGCTGGTTTGTCGATTTGGGGGTTCGTCGACGTCCCTCGACGTCCCGATGCGGAAGCGATTTGGAGATCGATTGGGCCATTGCCGGCCGAGGGGAAGCGCAGCAAGAGGATTTCCCGGGGCATAAACGCTGCGGGAGCCGCTTTCACGCCTGGGCCTGGATCTGTCCCGGTTCTCCCCACAGATTGAGTAATTGGCGTCGCCGGCTTTGGCCCGCCATTCGGTGGACGGGAGGGGCCTTGGCCTTGGGGAATAGCTCACATGCCGAGCTCCATTGTGTCAAAAAGAGAACAATCTCAGGGGCTCGAGCGGTCTGGCCAGTGGTTGTGTTTTTTTTTTCTCGTCTTCTCAGCCTGCTTCTGTCGTCTCGTCTCGTCTTTCTGTGGCTGCCTATGACTCGCAGGACGTATCGCTCACCGGATGTCCTCCGTCGCGTAAACTTGTCGTCCTCGATTTATCTCCGGAACATGTTCTCGCGGCCCCCGCCATGCTTGCAACTCGAATCTCGGGGGCAGACCGAGCTTCCCCGCCTCGGTGGGGGTGGCTCTCGGCGATTGAAGACCGACGTGCATTAGAATTTATCCTTTCAATGGCACGAGATGTGGCGGTGCACACGTGGCGCGGGAAAATTGGCAATCTGTGGCTTGACGGCAAGTTGGCAAGGATGTTTTGAAGATCAGAATCTTGGGAAATTCGATGCCTTATGGTTGCTCACGTTTCTCCCTGAGGCACCAACCTCCCCGGTGTTGCAGCCTCAAAGCCGATCACGTGCAACCCCGCCATTCAGCACCCCTTGTAGCTGCTTGTCAGAATCGGGTTAACAAGATATCCACGGCTTGACTGGGGTTCTGGACAAGGAGGGGAAACGAGAGCGAAGGGGTTCTGCAGCTTAGAGCTGGTGCTTGACGTACGAGGCAAGTCACCGCTGCCCGACTGTCTGGTAATGGATGCCAGCGCAGCGGAAGCGATGGGACGATGCAGCTTCTTTATGTTTTGATTCCATTCGCTTTTCCCGATTCGTAGCAGAGCTGAAATCCACCAGCAGCCCACGATTCAACGCCCCAATTTCCAATTCTGGGCCGCCGCGTCCATTTGCCCAAATCGAATAAAACGCGAGCCATCCCACCCCGGCTCTCTCAGTCTTCCCTTCATTTCAACGCTTCCCGCCTCGGCTACTTTGGCCTGGAAGGGAAGTCCAGCGACATGTGCATTGCGCCATGACTGCCGCTCCCAGAGCACCCAGCAGCTGCAGCAGCAGCGAAACGAGATAGCCACGCCGGAAAGGTCCACTGAAAGGACCCCTTGGTCCCCTGGAGCAGCCACTGAGCTGCAGCGCATTACATTGTGCTCGCAACGCCTGGCGCCTCGTTTCTGGTCGGCACGCCGCTGAGAGCTGCCGCGGCCACAGCGACGCCCTGACCTCGGCAGGGTCCCTGGGTCCCTCCCAGCTGCATGCCGCAGATAGAGCATAAGCATTGGCCCTGCGACAGCCAAAGAAGAAGAAAAAAAGAAAGATTCCGTTTCCGATGGCCATCCGAATTGTTGGCGGAACCATGTCTAATTAGCCTTGGGATGCGCAATCAGGGGCGCCGCTCGCTCGGCGTCTCTCTGCGTTCGCTCTCAGCATGGCCCAGCGCCTTTTTTGGCACGGAGGCGAGGCGCTGGGAAATGTCCCAGAGCAGACAGAGCAGTACACGCTCGTCGCTCACTGACTGACACAACACGCGAGCGGCGGTGGACCTCGGCATGTGAAGCCGTCGTTGGTGTTTCGCATCGGCCAAGTCTCCGAGGTCCAGCACCTGCACCAGCACCAGCATCCACCCCCGTGTCGTGCTCTCTCTCCATAATAATTAATTCATAGCGCTCTTGGGGTCAGCCCATTGCCGATTTCGATTTCCCCCAGCTTTTTTTCCTGCTGAACCTTGGCCCTCTGGGAACCTGTCCCTTCACACCCCGTCCGTCGCCTGCTGTCACCTAAATCTCACTCTACCCCATCTCTCGCCGCCCATCCTATCCTACCTTGTTGCGACTAGCTGTCCATTTATCCGCCGCTCCGCCCTCCCACGGCCACTAACGTTTCGACGACACCTGCAAAAAACCTCCCTTGATCCATTTGGCAGTTTGCATTTGGCCATTAGTCGACGAGCTACTGCTATTTTCCCGAACCACCACGTCATCTCAGCTTCTCCGCCCGCTCGTCGTCTCCGTCGTTTCCGTCGACCGACACTTGATCGCGAGAGAGAGAGAGGATTGACCCCGTTCGATCCCCTTTATCCCCCTTCATCTACACCTCATAAACCACCACATCCAGCAAAACACCGCCCCGAGCAGCCGTCACAATGGTCGCCGACGCCCTCGTCTACCACCCATCCGTCGCCCACTACCTGCGATTCATCGCCACCACGCTCGGCCGCGACAAGCTCCTGCGCGTCGTCCAGTACTTTGCCCGCTTCTACGCCTGGTACCTGCTGCGCACCAACGGCACCCCCGACTCCATCGCGCCCTGGAACACGGCCAAGAAGCAGTTCGGCCTCACCCGCAAGCTGCTGCGCGTCGGCAAGAACATTGAGCACCTCAAGGCCGCTGCCGTCGCCGCCGACGCCAAAACCGCCGCCGCCGCCGACCCCGTCCTCCGCTACACCTCCGTCGGCCGCCAGCTGGGTTACGCCGGATACCTCACCTTCGATGCTCTGACCATCCTCGACGCCACCGGCATCAAGAAGTCGCCCCACGCCAAGCGCTGGCAGCAGGAGGCCTACCGCAGCTGGGCCGTCGGCATCATCTTCAGCATCGTCAGCCAGCTCTACACCCTGCACACCCTGCGCCAGCGCGAGGCCAAGGTTGACAAGAAGGAGGGCGAGGGTGTTGTTGAGGCCAAGCGCATCGCCATGTAAGTTCTACTCTCTACACCCCAATCACAATCCAGCCACGCGACACACAAGATATACTTTGCCGCTTGCGACAGCAAAAAAGAAATATCTTGTCAACGCCCTCATGGCATCACCATCATCACGTGCTAACCTACCTTGTTTTTAGTGAGCGCTCCGCCAGCAAGCTCCAGCTCCTCTTGGACATTTGCGACGTCACCGTCCCCATCTCCGCCCTCGGCTGGGTCGCTCTCGACGACGGCGTTGTTGGTCTCCTCGGAACCCTCAGCAGCGCCATCGGAATCTACAGCCAGTGGAAGAAGACGGCTTAAGCGGCTGTCATGACTACATTATATATATACCCTCCTCCCTCCATTGCCTCTTAGTCATACCACCCGGTCAAAAGTGATCTTTCTTCTCTCTCCATCCATATCGTTGGCAGTACATGGTTGTTCATCTAACCTGCCCACCTACCTATCACCTCACACACTCTAAGCATGCTTTCATAATTCTATCTCACACAAATTCGCAAAGTCTTTTTATTGTATATTACTGGCAGGACGGGAGGAAACTGTTCGGAGGCCGGTTGCTAGTAATCAGTGTTTTGTTACGTATGTCCTGGTGCGACTCTTGTCAAGCAATAGATTTTTTTTCTCTCTCGTGATAACCCGGCTCTGAATGAAGCACAAAAAGGATCGGCTCGCAAATGTGTTACTCAATTTTCCTGCTACTCAAAACTACTTTTCGTCACGCCAGAATGCACGACTGAACAAGCTACCAGTTTAAAAGCAAGAAAAATATATAAAGCCGTTTCCCTTCCCGCGATAAAAAAGACGTAATAATAGACTGAAAAAAACGTGAAAGCGCAGAGGAAGCCATCGCAGCCATCCAAGTAATCATACACTTATGATCATATTATCCAATCCCTCAATATTCGCATTCGCATTCGCAGCGCCGCCCTTCAAGTAACCATCTCCTTCGTGTTCTTCGTCAAGCACTGCCTCCCCAGCCGTCCGCTTTTCGCCTCATTCGGATTCTCAATGGGCCGTGTTGTGCAAGTGCTACTCTGGTCGTGACAAACTACCAACCCGCCTGCTTGAGCTGCGTACTCAATCCCACATAATCATGACTTGTTGTTGATCGGAAAAGAAACGTGGACGCGGCGATGGTCGGCGCATCCGAGCAGGGTAATCATCTAGTACCTCTGGTCAAGGACGGTTCCCGCCAAAACGAGCGGCTGAACGGTGATAGGAAATTGGGGTTTACCAGTAACGCCCGCGATCGTAATCGCGCGCATATCCCTCCCGCGGGTAAGGTCCCTCCCTTGGAGGGAAGTCTCGAGGAGGGCGATCGTAAGGAGGTCGGCCGTTAGCATAAGGATCGGGGGGAGGAGGATAATCGCGGCGGTAAGGATCTTCGTAGCGTCCGCGAGGGGGAGGGTATTCCTCCATGGGGCGGCGAGGGGGTGATCGGTAACGCGCTCGGTCATCGTAGTACTCGCGTCGCGGGCTTCGGTCGCGATAGCCGTATCCACCACCACCACCGCCGCCACCACCGCCGCCATCCCGTCGAGGGCTATAGCCGCGAGGGGGGCCTCGGCGATCGTAGTCGTCCATGGGAGGAGGGTATGGGCGACGGCTGGGGGAGCGAGAACGACCCCGGTCGCGTGGAGGAAAGTCAGGCTGGGTCTGTGTCGCCAAGTCAGCAGTCTGCAAAGGGGACGGGGAGCTCATATCTGGTCATACGTCAGCGACACACTGGACCCGCTGTCCCTTAAACTCGCGGCCATCAAGCTTCTCCACAGCGGTCCTCAAGTCGGCAGCTGTTTCAAACTCGACGAATCTGCGCATTCCAGATCAGTTTCAGCCACTTTCGTAAAACGCTTTACCCGGCTTACCCGCGGCCGTTAGAGTCACGGCCAGTCTCAGAGTAGACCACGTCAAGGCTAGATTGACGAGCAAAATCTTTAAGGTCCTATTTCCAGATTCCAAGTAAGTCGTTGTCCAGGAGCAGGGAGATTTGTCGGAAGTCCATGTAATCCACACAAGAGAGAGGGAGAGAGCCGTCGGTCAAGGCAAGAACCAGGAAGCAGGACCGGTAGGGCAGGGAGAAGCGGTCCAGAGTCGCCGTTCCCGAAACCGAGTCCTGGCACAGTCCCGTTGGGTCGAAGCCATAGAAACCGGAGCTCCGCGCGGGGCACAATTGGGAAAGAGTCCATGGAATCCAGCGACAAGAAACGGGGAGATGGGACAGACCTGCCAACTGGTATCGTTCGGAAGACCCGTTATCTGCATCCTGTGAGGGGTTCGGCGAGGCCTTGGCGCGGCGCGCTCGTGGTTGCCGAAGCCACCCTCACGGTGCCGAGAACCGCGGGCAAACTGGACGGTAAGTCGTTCTCCCATGAAATCAGATCCATCTTGGCGGGCGAAGTTAGCCAGGGGGGCGCATTGAACAGCGAGGACTGGAGTGGTGACGTACGGAAGGCTGCAAGATGCATAGACTTGTTAGCAAACTAGAAAAAAAACTAGATTAAAGCGAAAAACCAACGACGGAAAAAAAAATTCATCACGAAAAAAAGAAATAAGCAACGCAACTCACCCGGGACAACATCGCGGGCATCCATGGGGTCCTTGTATTCGATGAAGCCGAAGCCGTTCATCAGCTTGACCTCGGTGATTTCTCCGGTACCATGAGTCGCAAAGTGAGCCTCTACATCGGCCTTGGTAGCTGTCGGCAGCGTGTCAGTGGCATAGCTAGCAGCGTCAGGGCTGTGAGTATGGACCATTTCGTGGGAGGTTCCCCAAGTAAAGACGGGTGGCCGAGACCTCGGTCATTGTGGGCGCCGTTTCGGAAGGACGTTATCGAGAGAAGGGAGCGAAAATTGGATCCAAACCAAGCTGGGCGGGAACGAGGACGAGGACGAGGACGAGGTCTTCCGGGCCTGAAGTCGCGCAACCAGGGAAGAATCCGGGGCTCCGGGGGGACAGGCGCAGGATGGAAACCAGGTCGCGGGATGGGATCTGGAGAGCGCCTTTTGCTGGCTGGGCGGGGATGGAGGTTGCAACGGGGCGGAGGTGATGGTGATGAGGTGAGGAGAAGTTGGCTGCGGCGCGTGCGTGGGCGGGCGAACTGGCTTGCGACCGAAAGGCTGGTAGCAGCAGATTGGGAAAGGGCAGGCGGGGAAAAGTGGCAAAATTCCACTTTGGGAAATGGCGCCGGGGCAGGACAGTGGAAGCTGGGGCCACTAAAACTGCCGCTAAGAGGTGCCACAGACACGCACACGAGACCTCATGCGAGCGCCCGGCGACGCTGACAGCCGAGGACCAACACCTTTGCATTAATCCGCATGCATGATACCGAACATGACATAATTTCACCCCAGATTTTTTTTTTTTTGGTTTGTTCGCCTACCTGTCGTCCTGTGTGCCACTTTACTTCTACTACTGTATGTACTACGCGCTTGCCTGGGTGGACCTTGCATCTTTTTCTCCCCTTTCCCTTTTCATGCCTCACCCTCTGTGACACCATATAACATGTGAACATGGCAGGGCCCAATCGTTCTTCTTAATCTTCATTTCATTACAATCGGGTATCAACCCCGCCCTATCACACAATCCTTTCTTGTACTAGTAAGATAGACGCACACATCTTTTCATCGTATCATCCGATAGAACAAGCCAAAAAAAATACCCACTTCCTCTCCTCTTCGGTCCTTCAAAGGGCTTTGGCCCCTCTCCCACCCCCACTAGCTCATCCCGTCCCATCTCTCAAGCAGCCTCCCCTGTCGACTCCCAAACGCCATGCATGCTTCCGATTCTGTATACAGTGTTCCTTTTGCGTGCCATGTGACAATTATCGTGTCATAACCATTACTACGGCTCTTCAAACAGCACATCGATTATCTCGTCCAATATTGTAAACACCAGGTGTGCACTGTCGCTTGTTAGCTGAAGTCCCACTCCGCGGCCTCGGATAAAATCCACTTACTTGAGCCTTGAATTATTCAATGTCGCAAACACACGTCGGCTCGCCGCCTGCGCATTGACTCGGCCAACGACGCTCCCTGCCAAATCAGGTACCAATGTCGCCAGCATGAGACTAGCTTCGGTCCGCGTCTTCTTCTTCTCAGCGTCCGTCCTCGGCTTGCGGTCCCGTTGGAGCTGTCCATCCGGCCACAAGCTGCCTTGAATCATGCCAATGTACTTCAATATGGAATCCTCCTGCACGAGCATCTTGACATTGTCGCGGACTTTGCGCTCAATGGTGCCGCCCAGGAGCTGCTGAAGGACCACAACCACAGCACGTCCCCGTAGCCAATTATTGCCCCTGTTCAATTCAAACACCTCAAGGAAGATGTCGCATATTGGTTTGATGAATGGTTCCAGCTCTTTGTTCTCAAAGGCATTCAGTTCCGCTTCGGCTTCAGCAGCCGGGAATGACTCCTCGGTGCCATTGAGCGGCACTGTGGTCAGCTGACTCGTCGCTGCCGCAATCAGATTCTGTCCAGCGACAGAGATCTGATCCAACACAGGGATATTGCCCAGGATATCTTCAACCCCATCTGTGACTGAATCATATAACCGTGTCATCATGTCTTTCTTATCCTGGCGATCAATGAGGTCCTCGCCCTCTGCAATGACGCTCTGGGATAGGAACGCGCGTAAATCTCTGCTGCGGCATACTTCGGGCAGAAGCAGCAGCTCTCGCATGTATTTCTCCAAAGCCTCTCGTCTCTTGCGTAAAAACTCGCTCTGAAATTTCATCACCATGCGTCGCCTGGGGAAATCGAGGTTGCGAACAGAGGGGTAACGGGAGCGCAGGTTTTGGTGGAGCTCAAGGAACTCGCTATACCGCCTTGAAATCATCCAGGAGGCGGCAGGCATTTGTTCGCCGGCATTTCTTTGCACTTCAATAACGTAGAGGGCGAATTCTCTGCCATCATCCTCCCTTCCCACTTGAATCGATTTGATCCTAATAGTCGAACGCCCATAAAGGCTATTGTCGCTCTCCTGAACAACATACTGCTGCCGTTGAAGTTCCTTCCGTCGGATTTCTCGGTGGAGACTAGCCTTGGACTTTTTCAAAATTCGTAGCTCAGCAGTGTTATTAGTCAACTCTGCTTTCTTAGTGAGTGAGTCGACGACCGCCTCTTGTGCCACAAGACGATCGATATCATTTGTAAGGGCGGTTATGGCTTCAGCCAGGCCGAGATCTCCCGGTGCAGCTTCGTGTACCTCATCCTCTTCATCGACGGGTGCTCCATCTTCTGCATCCTCTCCAGCATACTTGTCCTCGTCGGCAAAGAGATCGTCGTCAACAAATACACCAATTCTTGACGCTGGACTCACCAAACCCAATGATGAGAGACTTGGCTTTTCAGCCTCCTTTTGGGATATGAGAGGCCTTAGTCCGCTATCAATTGAACCGCGATGTGATTCATTGTCGTTCCCTCCAAAAAGACTCGAGTTGTTATCTTCAGGAATCGCAGGTCCGCCAAACAAAGAAGCACGAAGATCCTCGGCGGTCAGGGGTCGGTCATCTTCCATGATATTATTAAGGGCCTTCTCTACAGCCTGAACGACTTGTGTGTCTGGTGGCTGCTCCCCTACCGGCTCTTGGTCAAGACTTTGAACAGAGTCAACCAAGCCGTCTTGTTCCATATCATCATCATCAAACAAGGGGTTTGCTGAATCATCATCTAATGATCTCCGAGGTCGAGATAAAGGATCAAACCCGTTGCCATTAACATTCGCGGTTCTCAAATCAGATGCAGAACCCGCTCGCCTTGTCAGTGGGCTCGATCGTTGGTTTGCTAGGCGCGAGACCGTCTTGGGTTTCGCTTGAAAAGATTGCGTCGCTTTCACGTTTGGTCGGTGCTCCGCCAGCGGCTGTGCCATGCGAACAGCATTGGCACTGGATGCCTCCTGGGCAGCCAGGCATTTATAATACAAATCTGACTTTTTGAAGCTGTGGAAGTGTTGGGACTGCATCTCCTCCAATACGGCGCTTTGGGCTTTCAAAATCGCCCGCCGTGCCCTGTAGTATTGCGCAGGCGTGGCCGCCTTGCCTGCTTTGAGAAACTCTTTGATTGGTGTTCTGGAAGCATCCGAAACCTTGAGCTCGGGTTGGGCAAGGTAGGCTTGCTCAATTTGCAACAGGTCAAGCCGATCAGAATCAGTCCACATAGGAAGGTTCGAGGGTAGCTCGTCGTCTGGTCCGTCGTCCTCGAGCGGGTTTCGGAAGCCGTCTACTACCAACCAGAACTGAACCATGGGCATAAGGCGTTGTCGGTCCATATACTCCATGAAGTAAGAGAGCCCCGAAGAGTCTCGCAAGAGCTCAACGAGAGATGCAGTTTCCAGCTTGGACTGAGAGGATGACATTGATACGGGGGCGGCTGGCATTGGTGTGCGACGGTCACCGCCAGCTGCAAGGTGGTTGACTTTTTGATCAAGCATCCGTTTTCCCATCTCTAGTCGACGTAGATAAACTGGATCTTGTATGTCTCGCAGGGAATCACGCTTTAGTTGACTGGAAACTTCGCTACGGAAACGTCGCGCATCCGACAGGTTATTGACCTTGCGGATGGCACGTATGAACCTTTCAAACTTGCGCTCGTTGTCTCCAGGGTTTATTCGAGGCGTTGAGGCTAGCTTTCCAGATTTAGGCATGGGGGAGGCATGTTGGTCCAAGGCCGCTCGAAGCTTCCGAACAGTCGACCTGTCCTGGAGCATAGAACGACCTAGATTCTCCATCAACTGGTTCCAGGTATCTGGTTCGGACAGCAACTGAAAAACGGGGAAGAGCACGGAGCAGCTAACAATCTCACGGACAATAATGGAGACGGCCCGACTGGACAAGATATTCTCGGGGAGCAACCTAGGCACAATCTTTGTGACAATGGATCGCAGGTAGTCTTGTTGCACCATTTTGGTGTCGGGAAAGGAGAGCGAGGCGGCGGGGTGTAAACGTCCATTTCGGAACTTGGAGGCAATGGCCAGGTCGAGCTCCTCTGACTCGGTGATAGAACGGTTGAGCTTCTTCCCGCGGACCGATCGCTCCGCCTCGTAGAAGTCGCGGAAGTGGGCGGTCAAGAGGGGAACCAGGCGGCTGGTGATAATTTCGGCGAGATCCTTGTCCTGAAGCGATTCGCGCAAGCCCACAAGGGCCAGGCGGACAGCCTTGTCTATCTCGTTGGGGAAGGAGGGGTTGCGGCTGATGTGGGAGTACCAGCTGCAGACGAAGTCGCGGAGGATCAGGTCGAGGAGGTCATCGATGGCTTGGGACACGCGGGTTGACTCATGATCGACGGGGGTTCGTGTGTACGACTGTCGCTGGCGCAGGGCGTGCACCTCGGTCTGCCAGGCCTTGGGGCCGAGAAAAGCAGCGGCGTTCGGGCGGGGGTTGCGGATGGTTGGGCGTCGGACGGTGAGGACAAGGGAAGCCAGGAGGGCGGCGAGGGTGACGAGAAGGCCGGTGACGAAGGCATAGCCAGCCCAACGCAGCACTGGGAGCCAGCTGATGGCGTAGCCCCAGGCCACGAAGGCGGCCAGTCCTGCTAGAGCCGCATCTCTTCGCTTGAGGGCCATCGCCGGGGCAGTGGTTGCAGCCGCATCCGCATCATCTGCAGAGGTGTTCGTGGCAGTAGCGTAGCCGTGGCCGTGGTGCTATCGGTATCGATTACGATTGCAGGGTGCATCCACCCCCCTGTCAGTCAACCGTTTACCGCATGGCCCGCGCAAGGAGTCCCATGCACGCCCGCCAGACACGGCAATAAGACTGCATTTCTCAAACTCCATCTCATCCCTTGCTCGTCATCAACCTTGGATCATTGCATTCCGCTCTCTCCTATTTTGCTATTGGAGCACACGCTCTCTGTCCCGCCCCTTTTCTGCAACATTGCAGCTTCATTTGCCCTGACGCTGCTGACTCGACTCGTACGACGTCACCCCCACTGCACCGTTTTCCCGCCTCGCTAGAAAACTGGAACCACACACAGCCGGCCTCATTAAATGCGCATACTTGCATGTGATTATCACAAAGGCCATCCGGTTTGCATGGGTCCAACGCATGTGGGAACAATATTCATAACTCCTAATCGTGTCTCTACTACCACGGCGGGTCCTCCAGTCGTCGGAACAGGGCCACAAACTTTTGTCCCTTGTTTCTCGATACCTTCTTTCCTTCCTCTGTCTCGTCCAACATGACCTTGACACACTCATCAGCTTCCTCGTCCTCCTTGGAGACTCTCTCAAAGGCAGGGTGAGCATCCAGATGCTGTACCATCCACTCGTGCAAGGCTTCGACATCAGTGATAGTGTAGACAATACCGCCTGGCCTGAGGGCGTATGCATACTCAGAGTTGAGTGTCGTCGATACAATTCGTGCCTTGTGCTTCCGGGCTTTAAAATGAGGGTCGGGGAAGCAAATGAAAATTTTAGAGAGTTGACCCTTTTTGAAGAAGTTGGGCAGGAACTTCATAGCGTTGGCACGGATGCATCCAGCATTCTGGTAAAGATTATCCGAGTTCTGTGATCGCAATGCTCGGATGCGTTCCTGCACAAACTGCGTCACTTGGGTGCGAATTTCAAGACCTAAAGAATTCAGCGATTGGTCAGTTGCCTATCGGTTTTTGTTGCTCACCCAAAATAAGAGTTTCAGGCAACAAAGGAGCCAGAGCAACCAAAAGACCTCCGAATCCACAGCCAATGTCGACGATTTCAACATCCTTCGTTAGACGAGTAGGCTTGGTGGCATCCTCAGGTGATCCTTCCTCGACATAATTAGGGTAGTATGATGACCAATCCATATCATCTGGTGATGCGGGACTATTATTGGGTTAGGACGGACGCAATCAACAACAAACGCTGGGCAAATGGCTACACACTATTCTAGTGTATGATCGGAGAACGGATTTGCATGCGCTCTCTGGCGAAAGAATTTCTTCCGGGGCAGCTGGGTGACGCCATCTTTGGACCTTGTTGAGCGAGCCTGTTCGCGGCTTTGTCGTTTCGGTGGAGGGCCCGCCATATTTTGTGTCTTTGTGGTGATTTTTCGATGCACCGTCTCACATTCCTCAAGGTGAGGCTTGAGAGCAAGGTCTTTCCAGGTGGGCTTGGTGTTTTGCATTTTGGCCGAAAGAGGAAGGCGGTGGCCCAGGTCCCCTGGTTAAACTATGGGGCACGCCCTGGCCTGGCGCAAGTTGAGGCTCAGCCTCCTGGGACGGACCGCGGATGCCCGTGATTCCATCATCAACCAAAATCACCTGCTCCTGAGAGATGGTCCTCCTTTTCCCGGCCACATCATCAACATATTCGCCATGTCTCAGTCGGCCCAGGACTCATCGTGGAATCTGCTCGGTCCCTTGAGGTCCGAGTACTCCTTTATCGTCAACTGCATCTCCTTCATTTGTGTAAGCATCCCTCCTTGCCCAAGCACCCTCTCGAGAAACAGTGGCTGATAATCTGGTAGCTTGGGCTCGGGCTGATGTTTCTGGTCCCCATATTCATCCTTATCGTCCTAGACCTCTTCTTATGGCTCTGGCGCATGTATCGAAGCCCACCTGAGCCTCGCGATTCAAAACCCGCCAATCCCATAGCGCCCGACCCGGAGCCCACCGCCATGGCTACCGGACTGGACTCGTCCACTCTACGTTTATAGCCACAACGCCACACCAATCGGACGACGGAACAATAATTGGCAACTTTAATACTTTTATCGTCATTTATTTTACTATTCAATACCCAAGTTTTTTTTACACAATTTGGCCAAGAACCTTGATCAGGTCGCCAGTCACACCCATGGCAGTCACATCACCACCAGCACCAGCGCCCTGGATGATCAGGGGGTTGCTTCCGTACCTCTCAGTGTAGAAGCTGATGATGTTGTCGCTTCCCTTAAGGGCAGCAATGGGGTGCGATCGGTCAAACTGCTCAAGGCCGACCTTGACCTGCTTGCTGCCAACGTCGATGCTGCCGACGAATCGAACGACCTTGCCGGCCTTCTCAGCGGCAGCCTTGGTCTCCTCCATCTGGTGGTCAAAGGCAGGCAGCTTCTCGAGGAACTCGTCACCGCTGGCGCAAGACTCGAGCTCCTTGGGGATCAAGCTTTGAACGGGGAAAGAAGTGGGCGACTCAACGGGGAGACCGGCAAGACGCGCAAGGATAGTCAGCTTGCGAGCAACGTCGAGACCGTTGAGGTCGTCTCGGGGGTCAGGCTCGGTATATCCAAGAGCCTTGGCGTTCTTAACCTCATCGGACCACTTACCGCCCTGGCCCTCGGTGGGAGCAAACGAGTTGAAAAGGAAGGACATGGTTCCACTGAAAACACCCTCGATCTTAGTGACCTTATCACCGGTCTCGATGAGGTCCTTGAGCGTGGAAATGACGGGAAGACCAGCACCGACGGACGACTCGTGGTAGACGCGAGCGCCAGAGGACTCTGCGGCGGAGAAGATATCCTGCCACAACTTGTAGCTGCCGGAGAAGGCCTTCTTGTTGGGAGTGACAACGCTGATTCCTCGGCTCAAGGCAAGAGGGTACAGGTCAGCGACATCCTGGGAGCTGGTGTTGTCGACGAGAACGGCCTTGGAGGGAGCGGCAGCGAGGTATTCGACGACTTGGGGCAGGGCCAGGGGAGCCTTGCTGGAGGAAGCGAGGACGTCGGCGACACCATCGAGGTTGACGGCAGAGTAATCCTCGTTGTAAATGGCCTTGCGGCTGGTGGCAATGTAGGCGAGAGTCAATTTCGGAGAAGGCTTCCGAGCAGCCAGAGACTGGAGCTGGTTGATGAAGCACTTGCCGACACCGCCGGCGCCTGTTTTTTAACCAATGATTAGCATTTTAATTTTAATGCGGTAAACATAAACATGTACATACCAATAATGGCAATGAGAACCTGCTTAGGGGCGGCCATGACTGCGAATTTGTTCAAGAGCTTGTGATGGGTGAGGAAACTTTAGGTTCCGGTCGCGGATGGCGGGGCAGTGAGGGGAGTTATTCAAAGTCAAGCACGCCAGAACCCCGCGGTGGCCTACCCTATACAATGGAGGGGCCACCCAGCGTCAGCACCAATTACCCACCTGAATCTTTTTTGGGGATGTATACGACCATGCATGATTTTTTTCTTATTTGGAGTTGATGGTGTAGTCCGGTAGAGCCTATTCTATTCTTGCTCCTTGTGTTGTGTGACTATAGTTTTACCAAAGAACCACGTTGGTAGGTAGTAATAGCTGTGAAAGGCAAGTTTGATTGCCTCAGGCTAGGCGAAGGGAACGAGCTTCCTTCAACAACCGCTGTATCAGCCCAAACTATCAACCACGCACATTTGCAACTTTACACGACGAGACTACGCCTTAAAAACACACACCAACGGCAAGAAGAATGCCGCCGCAGGATCCTCACCTTTATGGCCAACGGCCACCCAAAAAGCAAAAACGGAATGCGAACTTGTCCAGTTCACTCGATTTCACAGCCCAATTGACATCGCTGATGTCAAATGCACCATCTGGATCGGCATCATCAAGTCGGTCGCGTCCGACCAAAGAGCGCAGGGATGATATCTTCAAAGGTGGCAAACAGAAGCAGCCGAAAGAACCTACAGGTGGACGACAAAAACTACAACTCAAGGAGGTCACTGGTACGGAGGAGGAGACGCAAGAGCTGGCGCGGGCAAAGCGTAGAATGGAAGAGAAAGCGCGCCTCTACGCGACCATGAAGCGTGGAGATTACGTACCCAAAGAAAATGAAGCGGCGCCTTTGATTGACTTTGATCGAAAATGGGCCGAGGGTGTTGAGGAGGGAAAGGAAGATTATTCCACCAGCAGCGACGAGGATGACGACGCTGATGACGGCGGAGAGATGGTCGAGTACGAAGACGAATTTGGGCGAGTACGACAGGTCACCAAAGCGGAAAAGGAGAAAATGGAACGAAGAGCGCGGCGAGGCCTGCTAGGCGCCGAGGAGCTTGAACGCATGTCGGCACGACCCAGCGCACCAAGTAACCTGATCTACGGGGACGCGGTCCAGTCGATGGCCTTCAACCCAGAGGACCCAGAAAAGATGGAGGAGCTGGCAAGCAAACGGGATCGGAGCGCAACACCTCCTCCAGCGCAGCACTACGATGCGGACCACGAGATCCGCACTAAAGGCACAGGGTTCTTCAAGTTTAGCAAAGACGAGGAGACACGGGCCGCGGAGATGGCGTCGCTGGAGGAAGAACGGAAACGGACGGAGGACCAACGCCGGGCTCGCGAGGATCAGAAGGAGGTGCGCCGGAGGGAGATTGAGCGGCGTAGACAGGACATGGCGGCGCGGCGGGCAAAGCGACAGGCGGACACGTTCCTGGATGGATTGGGGGACCGACTGGGGGACTGAGGTCCTGTGACGGAGAAATGTGCGCCGTCAGAATGCGACGGGAACGGATACGGATACAATGCAACACGGCGTGCGCAACGGGCACGGCGGCGGCGGCCACGATCCAATAAAGATGCGGGAGATGGACACTGGAGGGTGCAAAGCAGAGAGTAAGACGAGGTAATTAACTGCCATTCCCATGGCTCCGAGGACCCGAGCTGAGCGAAAGCGACCTCATTCGAATTGAACCATGTGTGGCCAGGGTAGGGAGTACTTCGAATCCTAAACACCTAGTGCAGGTTGGAGATGTATCACATACATGGACGCGGCATGTGTGCGAGGGAATTTGCAGAGACAGAACCCAGTTTTTCCACATTATGGACGAGTAGCGCATCAATGGCTCAGTTGAGATGAGGCGGCCGACGGCCTGGTTCCCACACCTCCATCAGCCTCCACTGTGCGAAGGCCGAAGGGCGAGGTTTTGACATGTCGCTCAAGGACACTAAGTTTCGGTTGGCAAATCCTTCGTTTCGCAAGTTTTGTTTTATTTTATTTTTATTTTGCCTTTTGCCATGCTGCAACTTGGAAACGCTTCAAATTTAGATTTTACGAGAGACACACAGGACTAGCTTGGCGACAACGCATTCGGACAGCGAGCATCTTTTTGTGGCTTCATCTGTGTTGTCAGCAATCTGTGGGAGGCTTGCCTGAACGAGGTGGCTTGTTGTTGGCTACTGCTGACATGGATACGATGATTACCTTAGTCTCTAGCTCGCAAGCAAGCATGAGGGATTAGCAGTGGGCAACCGAATGCCACAGTGTGCCGCGAGTGCACAATAGCTACTGTGTCTGCACAAGCGAGTTGATAACACTAGGGACGTACGAGTACGTACACTATCCTGCGCAATCTCTATCCTCAGCCAAGTCGGAACGACGGGACTTTGTGATTTCCCCAAGGGCGTCGCAGCAGACAGGGGTCTGCAGAAGGCAGACGCGAAGGCAGAACTGCGCCGGTGCTCGTTGAATTGCAAGATGCAGGCGACTACTGCAACGCGCTGCAACGCGCTGCAGAGCATTCGCCGTCGGCTGCTGCTTGGATCGTCAGCTGGGACATTTCGTGGGCGACGACTGGCCAGCAGTTGTGGTGGGCAATTGGTAATCATGGCATTGGCCGCTTTCACTGTAACCCTGAACCCTCTGCATTGCCAATGCTGGGAACTTCCCCAATCTCAAGAAGCCAATCCCACGCAGCAGATGCGAGGTGCCAATGGAGGCTTTGCACCAATTGGGGCTGGGGGGCGCAAGGCAGGCTGGGTTGTCCCAGTTTTCACTCCGTCTTACTATGGATGCTGTGGCCTTCACAGTGTGTTTTGGCGTTTTTGGGGGGAAGAGCTAGCCAGCCGCAGGGCTTTTTGGCCGCCGGGGTTGCCCTCAACCTTAGGCTAAACCACCAGCTGCTGGGTTCCCTGAGGCACAGGTACCTCCAGCGCAGGCCTCAGGGGCGCCCAGGGCGGGTAGCTCAGTACGTACAGTACATTTCCCACCGCATACCGCCTGGAGCAAGGGCGCACAGGGACGCAGAGCAGGGCGCCGTCTCAGGCGCTGGTCGCGCTGGTTGCACCCGGCAAGACCGGCCAGGCCCAAAGCGGGCTGGCGCAAAAAAGTGTGACTCATCGGCGGACCCATGTCTCTCCGAAGGGCGTTCCCTGTTTCCAATACCTACGATCGCCTGTACTCGGCTAACAGTATATCGCGGTCCCCACACCAGAAGCCCGTTAGTGCTCTCCCATGCCCCCGCATTGGCGCCATTGTACGCAGTACCTGTGGGCCTGCGCCTCGGTCGCTCTCTGCTGCGCAAGCTTGCCCTCCACCCTCCCTCCACACGCACACAGCCCTCTCAAGCCCTCCTGCCGAGAGGTTTGCTGCCTGAGAAATACAAATTCTCCTGATTTTCCGGTCCACAACTTCTCCCCTTCCTTTCTCTTCTCTTCACCATCCTCTCACCCCCCCAAATTATCCAAAATACTATCCACACATAATATCCAGCCATTGTCGAGCGCCTCAGGCGACCATCAAAATGTTCTAAATCACCCCCCTTCCCACGTCTCCCCCCCCTCAGTCAAAATTCAGTCTCCGGACATTTCCTCGCAACTCCCCACTCAACCCCCCCGTTCAGCTCGCCTCCCGGTCGATCTGAACTTCAGCCCTGCTCTGAATAGCATCAGCTCAAGTTCCCTTACAACCGCCACCATTTCAGGCCAAGACTTTCCAGTCTTCACCACGGATCCCCAGTCACCATGGCTTCCCTCCACGAATTCCAGCCTGCCGGCATCACCCGCGCATCAATTACAGAGTCCCGAAACGCCTCAGCAGGACTTTGTCTTGTTCGATCAGCCTCGTCAGCCCCTTAATCGGTCTACAGCTTCGCTGCAATCACAGCGTCGTCACTCGTCTCACCAGCAAATCCGTCGTCAACAGCCCGTTTCCCCCGCTGTCCAGAATCAACGAGTAGCCCAGTTACTCCAGGCTTTTGGTCAACAATCGTCTACTGCAAACGCAAATCGCCTTTCGAACCAGTTTTACGCTTCTTCGGCTCCTTCGTCGTCCACCACCTTGAATCAGCAGTCTCGTCCTGCTCGGCCACCCGTTCCTCTCTTTTCCCAGAGTACCGGTAGTGTTCCACAAACCGCCAAGATGATGAACGCTGCAGGTTTGTTCTCCCCGCATTCCCCACCAGACTTCCCTCGCTCACAATCCACTCCAGACGTCGAACTCGAAGAGTTCACTGCCTTCGAGGGCGGGGCCAACACGGCCTTCTCCTCTCCCGCTGTCCCCACTGTTTTTGATTTCAGTGCCAGCGCTTCCAGCTCTACTTCCAACCTGGGTACCATTTCGCCCCAGGATCTGCTCGTGCAAGAGCCTTTCATGTCTGCTCCCAACTCGTCGGCCCTCACGGCCCTGACCTCTCCATCCATCTACAACGAGTCCCCTGACTTTGATGGATACGACGTATCACCAAACTTTGGCACCGCTGATTTCGAGGGTGCCGGTGACCCTTGGTTCCCTCTGTTCCCTCAGGATGCCTCTGCTGCTGCCGTCGCAGTCCCTGAGAAGTCCAGTGTGCCAAGCGCACCAAGTGTCGAGAACTCTCCTGCTCAAAACTCCGATGAGTTTGAGTCGGCCAGTCGATCGTCTTCCGCTCGCCGGAAGTCGGCCAACTCGCCTCCCAGCTCTTCTCGTCACTCGTCTGTTTCTGGTGTCAACGCTCGTAAGCGTGACAAGCCCCTTCCCCCAATTATTGTGGAGGACCCCAGCGACATTGTCGCCATGAAGCGTGCTCGTAACACTTTGGCGGCCCGAAAGTCGCGTGAGAGGAAGGCTCAGCGATTTGACGAATTGGAGGAGCGCATTGCAAAGTTGGAAGAAGAGCGAGATCATTGGAAGAAGATCGCTCTCGCGCACGCCGGTGTGCAAAACTAAAAGTGGAATTTCTCTCCTTCGCCAGACTATGATGGGATACCGTTGGTTTTTTCCCTATTTAATGAGTTGTACTTGTGTCTCGGATTATATTATTACGTACTCTGTCTTAACCGATCAATCAATTTTACTTTTTGCTTGAAATATCTGCTCTCTGGAAATGATGTGTCTCTCCGAACGTGAATCTGAATTGAGCTGGATTTGGTGGGATATCCAAAGACGCCACCGTAAATTTGGTGTTTTGTCACTGTTTTTAGCGCCTATGTTCGTCGTGGATGGTAGATAAGGTGGTTTATTAGTTGCCGTTGTTTGTATGCAAGGTAGAATGTACTGGTCTTTAATCGCATTTTCATTCATTTACTTCAATCGCTGAACACTCTTTGTATTGCACCTCTGTAGCCTAATTCTCAGATCACCCACCGTTTTTTTGGTGAACTATATAGGTTTGACCTTGAAAACCTTTTTGCCCTGACCAAACGAATAATCAACTTAAATCCCCCGGTAGCCTAAACGGCTGTACAAACTTTGCCCTTGTGAATGTTTTCCATTAAAGTTTTACGACTACATCTTTATTGTACCACTTCAAATGTTGAAGCTATTCAATTTCTTGGTACACTCCCATATTGAGATCAGATATTTTGGGTAAACCATATTTTCCTCACCCGTTCCTTTATATCCTTTGAATTCTGAATCATCGTGGAATATTCTTTTTGTGATTTCTCAACGATGCTCTCGTTACTGTACTGGGATGGATGGATGGATGCGGTAGTGATGAGGGAGCAGTCACATTGGCTTTCTTCGCATAAGGCGTAAAAGCCAAAGGCACACTTGATTTCCACTGTGCGCCTCTTGGCCGTTTCTACCATTTGAGAGGGACCTGTCAGACTTGACCAGCTCATCGGTTGCCTGAATGAGGACACGGGTGGTGGCATTTGGCTCGGTATGGTTAATATGAAGTGGAAGGGCGACGTCCGCAAGGCCGACGAAGGCGTAAATAAGATTGTAGGAGTCGGTTGTTTCGAGTTTTGAAGAGTTTTGAAGTAGATCGCACTAAACGTTTGATCCTTTCTGTTTATTGCTGCTCAGGAAGCAACATATATATTGTCTTTTGTGCCGATTCTTGCCCAACATCGCACTTATTTAGTATACGTGTTTCGACATATTATTTGGAGTATGTTGATGGAATGGCTCGAAGAGAATTTCAACATGAGCAATATTTTCACTACTTGGTATAATGAACATACCTATGCATGTAGATACTGTTAATTCTTGTTCTTCTTGGTATTAAACAATTTACTTAGCCCTTCGATGGCTTATTACACTTGCATATTTCTCTGTTCTATTATGCCGCGAGTCTCTACCCATGCCCATGTATTCACGGCATGAGAGTGGATGTTGTAAGGAACTCAAGCTAATGACTGATTACAGGCATTTCATTACAAGCTTGTGCTACAAGGTGAAATGTATCTCGTTTGCCGTGATAGCTTGTTAAAGAGCCTGGAAAGCATTAGTATGTGAATGCCTACTGGATGCTAGGAATCTGCATACCAATGCTTGTGTTCATCACGTGGAATTGAGTACATGGCAGAGAAAATAAAGCATGCGAGAGAACAAGTTCATGATGGAATCAACTCAATTGCTCAAGGTAGCGATACAGAGTGGTTTTGCCAGTCCGGTCACCACATACGACCATAGCTCTCAGAAAATACGGGATCCCGTCCGCTCTCCCATAGTCAAGCTGAGAAGCGGTGAATTAGTACTCGGGTCGGTGACGACCGGGGAATCCTCGCTGTTGTATGTTTTTTTTTGTTTCTGATTTCTAAATGGTTATTTCCCGGATCAGATTCTACAATAATGAGGAGTTGCTGCAGAATCTGGAGTTGTGCCTGATCGTGCGGGCTTGCTTGTTGACTGTGTTGTGATTCCTCATTTGGCAAAGAAGATTGAGCTGCTCTCATTAAGGTTGCACTGCGGTGAAGCATCCGTCGAGTTGCCCGGCCATTGAAGAGGTTGAAAAGACAAAATATATCTCGGCTCTGTGATGATATATTATGCGCGCCAAGCACACTTGGTGCGGCTTCTTGGCATTATTGCTTTGATCGATGTGTATTTGGATACACCCAATAAAATGTTCTAAATTTGCGAAAGCATTGAACTAGTACCCATTTGCCACGATCTGTGGAGCGTTCTCGGGTGCGCCGACGCAATATGATATCACGGGATATTTCCCGGTTCCTCCCCTCAAAGTTAGCTGGTTAAGGATTTTGCAGCAGATGACGCCCCCAAAATATATACCAGGAGACCTAGCGGCCTATTAGATAAACTCACGCTGCCTGGCCGGTGAAGATATTCACGTAGTACGAGGCATGTTCCAAGCAATCGTCTTGACAAAGTCTGTGGCGGTTTTATGGCATTGGCCTAGCGGTTCTTATGCAACCGTTGATTACCCAAAACTCACGTATTAGCCCTGAGCTCAATCACATATAGTTGATGGATTTTAGGGTTAGATATATTTATTCTAAATTTTAGAAGACAGAAGGAAGTTATGAAGACGACCGCAAAGTTGGAGGTGAATAAGAACGGCTTATTCTGCTTCATTCATCATCAATGTACCTATCAGAGCGCGTATGCATATGTAATGTTTTCTCCCTCGGGCAACACCCCAACCAAATGGCAAATGTGGATGGATGTCAGATGTGTTGGTGTACTGGTACCTAGGATCTGATATGAGAGGCGGTCTAGCCAAACTGTTGCAATAGGAGTCGGCATTGAGCCAGTTCGGAGAATGCTGCGGAACATCATCGACTAGAAGTCGCCGAGGATGGAAATCGTGCAGTCGGAACATTCAGCATGCAAATTCTAGGGTTTTATACATATGCTTGGGATAGAAACCCGCATTTCTGACATATGAAACATCGTAGGGTTGGAAAACTTCTCATTTGCGGATCTTTGCAGGGCTAGAACCTTGAGGGTCGCTTGGGGATACAAAAAAGGAGGACCCCATCTGCGGCATAGGGAGCGGGATCTTGATAATAACTTGTCATGATTCGAAGAGCTTAACTGCCATACCAGCGCGTTTAGAGATGAAATAGACAGAAAGCCTCTTAATTCCATTATTGATTGAAGACGTGAAGTGGACGGACCCTTGCAGGCTACACCAAGGACGTGGGAAGTATTAGCTGGGACTAGCACTCCTGGGTTGGTTAGTTCAAACGGTGTATGTACTTCTTGGGCTATGTAATTTCTTGGACTGAAATTGAGGAGATTGGGAGCTGAAGCACCGCTGGCGGCGTGTAAGATTCTACGGACAATGGTTGCACTGGCTGAATCTCAAACTGCACATTGGACACACATCAATGATAAATGATCGGCCAAACTCGCTGGATTTAGATACAATTGCATATTGCGGCACAAACGTGCTTAATACTTGTAGCAAGCAATATGTAGCAATTGGCAATCGGCCAGGTGCATCGGTTTGAAGAATACCGCAGTGAGTTTCAGTCTACGCAGCATCACGTATGACCGAAAATAAGTGAGGCGTGCAAAACTAATGGAAAGCTTGGATGTCAAATTAGGACAGATGTGATCCAGAAATCATTTATAGCAAGACAAAGCTTGAACTATCCAATTGGCAATTTGGCCATGTTATTACCAGAGTCAAATGACTGGATCAAGTATCTGTGAACATTAAACGCAGAAGCATAGCCAGTGATGAATTTGGAATGATATCGAGGAGGTGACAAGTTTTGGTACAGAGTCTGCACTGGCGCCTTCAAGTACAAGCGTATTACTCTAACATGGTACCCAGGCCGTTCACATCATTCGAGAAAACTCCTTAGCTTACCCTCGGAGATGCTCAACTTTAGGCGTCAAATTTAAATCAACCGGCCTGGTTCACCACGTGTTGTCTAGCCTTGCGATTAACCGACATTTGCAACCTTCGCTTAGTAGACTGCAAGACGTCGAAGGAAGCGGTGGCCTGCAAAGTTTAGAAACTGTAGTCTCGTCAGGATGTCCCTGCCCTTGTCCACGGATCAGGATCAGGTTTAGGATCAGGGGGGGCTGTTACAACCAATTTTGGTTACAGCGTCGACGCTTGACCCCGTTCTACTACCTTGAGCGATGGGGGCCCATGGGATCATGACTCGATTCGCGGGCACTCGTCGTCTAACATGGCCGGGTTGTTTTTTTAAGGTGGACCACGCGAGAGAAAAAAGGGAAATTCGCATGATTAACTCCGGGAACACACCGACTGGCGCGGAGACCGGAAGGACGGGTAAGCATATTTGGTGTGGAGAGATTCAGACCGGGGTTCTTTTGCAAGCCTAGTTTCCTCGACCACACACACCACTTTCGCTTCTATTCCTGTGCTGCAAGAGCAGCCACCGACGTCTTCCATCACACACACGGACGCCTCTGATGAGATGCAGAGTAAAATGAGCACTGCGGCCAGCGAGCGAGCAACCAACAGACAGCGCCTAGCGGCCAAGGCGTGGGCGAATGGGAAGGCCTGGCAGCATGGCAAAATTGCCCTTTCAAGCCCACTCAGGCTTGCTTGGCCCGCAGCGCCAGGCCCCTTTCACACTAGATCTAGCGTGTTAGAGGCCGACGAGGATTCAGGTTTGACAAAGCAACAACAGCCAAACTGTAGGTAATTACCGGCAATAATGTCCCCCCAATACCAATGCCCACCGCATCTCGTCCGATCGCGCGTGCCCCCTTTGGCCTAATCGAGTACCAGCCGAGCCATGGCATGGTTGTATGGGTCGCCACCCACGACTCGGCCCACCAATTTCAAGACGCTCCGGAATCCCTCAGAAGCTTGTTCCCCCCCTGACAGGCGCTTGGGTGATAGTTCCAGCTTTGGGATTCGCTGATTAACGCATTCTAAAGCATTTTTTGTTTCTTTTCCAGGGGGGGCTGCACCAAGCTAGCTAGCTGGCCGCTCGGAGCCGACTGCATCAGGGGCCCGGACAACACGGCAAGCAAAGCAAGCGCCAGGGACATTTTTTTTCAAGGCTAGATCTAAACGGAATCAAGCGTCGCAAGAGGCGGCAAGTTTGTGGCCCCCGTTCGTAGCTTGTTGTAGGATTATAAAGACTTGGTTCGCCTCCGGAGATCAGGGGAGGAGAGAGATCTGTAGGGAATAATACCATTGACTCTCCTGTTCACTCGTTTTTTCCGCAACAGCGCGCCAGATCGATATCTCAATACCGGTCGTCCTTTCGTTCAGCAAACAAGCACACAGTCGTTTTTTAATTCGATAATACACCGAACCCCCATCTCAACAAAAATGTCTGCCTCAAAGCTTCTCACGGCCGCTGCCCTGCTCCTTGCCGCCTCGCCAGCCATGGCCAAGACCGACATTGGCGGCTGCGTGTCGTCCGACACCGTCATCAACGGCGGAAGCGGGCCGTACTTCTCGCGCGTCTGGTACGTCCCCGGCACCGGCGAGGTCTGCGAGATCCTCGACTGCGGCGGCGGCCGCGCTCCCCCCAAGACCAACGTCCCCGGCTGCCCCGGCTACACGGGCGCCGAGACGTACTCGCCCAGCTACATCAACCTCCAGACGTCGGCCGCCTCTGAGCCCACCGCCACCACCGAGGCCGCCGCCGAGTCCACCACCACCACCGAGGCTGGCAGCAAGCCCACCTACGAGGCCACCCTCACCGAGGCGCCCAAGACCGACAAGGTCAAGACCACCCTGACCACCGCCGTCGCTGAGTCTGAGCCGGTTGTTGCTCACAGCTCCAGCGGCAACGGCACCGTCACCTCGGCTCCTGTCTACTCCACCCCGGCCTCTGGTTCGTCCGGCTCCGGCTCGGGTTCCGGCTCCGACAGCACCGCCACCCCGGCCCCCTCCACCGCCGGCGCTACCTCCATGACCGCCGGTGGCGCCCTCGTGGCCCTTATGGCTGGTGCCGCCGCCTTTGCCATGCTGTAGTTGTCCCCCTTCTTGGCCCTCTCTGGCCAGGTAGTTTTAATTCCAACAACGATAGTTATTGACCTGTGCTTTTTTCCCCACCAAAAATGAGTTTCGCTTGCGTTCATCGTCCCTGTCCTCGTCCTTGTTGTTGTTTGATCTCGTCTCCTCCACCACATGTGCCATCATGTCCAAAATTCATGACCCAATCTCTCAACACTGCGTCTTCCCAATAAGCCATTTCTGTGTCATGGACAAACGAATCCGGAAATCTGGGTTTCCTTGCATTTGCTGACACCCCCTCCCGCCAGCGCCTGCGCCGCTCGTAGATGCATTCCTGTTGCATCACCAATAGTCCACCGGGAAACTCGTACGTAAAAAGAAGCAAAAAAAGGGTCGGAGCGCCCTACGGCGGGGGGGAGGCGATCCTGACCGTGTCTACCCGTGACTTTCCCTGTTTGCCGCCCGGCTCACGAGCAAGGGGAGAGGCTCAGGATCGGTGAGACGGCCGCCCTACCGTCGCCCGGCCGTCATAGTTCCGCCACGGCCCCAGACGCCAATTGCGCCCTACGACCCGAGAAGGCCCCTCCCCTCTCGTCAAGATTGCCTCTTATCTTTCCAACTCCGCCCCCCGCTGCCCGCCTTTTCAGCCTCCTGCCTAGTTCAAAGCAGCGTTGCACCTGCGTGCCGCTTCGCGAGTTCCACTTTGCTGTGTCCTTGGCTGGCGTCGTGATAGGCGAAGCGACCCAATGTCATGCACGCCATGCTCGTCATCGTCATGCTGCTCGCCGTTGTGTAGCACTCAACCACCGCAGTCCGTCCTCCTAGATCTGACAGTGAAAGCCTTCTTCCCTATCGTACTGCTCAATGGATGGGTATAATAATAAATAAATAAATAAAAATAAAAGACCCGTCGTATCTCTCTGACAACAACAACCAAAAAACACCAAAGCAATCAATCTCCTTCGTTTCCTTTCCCCGCACTTCATCACTGACTGACACGGACCTCCCTCTCGCTCTCTCTCCAAGCCTCCCAATTGATCACGATCTAGATCCCTCAATATCCACCATTCCATCATCGCTCTCCCGCCTTAACCTCTTGGCTCCTTTGGCTCCAAACTCGCACTGCTGCTGCTCCTCCCCCGCAAACTAAACCTTGCGAAACCCATTCACATGACCCGCTGTGCTCGCCCCCCAGCCAACCGTTCGCCTCCGACCCAGCCTGTTAGTGCTCCCAAGCATAGATCACACGGCCGGCCCCTCGTCGTCATTGGAAGCCGCCGCTAGCCGGAACGGGCGCGACGAACTCCCACGCCCAAACCATCATTCATTGATTGCCTTGGAAGGGATCCAAAAGGCTTCCTCGCCACCCAAAAACATCACCCAAACCTGCCATCTTCCCCAGCACCATAATACGACTCACAAGGAAAGTGGGTGGATACAACCCAATTGCTCCATCAACAGACACTGCCAAAACACAAGGTTTCAATATCACGGCCTAGAATCCTACCCTACCGCATCCTATCACAGCCAACTACTTCCCTCGTCCTCGCAATCTCGCCGCTTTGTTCGCTCGTTCGTCGTCGTCGTCGTCGCCGTCTTCGTCCAATCCCCCCGCTCCTCAAGATGGGTTCTCGAGACATCGTCATGCAACCCGAGGGCGAGCCTCGCTTCTGGTACCGCGACAACTTCTTCCTCACAAACGACAAGTCCTATCTCGACCCAAATGTCTTTAACAAGTCCCTAAACGACCAATGGTGGAGCAACTCCCTCGAACCCTCACAATTGCACAAGCTCCTCAACCACTGCATGACTCTGGCGATATACTGGGTCCCTCAGACAGCCGAAGAGATGAAGAGTAAGTCTCCCCCTCCTCCTGGCCCCCGCCAGTCGTTGCGTTCGGTTTTAGTTGACACGGTTTATAGCACAAGGAATCATCGCACCCAAGGACGGATCGAAATTCAAAATGGTCGGCTTTGCCCGCCTCGTCACAGACTATGTCACATTTGCCTATCTCACCGACGTCTTTGTCGTTGACGAATTCCAGTGCCGCGGGCTGGCGTCGTGGTTAATGCGCTGCCTCAAGGAGATTGTGGACGAGTGGAAAGACCTGCGCGGGCTCATGCTTATGACACACGATGGTCCTGCCGCTAGGATGTACCGGCGGGAACTTGGCGCCCTCGACTTTGATAAGGGTCCCTCGGCCGGCTTAGTGGTACTCGAGCTGCCCGGGCCAGCCGAGAAGCCCACACCGAAGCATCACTAATAACTGCATCTTTTGCGTGCATTTGGCCGCTTTGGGTTATCTTCTTTCCCCCCCGGCAACATCTCCTTTGTTTTGGGTATCTTGTTGGTGTTTATTATTTTTTTTTGGTTGTGAAATCTTATCGCTGCGGCCCAGACATGGCAGCCCGCATCTGGATAGCGCGCTTGTACGGAGGGGCGGTGGGTGGCTGGACGGGATCTAGAGAGACATAGTCCTCAGGGAGCTGGTATGAAGCATCGGAATCAAACGAAGATAGATCTCCACACGCAATGAATGGTGCGATCCATCGAGTGCTCCTCTCCTTGTCCTCTGGTGTCTCGTCGTAAACCTCCATCTCCACAACGCCCTCCTCCGTCACCGCGCCGGAATCCTGCATCTCGGCGTCGGCCTTGTTCGCCTCGCGCTCCTTGAGCATCTCGTCCAGTCGGCTGCCGACGCCAAGCGGCTCCTCCAAGCTAGCGCGGAAGCCGGCCGGGGGCTGGAAGTTGATGCACACAATGAAGGCCTCGACACTGCTGGCGCGGCTGCTGCGCGGCTTGGCCACGATGACCTTTTCGAAGAAGATCTTGAGCTGGGCGTAGAGCACATCGACGTTCTTTCCGCGGAAGATCTTGGCCACAAACTTGCCACCGGGCTTGAGCACGCACAGGGCAAGGTTGAGTGCAGCAAAGAGCAGCTGAGACTGGACGTAGATGTCGAGGTCGTGGAGGCCGGTGACATCTGGGGCACCGTCGCTCAGAACAAGATCAACGGGGTGCGAAGCCTGGTTTCCGGCCGTCTTGGCATCGTACTCGGGGTCAAGGGCTGATAGCAAAAGGGGCACTGTCGCGGGGTGAGTAATGTCTGCGCGCAGAGTCGTGATGCCCGCCAGCGGCGAGATGGGCTGCAGATCAATCGACACAATCTTGACGTCGTCCCGGGGCTTGGATTCCTCCTGCTGCTCGCTGACCTGCTTTTCCACCTCGGCCTTTTGCTCCTCGCTCATGCCCTCGGGCAGAATCCCCAGCATCTGCTGCCGGAACTTGGCCTCCTTGTCCTGCCATGCCGTCCGGCCAAACTTTTCCCCCTTGATGAGCACCCGCGAGAGAACCTGCGACCAGCTTCCTGGCGCTGCGCACAGGTCGACCACTCGCGTGACGTTGGCGAAGAGGTCGAACTCTAGAGAATTCTTTCATCAGTGACCTGCGCGCACCGCGGGACGATTACAGAAAACGAACCTTCGTCAAGCTGGAGCAGCTTGAAGGCGCTGCGGGCACGCCAGCCCTGCTCCTTGGCAAGCCGGTAGTAGGCGTCGCGCTTGTCCTTGGACGATTTTCCCATGATGTGCGGCTGAGCAGAATACAAAAAGTTCCAGTGACAAAATTTCTGGCAGGCTTCGAATTTCGTGCCCCGCGTTGATCCAGTGTGTGGGGACTAGTACCCCTCCATGAATGGGGGGGCCACTACCCTGGACCAATCTCATCGTCATTTTGTGTGCAGCCGACATATGGACACTGAAGCCTTTGGTTTCATCTCGGTGGCTTTATTATTTCCATGGCTTGTATTAACTGTAGTTATCATAAGCTTTGAGTAAAGTACGTTGGATTAGGCTACCACGCTTGAAAAGTGAAACATGTGATAAATTGAGACATTCATCAAATAGCATTGTCAAGTTCCAAGTGTAATGTCACATGAGCCAATGAGACCTAAGAATTGGTAAATGCCTTCTATTGCTATAAATAATATCCTAGTAAACGCTAGCTATCAAAGTCCAAGTTCACCACCCACAACCTCCAAAGCCTCTCTAAGCAACGCCGAGACTTTTTCGTCACCGACCACTCCGGATGCGCGGACAATCAGAGGGTACAGTCTCAACAAGTGCTTTCGCCCTTCGCTCTCTACTCCAGTAAGCTCTGGGATAGCGCCGCTTTCGCTCTTAAGATCCACTAGTTTTCGTAGAATCCACACAAGTTCCTTTCGCTGGCTCAATGGTTGTGGCATCTTTCCTCGTAATGGCTGATCCGCAATGTATGCTCGCAGCGAAAGTGCACACCGCAGAATGAGAAACGGCGCGACGGTGGAAGCGATGCGGACTTGCAGCAACACAGGGGATTCGGAGAAGCGATTCTGCCTTACCTCCGGGAACATTGGTGTGGGTGGGTGAATGACGATGGTGGGCTCCTTGGTCGAGGCAATTAGCGAGAATAGCTCTTCGCACGCAACATAAGACATCCGAGATCGCCTTGTTGGAGGAACAGAAACAGTACGGCCCGCTCGTGGAGTGTACAAGGCAGAAAGCCCTAATTCGTGGGTACCGTTGATTATTGACTCCTCTGTTGGCGAAGGTGAATGAATGATGGATGTCCTAAACAGACTCTGCGCATATGCTTTGCGGCTCTTATCAGACACGTCCTTGGAACCAAGGGCCGGAATGACGAGCTCCCTAAGTTTGTGGAATGATGAGATATCAAAGCTTTCATCGTCTGCGAAATCAATTGCATCTGCAGCATGCTCAGTATCGGCACTGAGAATGCCATCTGCAATGGCAACAATGGTTGCCCATATGTCTTGTGCAACGTCCTGTGGAATATCTAAACCGATGAGCTGAGGGAGTGTTGCCTCCAAAATGATGAGGGCTGTCGATGTGGCCAGCCTCCAGGGTTGGATTGACTTGGTAATGATTGGGAATTGATATTTCAGGCTGATAGGTCTGCAAAGGGCAGTCAAGGCTTCTGCAAAAGCGCCGCTTCGGTAAACGTCCACGTCCGAGGTATGGTTTAAGATAAGGGCTTCCAATGTCTTCATGCTTGCTTTTGAGAGGGCAATATACGTTCGCTTCGAGCCTTGTTTTGACAACACTTCTTGGTTGAAAGCTAGCATAACAAATTCAGCAACCTGGGTAACCATGGCAGAAGGAACACCATCGATATTGGTCCGAATCATCTGAATAGCTTCAAGTATATGGGCTTGCAGAGGAGTAACATACTCCACATCGAGCACATAGCCTCCGATGGTAGCCTCCTCAAGAGTTTCCCTGAGAAGAGTCAGCATTCGCTGAACCCGTTCAACATTGAGCTCGTCTTCGATGAGTCTGTAAATTTCTGAAAGTGCTCCGACATAGGCAATGAGGCAACCCTGGTTATCGGTAGTCTTGCCCTTGGCTGGGTTTGAAATAGGAATACCTCTTGACCAAAGGTCCCAGGAAATGTCGATAGTGGTTTTGTTGAAGGTTGGCTTTTCATCATCACTTTGCTGAGATAGTATGTGACCCAATGCCTTGAAAGTGGCGGTATTGATATCAAGAATTTTGAAGTCGAGTAAAGTGGTGAAGTGACCGAGAAGTTCTTTCCAGAGGTCATTGAATGAGTCATGGAGCGTAAGAATGTCAATGTAGTTGGCGAGAAGGCTGGATATGCCATTCAAGACAACTACAGCAGTCTCGTTCCATTCAGAGCGAGCACTCTCGTCCACGTTATCTGATTCAGTCGCCTTGAGCTCTTCCTCGATGGAAGATAACAGTTTGAAGACAACCGACTTGATACAGACTGACCATGCTTCAGGATTAAGTCGGTCGCCATAAGCGTCGAAAATTCGGAGCAGGGTTTGGATCGCGCTATTACGCAATTCAAGTCTATCGTCTGTTGTTACGTTTGTAAGTCGTAGCAAGAGGAGCATCCACAATGCTGCGTCCGACCCCTTTGAGCTTTGATCGGCTGCCATTTTTTCCAGATCGGATACCTCAGTTCCCTGCATAATCTCAGCCGTGATATCAAGAGATTCGTGCTTCGCGGATAAGAAGTCGGAGAGCACCCAGAAGAATGTAACTGTCTACAACTTTAGTTAGCGACTGATATGCAACGTCTGGGTTGTACGCTTACCGTCAAGGCAATGTTTAGGTCGTCATCCTGAGAACAGAACTTATACAAGGTATCCACCAGAATGAGAAAACATGAGTTGGGCAAGGACGCCAAAAAGTCGGAGCAAATAAGCTGAAGCGAGTTGAAAGAGGACCGGATAAGCTTTGCTGATCGGGTATTGAGCAGAATCGGGTTGACCAGCGAGCCGCGACGTCCAGCTGGGTCAAATTTCTTGGTGATAAAGATGCTGCCAATAATCTCAAAAGCAATGTCCCACCCGCTGATAAGACTTTCACCGCAGCCTTCAAGAATGCTTTTAAGGCCTTCGAGTATAATTTTATGAATATCAATGTCCGTTGACTGGCTTGCGACGGAGACCTCGCGATCACCCTCAAAGAGTGGAGTAAGAGCTGCCCTCAATGCCTCAAACAATCGCAGCTGAATGTCTCCACGAGACTCATCGGGGAGAGAAGCCGTCACGGTAGCCGCTTCCAAGGCTAATCTTACGAGGATATCTGCTGCCCTGGTTCGCACTGACGCATTCGTAGTAGATGAGGTGAGAGTTCGGGTAAGTTCTTCAATTAGGATTGACCAGCCAGACTCGGTTGGACTATACTCCAACAACCTTTCAATATTGATGGATGCGATCTCGCCAAGCTTAGCCAGTGCAAATTGATCTTCTTGCGTAGACGCGGAGCTCGACTGCCCAGCAATTTTTCTGGGTGGTTTAGACGGAGCCTGTTGCTGCACGCCCTCACTAGACTGGGATGGTTCAGAGGTTGCCTCCGGGTTTTCGGCTGGCGCGCCGAGAAGGCTGCAGATGGCGGTTACAACCTTCAAAAATGATTCGTTTGGAAAGTCAACCGTGCTTTCAATTAACCTAGAGGCAGCTGTTTCCACAGCACGAACCTCAGTGCCGAAATTTGCCATTAGTGTGCCAGAGTCATTTTCACCCCCCTGTTCAGCGCCTCGGGAAATGGATGCTGTTTTGCCGGGGGTCTTGCCGGATACAAACAAAACAAAGTCAGCTTGTTGTAAGGTCTCTAGAATGATGCTCCAGGCTGGACCCAGGGTCGGACCCAAAGCGATGCCCAAATTGAGAAGGGCTCGGAGGCAAAGAAGGTTTCTAGTATTTAAGGAAATCGACTGAGCATCAAAGGAAGCCTGTCGCTGTTTCTCCGCTGAGGGTGTCGTGGGTGTCAAGCTATCGACGCTCAAAAGACCACGGGCGTTGCTAAATAGACCATGGCTCGCCTCAGTGGGTGTGCTAGGTGTTTGGGGTCGAGATTGTCCAGCATTGAGGCAAGCAGTGATGACATTTGGTGGGACAGCGGCTTTGCCCAAAGTCGTGAGAAATGCATCTCTGGGGGTTGAAAGCTGAAGCAGGCCTGCAACATGGGCAAACCGCTGGAAGGCTCGAACCAAGCCATGATAGTACTCTGAATCTAGAGCGGCGTAAAGGAATGTCGAACATGTTGCGAGGATCGCAGGCCAGCATTGCTCAATTATGGTGGCGCATATTTTAACCTCGGGGTAGAGGTGATGCTCTTTCAGAGTTAGCGGGTTGACTGGAACTGGATTTCTCTTAAAAGAGGCCGATCTCTCAAGTTTAACCCTGGATATTTGAATATCTGAGTCAACTCGAGATGGCGCGGGCGAATCACGGCCAGTTTCTTTTGAAGTCTTGCGTTTCCCTCTTGTCTCACCGGGTACTGTAAGTGGTAGGATGAATTTGGCGAGGCCATCTGATATGGAAGAAATGCAATTTAGCACAAGACCATAGACATAAGACTCTGGGATTGGAGGCGCCTCTGTTTTGTCAAGCTGGTCGATGCACGGAACACGAACAGAACTCCATTGGGTGCTGATGCCTGTGGTTGTCATTTCTGATGTCATAGAGCCACCAATGATGCCTGTCATGCCACTAGCTTCGAGGATAGCTTGGTCAGATGAAGAAGAGTTCGAGTGGACGTTGGCGGTGGGCATAGTTGACTGGTGGCTCAGTCCAATAACAGCCGGCTTCTCAGTGCTGAGACGCACAAATGTGGCAATTAATGGCTTGAGAACATCCCTTTCTCCTTCTCGAGCGTCGTATATAGCAAAGATGCGTCGTAGAAGGGCGTGGTCTGCAAACAGACCCCGGAAAACTTCCATGCACAAAGCTCGTTTCCAGAGAAAGTCGTCTTGGTCAAGGAGCTGAGTTAGGATTGAGAGCGATTCGCCACATTCGGAGGGTAAAATGCCAATGTGTCGCCGCAGCATGGTGTATAGAATGCGAACGAGTCTCACCGTTGTGGCAAAGTTGGGTTTTCCTTTGAGTGCACTTGTAATAAGCGGCATTACTCTAACCCGGAGAATCTGAGCCTGTTCTGGGTGATTGGTGAAGACGGTAGCATGGTTGGTAATGACGGATTCAATTAGTTCCAAGCCAAACGTCTGTGGAAGTCCAGAAAAGCGCAGGAATTCGGGACGTTGGCTTTCTGTCATAAGACAGAGATCGTTAAAAATCTGAAATAGTTAATATACGCTCAAAATAAACTGGATCAACGTACTCTATAGGCATCTAGCGCGGCCGGCCGAGATTGACTCTGGCCATCTGGAACCGAAGATTCACCTCCGTCCTCAGCCTTTTCTAGAAAATTATGAGAATTTTTTAATCAAATAATGTCCTGCAAAGATCACTCACTATCCTCTGCGACAACCTTGTCAAAAACAGACACGACAAGTTGCTGGAGGGTCGCGGCCGAAGTATGGCTGACGATGGCATTTTTGCTGCTCTGCAAGATAAAACAAATGTTCAATGCGGTCACAAGTAAGTTTCCGTGAAGGTCTGAAGCATAGTTTTGCAATAGGGACGGAAGAGCTTGAAGAATCTTGAGTTGCACGTCCAGACCAGCTGACGTGGCCTGCATCAAGGCCTCCAACACCTGGTGCAGCTTGGTACGCGGAAGCGCCCGGGCGACAATGAGTCGCTGCAGGCAGACGATCGCGATAGCAGTGAACTTTGCATTTTTCGTGCCACACGCGATGATGAACGGGTTAACAAAGTTGACTTTCTGGGCGAGCTCTATTGGACATTAGACATGGGGTACTAGGCTGAGCGGGACGGGTTGCGGACCATCGGGAGCTGTCTGCTCGGAAGGATTTCTCAAATTCTTAAGCTCTTCAAGGGATTTTTCTGCGGCCTAAACAAACAATGAGATTTGCCATCTTTTTTTTTGGGCCGAATCGGCCGCTGTTAGCCAGGCAGGGTGGCTCACTTGTCGAAGGTCATTGTGCTTTCGCTTGCTCTCCTGAATGAGGTTGGCCAGCTCCGTGGCTAGTAGTTGGGTCGTCATTTTCGGCAACCCAGGGCTCGAATCAGCTCACATGCGAGCATGGAGATTTACTGCGAGTCCATACAGCTCAAGAAACCAATTTTACGGCCGTCCGAAGACTTTCCTTTCCCAGCGATGTGTACAAAGGTCGTCGTAGGCAGTGATGTGTCCCTTGAGGATGAGGCGGCAGAATCTCACCGCCCGGAGATTCACGTGGGGCAGCGACGAAAGCAGAATGATCCCAGTCGCCGGCTTGAGTTTGCGATTCACCAAGTGATTAGCTTGTTGTAATCCGGCGAGGCCTCATTTTCTACTCTGGATCTCGTAATGTATTACCGTGACACTTGGAACATCCTTATTTGACTATTCTAGCTGTGTTTTGTAGTATCCCGATTTTGGTAGGATAAAACACGTGACTGCGAACGCGCGGTGCATCACCAGGCACGCGTCTCTGACGACATCAACCTCGTCAGTTGGGATAACCAAGTGAATTAAAGTGGTTCACATGCGGAGAATTCAATCTTAATACCCATGGCTATTCACTCCCTCTTTCCTGATTTTACCGTGAAAGCAAAAATTTTGCGTGTCACGGCTTTGAAACGTGATTTTGAGTGGGTATTGTACTACACACATGGAGGTAATCGCGCTTGTGATTGAGGCTCGTTGTGTAAGATAACAAGCTCCCGCTGCATTTTTATGATATCGTCTATTCTTATATGAGTAAAATAAAGCTGTCTACCAATCTAATTTGGAAACTCCCTCTTTCAGTAAACCAACTCCTTGAAATACGCGCTCGTGGCGAAGCATCTGAGTTTGCCCATGTACCATGACCTTTGCTATATAGCAAGATCAAGATAATGGGGTTGTTTGGTACACACCGTGTGCTTAGGTGATGGGCACGCAAACCATTTGCATGCTGCCCACCTGACTAGTAATCATGATAGCAAGGACTGGGACAACAGCGCCAAGTTAAGGCATCAGTGTTGGGAATGTGATGACCGAAAGGAACGCATAGAGGACATCTCAAGGGAAATCGGCAAAGGAAAAATACTAAATGTCAAACTACATCCATGCAACAACCCGACAGTGTTTTTGGGTTTTGTATAAATGACCGATACCAGACAGACAGTGAGACTGCAGCCTAAGCCATGGTTCTAATTGCGACGCCCTTGGAGATGTCCCATTAGCGCAAATTCGTTTTCAGAGTATGATAAACTCACCAACTCCATAACCTTGTTTTTCTTCTTTTCATCACACGTGGCCGCGAGCCTGGTTTAAACGGGCACGTTGTTGAACAGGTAAGACACCGACTCGCCGTTGTGAGTTCGTCGGATAGCCTATTGATTCATTAGTGATTGTAAAAGGGCATTGTGAGTTGATCATGTACCTCGGCCAGAGTTCCTGCAACATCGATGACCTTGAGCTTGGGGCATCGATCAATCTTGTCTCCAACTATAAAGAGTCAGCAAAGGGAGAGGGCTAGAGGGGGGATGAAGCAAAAGCAGCTTGGCTTCATCTGAATATTAGTGCTTACGGGGAACAGCTAGTAGACCGTTAGTACATTCAATTTACAAGCAGCAGGCGAAGATAACTTACTGTTGGTCACGACCAAGCCAGCGAGGCAGGAGTTGTTGATGGTGTCAATGGCCTTGCCACTGAGGATACCGTGGGTAACAATGGCGTAGACAGCATTGGCACCGTTCTCACGAACAGTCTCAGCAGCCTTGGCGAGCTAATTGCACATATTAGGAAAGGCATGTCCGGCATGTGAGAGCAATAATTAACTTACAGTTCCACAGGTGTCTGCCATGTCATCGACGAGAATGGCAGTCTTGTCTTGAACATCACCAACAAGAACCATGCGTCCTACGACGTTGGGACGGGGTCGCTCCTTGTGGATCAGGGCAAAAGCTGTGTTGAGACGATCGGCGATGGATGTGGCACGCTTGGCACCACCAGCATCTGGGGAGACAATGACACAGTTCTCGATGTCCACGTTCTCACGAATCCAGCGCAGGACAGAAGGCTCAGCGTAAAGGTTGTCAACGGGGACGTTGAAGAAACCCTGGATCTGTGAAGCGTGCAAGTCCATAGTAATGACATGGTTCTGTTATGATTTTAGTTAGTCAATGAGCGGCTTGAGAAGTTGGATATGACATACGCAGCCTGAGACCTGCAGCATGTTCGCGATCAACTTTGCGCTGATGGGAGCTCTGGATTTATCTGCAGCGGTCTTTATTTTAGTTCAATCCACTCCAACCACCACATTGCGGAGTCATACCCTTTTTGTCCTGACGAGCATACTGTTTTTTAATGGTTAGTAATGCAGATTCTGAATGTGGAAGGATAGAATATCCTTACGCTGGATGGTGGTTAGTTCTGTAAGTCCTAGATATAGAAGTGAATGTGGGGTGCTTACGCTGGACACCAATTAGTTTCACAGATCTAGAGGTAAAAATGGTAGAAAACACTTACGAAAATTGGCTTTTGGGTAAGCAAGTGTTAGCTATGAATGTCATCATCATCATTTGAGTAGAATTGAAGCATACGTAAAACAGCGGTAATGCGTCGGGCCGAGGCTGTACGACAGGCGTGAATCATGATGAGAAGCTCCATTAGTCCATCATTCACGTCTCCGGGAGCAGTAGACTGCAGGATAAAGACGTCCTCATCTCGAACAGACTCGCCGATGGAAACACTCGTCTCCCGGTTCGAGTAGTTGAGGCTCATGGTGTTCGCGACATCGATACCGAGTCTGAGAGATATCAGCAAATTGTCGTCCTCGCCGCGGCTTACATAACCCAAAAAGCGAATTTTGACATTTGACGTACCGGCTAGCGACCAGAGCACTCAGTTCCGGGTGAGAGCTGCCCGCGATGAGCTTGATTTCGTTCGCCATTTGATCCAACATTTGCTTGAAGGGAAGAGAAAAAAAGAAGCGGGGCTGAAGATTTTTTGGGGCGAAGAAAACGACGCGGGATGTCTCGGTGGGTATGCACGGTCTAAATAAGCCGGTCGGCAATGAATCTGAATTGACCACAGAGGTTGGCGATGAAAAAAACGCGGGTGGCAAGAGGGAGAGGGAAGCAATATACAGAGATGACTAAGATGGATGTTTTTTTCTTCTTCTTTTCAACAAGTCTGAAGAGCAAAGTTTTCGATCACGAGCCAAAAGGCTAGTGGAGCGCCGTCACCATCCATCATCAAGCGTTTCCGGATGGCCTCAGAGTCGAGTCATGTGATTGGAGGCGAGCCGTCCCAGCCATGACCGCGGGGTCGGCGGGACCCGAGTCTACGGCGATGAAACATTGGGTTGTATATGTGCGATAGAGACCGCAGGGATTTGAAAGGCGCATTCCCTCCTTGCATCATCTTGAACGACAATTTACGATAGTCCAGCCAGATCTCTTCTCTTTTTGGGCTTGCCCGCCCGCAAAATCCAATCAACGTCATATTTGCGTACTGAGACCCCGGCTGCCACCGGGTGCTCGCCGGGTGCTTGTGGAAAAGCGCACTAGGATTCGCCGCCGCCGCCGCCTGACCCTGACCTCCTTGCAGTCGCAAACACCATCTATCCGCAAACTCGCAGCCGTCCATCAGCGCTCTGCCCCTGCGCCCTTCATCTCGATTCACTCGCCACAACACTTACACCCGTACACCACGCCGTCATCGATTCGTCGCCGTCCATTCGCTGTGGCAGGTCGCAGTTACAGTTATCACACGTGATCCCACATCTCCTCGAACCAGTTATTTCATGCCCCGTCACAGTCCGCCGCCTTCCAGTCACCACACCGCTTGCCCTCCTGAGCTACTGCGTGGAAACCATGTTGGATCCCGACCAGCTTCCAGCATGGCTCACAATATTCGTTCATTTTCACCGCGGCTGAGCCCGTCCTTTTCCTCGTCCTCGTCCCTCCACGACATGACCCAGCGCAACCGCAAACTCCGACTCCTCGTTGCCGCCACCGGGCCCCGCGATACATCCTGGGCGCAGGCCTTGGTCGTCCGCCTATCGAAAAACCCACAGATCGAGGCCCGAGCAATCGTCGACGATGTAGTGCCTCGCTTGACCCAGACCATCATCGTTATGCAGAATAGGAGCCTTGCCTTGGGCATGGGTGATCGAGCGGACGACGTGGAGTTTTACCGGCAGCAGGCCTACGAGCTAGTGGAATGGGCTGATCTTATGGTGTGTGTGCCACTTGATGCGGACACCATCGCCAAAATGCTGTCGGGTGTAACCGACACTTTTCTTGGCGAAGTTTTGCGAGGATGGGACACACAAAAGAGCATTGTGTTGGTGCCAGGAATGAGCACGCACATGTGGGCAAATCCCATGACGAAGAAGCATCTCAGCAAAATTCATAGGAAATGGAATTGGATTCGAGTAGTGACACCAATATTGTGGCATTACGAGGGCACGACAAACCCGAAACGGGTGCCCAACTGGAATGGATTCAATGAAGTGCTAGGAATTATTAGGAACCAAGCGGACCTCTTGGGACTTGGCCGCGACGTTGAGATTGCTACGGGAATGGCCATGGTGGCTGACGGCGATGTTAAAGTCCAGTCCAAACTACCACCAGAGATTTGGACCATCATCCTCGACTACGCTGGCGATTGGGAAATCGCCAAGGCGTTGGGCGTATATACAAACCTAAAGATGCCGGCCCCTTGGACATTTCAACCCAAAGACCCGTCGGACGCGCTCAAGGTTTATGAGCACGAATTGGAGTGGACGGTTCTCACTTGCAATACGCCAGCCATCTGCAAGAAACTATCACAATCCCCACCCAATTTCCATGATATATCAGCACTGGTTATCAAACTAGTGATCAAGTTCGGCCTTATCGACGTCCTCAAGTACATGGAAGCCAACAGACCAGATCTCTTCAAGGCATTTGATGGAACGACCCTGCCGACAAAGGCGTCTGCATACTATCCTCGAACCGATGTGCTGGATTATTGGAAGCAGAGCCGATGGTTTAGGGATCGACACATTTACGATGCTGAAGCCATTGACAACGCATCCAAGAATGGACATGTTCGTGTCCTAGATTGGTGGTGGCGGCGGTCGGGATTGCCATTGCGATATACCGAAACGTCGCTGGAGCAGGCTAGCGGAAACGGACACCTCTTGGTGTTGGAATGGTGGCGCGATGCGGCTGCTCAAGACGACCAAGTCGTCCTACGGCCGGGCCGGTCATTGCTCTGGGCAACTCAACATGGACAAGCTGATGTGTTGCGTTGGTGGGATGCCTCCGGAATCCCTGTTGCGCATGGGGATGGTGTCACAAAGATGGCCAGTCGCTGGGGCCAGGTCGAGGTTCTGGAGACATGGCGACGGCTCAAAGGCGATGACAAGCTAGTATTTGACGCCGATGTGCTGCTACCACCAACCATGTACTCTCACGTATCAGTCCTGGAGTGGTGGCGCAAGTTTGCCCACGGAGAGCTCGAGGGCATGGAGAACCGACAGCAGATGGTTGAGTTCCGAACCTGCAACATCGAAGAGGCGCTGGAGGACAGCATCGGAGATCCCAGTGCGGTTCGACGATGGTGGACGCAAAACGGGTTAAACCTGGGACTGCGAAATGAGGAATGGCTCAAGACCAGATACCTCTAGGTTGCCCACTTGTCATGCTTTTCTGGGATCGGGCACCGGAATTCCGGGACCCAGGGACCTGGGTTTTCCCAGCACTTGGAGACCCTTGAATGCGGGATTGAAGAGGCGCGAATGCATGCAGTCCCGTACTGGCTCGTCTCGTTGGTTGACATCCCGGAACATGGGAAGTGAAAAAGGAACAAGGGTTTTCGGGGGGGAAAGAGAAGTGTGGGTGGAGTCTGTCATTATGCGGCGCCGTGGGTGTTTTGAGTCTTTGGTTTTGTTGGCATTGGATGCATTTTCTTTTGAAGATTGACATTGATGGAGGGAGGATTTTTTTTTATCATGACAAGTTATGCGATGGTATGAAGGAAGCATCCAGTTCGGAGTCGATTGCATGCATATTTTATTAAGAGCGAAAAAAGAAAATGAGTAAATACAGAAAGACTGCTTGCCGAGACGACAGACTCGCCAATCATGCTTAGATTGATGCATGCATACCTGCATGATGCTACATGTTTTTCCTGAACTAGGCGGAGATTAAGTTGATTTTCAGAGCATCCATCGATCCACGTTCCCACTCTGTTGCCATCCCATCGCGTGGCAGTGGGCTATCGTGAACTCAGAGTAGCAATGGTCAACAGGCATCAAGGCTGAAGCAGATGGTTCCGTTTTTTTTACAGAGCAGTGTTTCCCAATAAGATTACATATCACAGATACGATATCAACAAGCTGGCCCCGTCTCTCGTCCAAGACCGCCGTTTGCCAAGACACATTTTCATGTCTTAGCATGGCGGGATGGGTCCGCTTGCGGAAGAAACCTGAGAGGGTACTCCATGTACTTGCGCGGGAATCTGGGGTGAGAAGCGGGACCGGGCCGGTGTTATGGGAAGAGAGAAATACGCAATTCAAATGAGGCATTATAGCGGGCAACGACAGCATCCGAACCGTCCCTATCGTCAAAAATGGGTTGAAGCTAAGTCCTGGTTGTGACGATATCGGCAATTCCCCACACATCCTCGCTTAGGTAAGGGCGCTAGCTGAGGGCAAGCCACAGGGAGCGAACAGGGTCCTTGTTTGCTTTTGGCGGGTGTTTCCAGAAGCCCATGCTACTGTAGCGCATCCGCGCGCGCAGGGAACCACTCCACTGGCGAGAAAAGCCTTAGGGGCTTGGGTAGCCAAGGAAATGCCGTTTGCCCGGCAGTCGTCAATGTCACTCCCGCATCGCTGGTGGTGCCCATGTCAGCCAAGCTAATGTCGGTCCGAGTAGCAATTGGTTGGTTGTCAGCCATGAAGGATAGCATCAAGGAAGAAGAAAAAAACCTGCGCGCTGAATACAAGAAAATTTACGCGTCCACCCAAAAGAAAACTACAGACCGACACGGGGCCACTCGCACTTCTCCGCGCAAGGCCTATGGACCGAGCGCCCGTCCTGGCTTACCCTGGCCCGAGTCAGGCCCAGTTTTGTCTACTGATCTCGCCTCCAGTGTGTGGCCTCAGATGGTACGTGTGTCGCTGGAGGTGGTATCTATTACGTTTTGGCGCGTATGGCAATGCGATGGATTCCTGGGGCCCCGCGAGCTCGACCTTCTCCAGAGGATGCAAAAGGCCTTGTTTTCTGGAGAAGACGGGGTCCAAAGTAAAGCGGAGAGGACAAGAGATCTGGGCGATTCCAAAGATTGCTAGATCTAGATGGGGGTGGTTCGTTAGGTGAAGATGTAGGTGAAGACAAAGGTGAACCTCCCAGAGAACGCGCACAACCTCTCAGTGCCCTGCTAGCGAGGTGCGGAAAGGGGGATACATCCGGGTTACTCTTGCGTCTGCCCCAATTTCGCGGTATCGGGACGGGGGCAGTGGTTGATTGATACAGAGAGAGACTAGAGGTGCGATAAGGCGTAGCTAGTACAAAGCGGTGCTGCGATTTAGGAGGAGAAAAGACAGGGAGAAAAGAATCCTTGCACAAGTGTGCCCTTGTCCCCTGCCACCAGGTCACAGGGGAGGGATTGTGAAGGCTGAATACCGCAATGTCCGTGTTGACCTGTGAAAGAACGAACCCAAAACCGCGCGGTGCATCGGCGAACTACCCAGAAATGGAGGTGATTGGCTCTGGCAGAAAAGTTGGAGATGAGATGGGAGAAGGAAGCGGTAAATCTCCCCGCACTTCTCCTCTCTTGTTTCTTTTTCCTGGGACTTTCACTCGCAGATGATGCTGTTAGATCATTTGGCTGCCCGTAGTATCCCACCCCGCAGCGGATCCCCCGTGGTCTAATTCTCGGCGAAAGCGAGTTGCCAAGACTTGAGAACGGTCGAGGCGACGGCGACCTCCACTGGGAAAGCTTCGCCTGGACTTGCGGTTCGTAAGCTCCTGCAAGAGGAGCAGCGCACCATCGTTGCGGTTTACGTACACGTATTCAGCTGGGCTTGTTTGGCCCTCGCCAATTGACCTAATTCTAAGCCAGGCGGCATCATCATCGACATCGTCATTGGACGTCCATTTGCCGCACAGGCTTCTCGCAAGCTTGTAGTCAGCATTACATCCCGTCCCCTGTCCCGCGTGAACAAAGACGGGCATCATCACTCAGCTATCCTCTCGGAGCAATGGAAGTCAAGGGGATGAACCTGGCACCATGATGGTGCGGTTGTGGTTGCGAAGATGCGGCTGCGGTGCGCGGTTCCGGACCATGTGAGCGGCTCGCTATCAGCTCTATAACCTAGTCGCCACTGTTTGGTGTTTCTTGGCATTGGCCTGAAATCTTCTCAGACAATATACTTCAAAGGGCGTTCGTTGGGCGCAATATGATCTCTGTCACCACGAGTGGATTGTCGCTACTGGAACGGTCCCCGGCCGGAAATACTTCCTATCAACGGGAATTGCGGGTCGCGATATCGATATGAAGGGAAGTTCTCCATTCGAGAGGATCCTCTCCTCAGTGCCTCTTCAGGATCCAGTCAGGGTGTCTGGATAATCAATGCGTCTACCAATATGAGCAGTCTTTTCAAGGACCTGGGATCCGCCGGCGGCCAGCACAAGCGGAGACTCAAGGATCCCCACCAAGCCCATGGCTGTGGGATTTCAGTATCGCTGATAACGGCGAGCAATCGATACGGTTGACTACAGGCTATTACTCTAGCCCCTCATCGTCGGATTCAGTATGTCTTGGCATTCCACAGTTTCGGCCAACATGAGGCCTTCGGCGCACGGGTTCGAGGAGACGAATAGAATCCAAACAGTTGCCTTCAGGGATACTAGTACGCGATAAGCAGTTTGCCGCGGAGGGGGCGAACCGAGGGAGATGATCGGCAGAGTGCAGTTTTTGACGCTGTGCCACTTGGCCAGAGCAACGGTTACATGATGAATTCAAGATTTGCTCAAGAGTAACCAAGCAGTTTTTTATTTTTTTTTCCACGCGTCTGTAGCCCAGCGGCCTGGGCAGAATAGGCAAGTGCGGACCTGACTTTACAGGCGCTCCCTGGCAGGCTTTTGCCCCGACAAGCCTAAAGTCTAAGGTTAAGAGGTTTTAGCTTACAGGGCCTCTATCTCCAAAACATGTTAGGGCGCCGCCTTCATCTTCATCCATACCCGCGCATGCAACCAACTGCGGCCACCGATCCCTCGCAGGAACCCACACGCACATTCTGGACCCCTGCAACCTTGCTTATTGCTCCCTGCCCCTCAGCCAGCGGAGCGCCCACTGCAAAACCTTAGCTCCCAAGCCGTGGCCGCTGCACATCACCTCCGTCGTTCTTGGCAGAGCCGTCGACTCTCCCACGGAGCATTCCCTCAAATATCTTCACCCGCGGTTCCGACCAGCCGAGTCATGCCTTGCATCCCCCCACACTGGAGGGTACTTACATGAGGCTCATGTCTACCTGGCCCTTGGAGACCGGCCCGGGTCTGCTTGCGCTCTCTGCCAACGACGAGACGGTTTTTCGATTGGAGGGCTAGACCATCGTTAGCTAAGCTCCACGGGAACGTTCAAGTCCCTGACATGCACGCACATGGCTTATCATCGCACCACGCCGTGTCGAGGCTCGTTGCCGCGGTGGGACCCTGCCACACCCAGCAGCTATGCCCGGCTCCCCCAGCTTCTCGATGACCGCTGACTGGTTTCTGCTGGCGCGTCATCGTCAGCTCGTCCTTCTAGAAGACCGGCCCGGTTGTGGCGGACATCCTTGACTCTGCATCCTGGGGTCTAAGGTCGCGTTGTAACCTCCAACTTGCACCCGTGTTTAAGTAGGCGCTCTTTCCTCGTCTTATAACCATGTTATGACCAGGCTTGTGTTTCTTCTTCAACCTGTCACATATCTCCATCCTCTCAAGTCCTCCCAGGCTTCAACCTTTCAAGAGGATTCCAATTGCGGTTGTCATCTAGATCCAGCAACGCCATCCTCGATCTAACCGCAACCATGGGTGTCCCATCCGACCCCGAGCACAAGGGCGGTGATGTTCCCACAACTGAGGACACCGCCCCCGGCATCCTTCTCGACGGCAACAGCGTCGAGGCCAAGTATGGCCAAACACAGCGTGGTCTCTCGCCTCGCCACGTTCAGCTCATGGCCATTGGTGGCTCTATCGGTACTGGCCTCTTCGTCGGTATTGGTGGTGTTCTGAACAAGGCCGGTCCTCTCTCTGTCGTTCTCGGTTACCTGATCTGGGGTGTCTTCTTCGTCTGGCCCTGCAACTTGTGTGTCGCTGAGATGTGCTCCTATCTTCCTATCCGCGGTACCATCTTTGAGCTCGCTTCCCGTTTTGTCGACCCTGCCTTTGGTTTCTCTCTCGGTTGGACATATTTTTACGCCGGTGTCATGCTTGTTTGTGTCGAATACAGTGCTGTTGCAACTCTGATGCAGTTCTGGGTTCCCAATGTGAATCCGGCAGTTTGGATCGTGATGGCAATGGCCATCTGCGTGTTGCTCAACGTGGTTGCTGTCAAGTAAGTAATGGTTTGCAATACTCTTTTGCGGATGTCAGTCGAGGTTCTAACAGCAAGTTTCTGAATAGATGGTATGGAGAGTCTGAATTCATCATGGCCTCCCTCAAGATTCTCTTGTTGTTTGGTCTCCTGTTCCTCACCCTCATCACCATGTGCGGTGGCAACCCCAAAGATGATGCTTACGGTTTCCGATACTGGAAGGGTGGCCTGGCGATGCGTGAATATCACGGATCTGGTGCCACTGGTCGCTTTGCGGGCTGGTGGAAGGTTGTGCTCTATGCCGGTTTCACCATTGCTGGTCCTGACATGATCTCGTTGGCTTCCGGAGAAATTCAGAACCCCCGCCGAACCATTCCCCGTGTTGCCAAGCTCATCTTCTACCGTCTCATCGGCTTCTACGTTTTGGGTGTGTTGGCTGTCGGTATTATCTGCAGCTCTGAGGATCCCACTCTCATCGCTGCCCTTGAGAACGGCGAGTCTGGTGTCGCTGCATCCCCCTGGGTCATTGGTATCAAGAACCTTGGCATCAGCGGTCTGCCTCACTTGATCAACTTCCTTATCCTGACCTCAGGTCTGTCCTGTGGAAATGCCTACCTGTACTCAGCCTCTCGAACCCTTTACGGTCTTGCCAGAGGTAAGCTTCCTGAGCCAATAATTTGAAGTTTATATGCTAACTCGACACTAGATCACCAAGCTCCTGCCATCCTCAAGAAGTGTAACAAGGCAGGTGTTCCCATCTACGCTGTGGGTGTTGTCAGTCTCATCTCTTGCATCACTTTCCTCGTCGCCTCCAACAACTCCGTTACCGTCTTCTACTGGTTTGTTGATTTGACCACCACTGGTCTCATCGCCTCGTACACCATGATGATTGTGGTCTTTGTTGGTTGGTACCGCGCTCGCCTGGCCCAGGGCCTCAACAAGGAATCTCTTTACTATGCTGCCCCTCTCACACCCTGGTCTGCCTACCTGGGTGTCTTCATGGGCTGTGCCGCTCTTATCTTTGTTGGCTTTGATTCCTTCAAGCCCTGGAAGACCCAGGGTTTTGTCACTGCGTACTTCTGTCTGCCCTACAGCGTGGTCCTGTTTACTGGCTGGAAGGTTATCAAGAGGACCAAGTGGGTTGATCCCGCCAAAGCTGATCTCGTCAGTGGTAAGAAGGAGGTGGATGAGGAGTGCAAGCACTGGGAAGAGGGTGGCATCGAGGAGAACTGGAAGCGAGAGCTCGCCGCCATGCCCTTCTGGAAGCGTGTCTGGGAGAAGATGTGGTAATTTGGTGTTGGAAAGAATATTACGTCCTACGAGGCTAGTAGGCCTATTATATATACCCTAAGCAGAAATTATGATACATTGTTCAAAATATTCATGTTCCTTCTATGTGAGCTACGCGACATGACATACAATGATATCCGATACTGGTTATACGACCTCGGTATTGAAACGACCCAACAGGATATTAGAAAACAGATATCGAAATAAAAATACACTGGAGCTTCACTATAGCAATAGCAACGCATCAGGAAATAATATAAAATTAGGCCAGCTACCGCATTCTTGCAGACTAATCATGCGGTCTGTCATCCTAAAGCCACCCGCTGTCAATAGTACAGAGCTCGCAACCGCCGAAGTTTCAGCAGCCCTGATATCATTCGAGAAACTCTTGACCTTTGTCGTTCATACTGTTTGAATTCGCAGGCAGATCATTGAACCGAAATCTCCTTGTGCTAACAGCATACAGGGTAGTCATTTCTTGATATTCTAGCTGAGAGAAGTCGACATGTTACCATGAACAGAGAGTCTCGGAGAAGTGCTTATATTTATGTAGAATAAGTACAAGAAAAAGTTTTCGTGAAATTCGAACTACGTGTCATTGATTCATCCCTTTAAAGAAAATGTGACGTGTCTACTTGGTGGAGGATGGTTTTCAGCAAGACTGGGGTGATTCCAGCCGTGATATCCCAGACATCATCCCGCTATAAAAAGCTGCAATGAAACAATTCACGCGAGACATGTATGCCCTAGTGCTCTCGTTTGAGTGCTGGCGCATGTAGTCGAAGGAACCCAGCCTAGCCCAGCGCCTAGTGTACATGATGCCAACCAAGATCCAACACCAGCACTATACGGACTCACAATCACACACCCCTCCCCCTTCGAGTCACTTGAGCCGCAAAAAATACGACCGAGATAACCTTGTACAGCTCAAAGAGGATGACTAGCGACTTGATCGGCCCGTGCTACACGGCTCGCTTGAAGTAGCGCGTACTAGACACCAGCTCCCTCGATCGCGAGTCAGTCCCCAGGATGCGGACCGAAATCCCGGGACCGTACATCACAATATACCCCGGCATCAGCTGCCACGTGTACAGGATTTTGAATCATTGCTGCGAGTCAATGGGCATCTTCGTTTAGCATTAGGCATATCTTAGTTTCGGAGACGACAGGTTAACTGGACAGCCTCGGTTCAATGTGAGATTTAAGCGTCGAGATCATAGATAGCTTCTTTTCAACCTAAAAAAACACGCGCTAGTTTCACAAGAAAAAAGAAAAAAAAAAGACACTCTATAACTGGCCGCTCAGCAATTCAGTTCCTCTCGCCCGGATGAAACTTGCCATCTCGCTTCCAGCTATAGCTGTCAACCCTCTTTCCGCTCCGGTATCCCGGAACAAACAGTGAATCACCAATGACACAGTCACCGTATCGTCTAAGAGACGTATATCATCCCTGATAATACTCGCCGGATAATGTACAATCCTAATACAAGTGCGGAATCTGGAGGGTCAACCAAGTTATGTCAGATGCTAGACCCTACAGGCAAAGCACCCCCTGGAACCATACGCGTGTGTCTTACCAGTATGCTCCATTGAGTTATCCCTCGGTATTTGTTCCATTTCTTTTGTAAAAAAAGAAAAAAATCTTCCTCCTCGGTTGGAGGTTGGTTTCAGCAGTACCGCTCTGCCTCGGCTAAGTCCACATCAGAGGCATCGACGTTGCATGTAAATTTACAACACAATTTAAACAACGGAGGAGTGGATATATAAAATTTTTAACAATTTGTTTGCTGGGTAAATTTCTCTAAGCATGAACCCTGAATCCCTTGTTTCCAAAGGTAAGGCTGAAAAGCCTCATTTGCTTCATATTGGCTATTTTCGTGTCATCCACGCTCATCCAAAAACCGTGTGAGCGATGCCAACCCGCGGATTCCACGGACACAATAACTACTACGCGCCTTTCTATGTCATCATCGACTTTGGATCAAACAAGCGTTTAGTCATGGACTGTGCGGTATCTGACAGCCTCGTGATGGTCGCCCAGCTGCTGTAGGTTAGCAGGCGGGATACGAGGAATAATCAATCCCACCGCCTTTTCTGGGCGGTTAGACGTTGGCGGCTTTATGTAAATGACGTATTTGATCACAAAAACGCGGTTCTGTGCGTAATCTTAAATGTGATGGGATGTTAATGCATTCTGTGCCCGCGGAAAATGGACGATTGCGATGGTCATAGCTTGTGGTGTTCGCGGGGTTCCCGGATGTGGGATGATCCATGTACGGACGAGAAAATTGGTAGATGGGACCTGAACAGTATAGAAACTTTCTTAATTCTAAATCTTTTAATAAACACACCACAGGTCACATGCTAGATGTTAGTAGCAATAACCTTGCAGCCTTGTTTCTCGCAATATTTCGTTCCAAGTATAGAGCACTAATTCATTTACCCTAGATTTTACCCGCCTGGAATACCCGAAGCCAAAGAGCACAGCAGCGGTGGTAGTTGTCATATAATATGACAAGAAATAAATTAAGAAGCCTGGAGGCCAAAGCAAAGGACCCTTGGGGGGTAATAATTCAATAAATCGTGATGGTGTTTTTATTTTTTATTTTTAATCCACCAAAGATTGTACTTGTTGGTAAAATCGTCTAGAACCTCTGTCGAAGCTTCCCACCAGCAACATGGAAAATCAGCAACTCAAACTTCAAACTTTACTTTTCCCCGAATCTGCTGTGGGTCTGGAGAAGAAAAAACCCAATTCACCACGATGAGGCAACCCTCCCAGGACCAGGAAGTTTTGTGATGCAACGTCATCATGCCACTCGATCGGTACGTTGCGAACGACTGGGGTAAGCCTGCTGGGGGCAACCTCTTGGCTATTCCTTGACTTACACACACACACGCACACACACACGCGCGCACACATGACCGGGACACGAGCAAGGGATATGACGAATCGCAGGGAGCACGCAAGGGAGTAGTTCCCCTCTTGGATAAAGGCGACATTATCCAGCGCTTAGCGGAACAATGGTTGCGTAAGAGCACGGTGTGGGTTGGGACCAGGTGCGCACCCATCACGAGCGAGCACGGGACACAAGAGATCGCTGGGCCAAAGGGGAAAAAAAGTCTCAGCGTCTCAGCAAATGGGCGACGGAGTTTTGGTTACGCGGCTATTGACAGGCCTCCCGGATCAAAGACAGTTCAGAGACTGTCTTCTCCCTTCCAGGGGCTTGCAGCTTCTTTTTTTGTCTTGTCTCGTGTGTCTGCGCAGTACACGCACGGAGGGCGGAATTGCGACCTCTTCGGCGAGGAGCCGGAGCCCCGTGTCACGCACGAATCGGAGACGCGGCGGAAAGACACGGCATCACATCAGAAAAAGAAAAGAAAAAAAGAAAAAAAAAAGAAAAAGAGACAAACCACCTGCATGACTGCGTCCCGGATAACTTAATTGCCCCTTTCGATATCAAAAGAGCCGTTCCATGTTTGTCACAGATGGTTGTGTTTGCACAGTCAGCCACCAAGGACAGGGGGGGGCAAAAGGTCCTCCTGTCTGCTTTCACGTCTTGTCTCTGGAAGGATTTTAGCCGCGAACATGACGTCTCGATGTAATTTCTTTTTTTCTTCGCAAGTAAATCCCCAAAGAGGGGAAACTCAAGGTTTCATGCACTTCTTGTTTGCGATGTATCGGAAATTTCCTTGCTTATTTCCCACACGCAATGGGCCGGAAAAGTAGCATGGATGTCGTGCGAGGACGAATTGAGCCGTCGGCGTTCAAGCTGCGGTGGGACTGGCCGGACCATCAGCCTGGCATGTCACCAGTGCTAGGTTCTGTAGATGGCCTCTCCCGCTAGATGCCTTTTGAGTTTGCAGATGGGCTCATGATCTTCAAATGCCATTCGGGAACCGAAGCGAGGCGGCTGGATCCAATGCTTGCTTCTTGCGCAAGCTGCGGGCAACCGACCGTGCTGCGAGCGGGTGGGTTGCGGCGGGCCTATGGGTCTGGCTCAACGGTTATCCATCATCATTGCTTTTTCCCTTTTCTTCCCCTTCCTTACTTTTTTTTCGTCAGCCCTCCTGGTACCAGCCCATCGCCGCTCGGACGTGACCTGATCGAGGGAAAATGACGTGCCGCCACTGGGTCGAAGAATTGGAAATGCGCGCGAATATTCCAAGCCCTGACCAGGGCAGGGTGGGATGCCATTGCAGAACCCGATAATACGACGCGAGGGGGGTGAACATGGTAAAACCCTTTGCTAGCCAGAGTGTTTTATTGTGCAGCTCAACTTGCAGTTGTCGTACGAGTTCCTGGCAAAAGACGGGCAGTAGGCAGCTATGCGAGTCATTACTCATTTCCGATCTATCACGGTATTGGGGTAACTAATTCGCTTACACGTGTATAGCACCTGTCAAGTCAGGCACCACGAGCGTAAAGGTTAAGGCCGCTCGACTATTGGAGGTTTAGTCTGGGGCTTGGGAGCCCGTCGACAATGTCACTGATATGATGATGAGCACTGGTAGGCTTCCATGCACATCAAGGTTTGCTCCTAGACAGGAGCGCGACGATCCGTCAAAGGCCATGTCTCTCCTTCAAGGCAAAGACCATGTTGAAACATGGCGATTCGGTCACACGTCGGTGAATGCGGCTGATCGCCCTTGTCATGGAGCCCACAGGCCCAACAGGTACGTGATCGCGATGCGGCCAAGAAGTGCGTCAATCCACCTCCACGATGGGGCCGATCCTTGCCAGCGGGCATGTCTTGAAAGCCTCCCGGAAACAAAACAGTGGGTGGGACAGGGAACATCATGGTGGTTGCGGGCCTGGCGAGAGCGCCGTCCCAGACAACGCAATCAAAGTGGCTGGAGATGATGGAGATTGAGGCTCGCAGAGGCAAAAGGAGCCGCCGTCACCGCCGGGAAATTTCCAGGGACGTGGCATTTTCGTGAGGCCTAGCTAGGGGCAGGCGAGTCATGCGCTCGGACTACCGAGTGCTAAGTAGAGAGGCTTCATCAACGGCCAGGCCAGGAACGACAAGAGCGCCGGCGCCAGGTGATTTACGAGTGGGTAGCATCGTGGTGAATGTGATGTTTTAGTGAGATGGCTAGCAAGTTTGGCAGAGGGCCGTCTGGGACGGAGCTTCGGTTGAAAATTGGCTTGCCCAGTCTGCTGGAATCATTGGGTGTGGGTTGCTGGGTGCACGATTTGAAGCGGTGCTGGCCATGGTATAACTCGTGGCTTTTGAGCCGGAGCTGTTGGTTTCGTATCAAGGTCACCAAGAGACAGGAAACGGTGCTAGCTGATTGGGGCTACCTTTCCTTGCAAGATCGCCTCCGGGATTCTGCTGGGAGAAACCGGAGGTGGTTGGCTAAGAGCCAGGGATGGGGGTGGGAGCATCAGGGACGAGGCATGAATGGTGAAGCAAGCCACCGCACGCAACTTGGGGAAATATCGTCAATCCACATGTTCATGCTTTGAAGCTTTGCATGCGCCATTATGGAGTGCGACTGGCTGGTGATCCAGAGTTGAGTCCGGGGAAGGTAGACGAACGCTCGGGGACCCGACTGTGCGTACCGAGTGCTTCGCGGATAGATTGGTCTGCGATGGGGACAAGGGCAGCACCACACCTCCAGCTGCCTCTAGGGTGTCTTGGTCCCGTGGCTATTCGCTCGCCGCTGCTTCACAGCAGATGGGTCCAATCCCGAATCCGTTTGGACTGGTGTTTGCTGCGCGTTTCAAGGCCGCGAGATGAGAAGGAGGAGGGCAAGCAAACGTGCCGTGCCGCTCTGCAGGGCGCACGGCTCACCGACAGTCCAGAGGCTCATACGGACGGATGCATCACGAATATGCGCCTGGACCCTTCCTTTTGCCCAGTTCCCACCCGCCGCCGGGTGCGCGCTGCAGATCTGGAGGAAATGGAAGCCGTAGAAAGTCGAAAGGAAGCCAGAAATTGTAAGCCGGATGTGGGCTCTCGTGCAGGAAGGCGTCGAGGCTGAAACGGTCTGTGTGCTGGAGGCGTTGAGATTCCCCCACTGCGCGCGAACGACATGGTCGAGGGGAAGAAGGGGGAGAAAAACAGACTTGCGCCTGCGCGGGTTAGTGCTCTCTGCACCTCCGATTGTCCCTGTCTCACTCCCGTCCCATTGTCAAATCTATCTGCAACCACCGGCAATACCAAGCCAGACGGGCCCTTCGTCTTCCGTGTGGTACGGATGTCTTGAGTAAAGACACATTTACGAGGCCAAGCACACGCACAGCTGATGGTGGTGCGGGTGCGGCGGTGCTCGAGGCTGTAACCACCAATCGAATGGTGCTGGGGGCACACTCCAGACACGGCGCGGGCCATGGCGATATAGTAATCGCGATCTCATCCACCATGGGAGTCGTCAAACGCAAGGGCAGCCTAAGAAGACCAAGGATTTCCCTTGCCCGCATGAGACGATCACGGTATCCAAGCCATGGCGACATGGGAAGAATGGAGGGCGCCTCTTCCTAGGGGCCTCCTCCCAGGGCCTACAGCCACCGTTCTGCCCGCCGCAGGTGGTGTCCAGGGTCTCCGGCAGCAGCAGCAGTAGCAGCATCACAGGCACGCCGAGGAAGGAACGAGGCCAATGAATTGCTCCACTGGGCTGGGGGAGCTGGCTAGCCCCGATGTGAGAGAGTTGTGGCTCCCCGTACATGAGTTTGATGGCGTTTGTTGGGGGCTGATTCAGCTACACTGACCTGACCATTGGCGCTGGAGGCGGCAAGATTTCACATTGCCATGCGACTGCCATGCCGATTCGTAAAAATTGACTCGGTGCCTGGTCCACCGGGGCTTCTCCCAAGAGGAGGGGCCTGGCCAGCTGAAGCAGTGCCGAGGGGGAGCCTTTCGCTTGCTGAAAGTCTGTCATCGCGGCGATTATCGAGGTCACTGGCAAAGCGATCGTCGGGTCGGTACTGTGGTGGACCGAGAGATCGTGACCAAACACAGAAAAAAGAAAAGAAAGAAAGGTCTAGCCGTGATCCCTGTAACTCGGGCAGTTGGAAAGTTTGGGGTCCTACCTACGGGGATTTACAGTTGCTTTTTCTTTCTCTGCGGCGCTGCCACCGTCACAGCATTCGGTAGCATTCGGTAGCATCCAGTCACGGCGATCACTGGAGCATTGAAACAGAATAACCTGGGGGGCCCATGCCGTCGCGCGCGCCCATGTGCCACTAAAGGATGAGTAACCCATCAAATTCAACGTACTGACGTCCGTCCTCGCATTACGTCTCCGTAGTGGACAATGCACGCTTACATATTAGTTGCATCCATCGATTAATGCATACCGACCTTTCGCGGCCATACATCCAAGCTTTCGTGGTTTCGTCATTGATGACCCTTGGGATTCCATCCCATCGTCGTCTGGTCCAGTCTTGCTCGTCCTTGGTTAAGCAAATCTTCACTGCGCCTCACGCAGGGGACGGCGAATGGATGGGCTTCGGCAGAGGGGCGATCTCAGAGAGTCCCACCTAGAGAGTCAGTGGCCCTTTCCACTGGACAGGGCCCCGCAATCGAGAATTCGCCCCCCGTTCGCCGTCTCCGTTCCCCTGGCGGATGGTACCACACTGGGCCCATCTGACCCTGGCTCTTCCACGACTCCCACCGGTCATGTCCAGCATTCGGCCTCGCTCGCTAGCCTATTGCGTGTGATGCGATGCTCCAACCCCTGCTGCTGCTTGGGTCTCACCGGAAAAAGTGCAACAAGTGATGGAAAAATGATCAAGTCGACGACAGGCATGTTTAAAATAAGAGTGGATAGATCATGGCATGTTGGGGTAGGCGCCTATCTTTTTCTTATTGCTTGTTCTTCGGGCCCGACAAACTCATCTCGCAGAGATGAAGTCATGGCCGCAACTCGGGCAGTTGACTCGGTCCACGAATCAGCGTGGCCGGGAGCCATCTGGTCGCCAGCTGCAAGGTACGAATACCACCATCGCTGCTGGCCCGAGAACCATGGCGTAATGGTTTGTGACGTGCCCAACGGTGGAGAGTTGATTACACCGACTTTCCTGACTTGCACAGCTGGCATGTAGTCGTGAAATCCCAATTGCAAACTGCGAAGGGGATCCCTGCAACCCGAAACGTTGTTGGCTCTGCCAGGCAAGATGCTTGATCACGGCAAGCCTTGCACGGGATTACCGCCATCCGGACGGCATTCAGGCTTACACGAACTGCTGGGCGCGGTTTTCCCTGTCCTGCAGCTGCGAAAAGGTCCCCATGTAGCGACCCGGCAAATTGAGTTTCTGGCACCAAGACATGCGCCGGCATCCTTTCGTTCGGATTCCTTCGTTTCTTTTGCCGCCCGCCTCAGCTGGGTTGCCTCGGGTCTGGGCCCCCGAGACACGGTAGTAGTGTAGGCGGCCCTCTTGTCCTTGTCCTTGGGCCCGACGACGGACGGCCCCCCAGCACCGACCGGCCATGCTTCGTTTTTTTTTCTGCTGCACAGAACAATCGTCGAAGCTTTGCCCCTCGACGCTCAGACTGGTCCCATGGCTGCGTCTTTGCTTCACTTCGTCGAATGGTTTAACTTCATTGCGCGCCCAGGACATGGACGCACTCCTCAGTCCTGGCCATGGGTTCCCAGCGAGCTGCCAAAGGGGGGGCTCGGCTAGATCTCATTTGCTTCCCTCTCGCGTGCATGTGGATAGCTCCAATGCTAGTCTGATCGCTCGGCAGGATTGGCAGATTGCAACTAGGGTAATTTTAGACAAGCCCACGCCCTGCCCGGAAGCGCACCTAGAGCGAATCGGTGTAAACTAGCCCTGGGTAGCCCCAAGCCTCTCACCCCCAAATGCCCGCCGAACGCCTGCGCTGGAGCGTGCTCTGTGCCATGTACCTAGCCCGCCTGGACCAGCCGGCCCTGGAACCCCCGGCAGCCCTTGGCCCTGGCTCTCTGGGTCCCTGGGGCTTGGGGGGGTGTGTGGTGGAGGTGGTGGTAGTGGTAGTGGTGCTGATGCGGGTGCAAGTGGGTGGGCGTGGAGCGGACTGGACTGCATGTAGGTGTGTGTTGGCTCTGCGCTGCGCTGCGCTACGCTACGCTGTGAAGAAAAGCCTCCAAGCCCTTTCGTTTTTCCTTTATCTGCCTCTGCCCGCCGCCGCCTCCAGCCTCCCTCCGGTCCGGCTCTGGTTTGGATACTTCCTCCCCTCTCGCCCTTATTGTCCCTTCTCCCCGTGGCAGAGGCCCTTTCGCCCTACGTTTGCTCTGTTGATAGACAGACAGCCCAACCGAGGATCGACAGGTGGAACGTCAAAAAAAAAGAAAAAGGAAACCAAAACCACCCGAGACACGCAGAAGCAGACGCCCGCTTCATGGCCCGCCCTTAGACTCGCCCACACTCGACGACCTTGGGGAACGACTCCTCCGCGCAACCTGCCCTGCCTCGAACGCAACTTTCTGAAACTCACAACAATTCTCCCTGCGTCGTCTTGGGCATTGCTTATTCCGCAGACGACGCCCTAGAAGAGCACTTGCCTCTTTACCAGGCGGTCCGCCCTCCTTCCCGACCAAGAGGGGCACTCAGTGGATCGTCTGCTTTCGCGACCGTTTTCACCCGCCTCGACATCATCCCGCTGCATCACTGCACATGTCGCTCCCCGCCACCTCTTTTTTCTTCCGCTGACGATAGCAAATCCCCAAGGGGACGTTTGGAGCTGCCCGCACTGGACACTGCAGACGAGGAATTGCACTTATACGCTGCTCCTGTCGCACCGCATCCTGCACCATGGGCAAGTTCTCATTCACAGGCCGCAAGAAGCAGCCGCCCCAGGTCACCGTGACTGCTCCCCCCATGAGCAAGGCCCAAAAAATCCTCGGATCAACGGTCATCAACGTTGACGATGAGTTTTCCTCCTCAAAGACCAGCCTCCCACTCCCTGATCGCTCTGGCATCCCCAGTCGCACCCGCTCTCTTCGCGCATCGCCAAGAGCTGCGCCCGAATGGGGAGATGAATCGGATATTATCCCACGGCACTTTGGCGAAGAGGGGGGCTCTGAAACCTACGGCGAATATGATGGTATAACCAGCAGCATGCAAAAGAGGCAATCTTCGACATCTCTGAACGACTGGTACGACAAGACTAAGCAGCCACTCTCAATCTCCCAGCAGACTTCCAATTCCGCTATGGCGAAGGGTCTTCCTTCCAAGGCGCATCGGATGCTTGACATGGACCACACCCAATCCAATGTGAAATCACGGACCAAGCCTTCAAGGCTAGACCTGACACACATCATGTCCCGAAAGAGCAAGAAGAATGAACGGCCGACCTGGGAAGGCCCTGTCCTTGGTGCCGAGCATCTGACAAGGTCTCCTTCAATTCTGTCGCCCTTGACGCCTCCCGGAATTCGCGGAAAGCTCAAGAAGCGACCTACCAAGGAGAGCCTTCAATCGGTGCAGTCGGGCCCCAGAACCGGTGGATCCGACAGCAGCCGCCGCGGCAACCACCTAGATGGGTTGCCCAATTTGTACGAGCACTACGAGCAAATGTCTTTCCGCCACGTTATGGAGGAAGACTTGAATGCGATGGAGGACGATGTGTCAGTGAACGAGCCAATTTTGGAAGAAGTCCCCGAGGAGGCATACGAGGGGGTGTTGGACGGATTTGTGGAGGAAGAGATGGAACGGGTGGAAGAGGACGAAGAGGAGGATCACTACGAGGAAGAAGAGAGGCGGACGCATCTCGAGCCTCTACCACAAAAAATGTACAACGTCCCGGTCAGCAAATCAGCCCAAAACCTTCCCCTACCACATCACGCCGAACACATTATCTCTCAATATGCCAGACGCACACTTCCACAAACCCCGCAGACCGCCACCCACCCCAAGGCCGATATGTCCTCTCCCACTGATTGCGCTGCGAGCGTATCGAGCAGGCACACCCGCACGTCCAAGGCCTCGAAGCGCACTGATCAGAGCCTGCACGAATCCGATCTCCAGGAAAAGAGCATGCTCATGTTGTCTTCCGATTCGGAGGATGAGAGTTACGACCCGTCTTTCAAGGGACCCGCATCTGTCCCTGACTATCCGGTTTCCGACTCTGGCTCCGTTTTTGATCAGCGTCCCACAACGGCCCGAACCAGCCAAAGCGCCGATAACAAGCGTGCTAGCAAGGCAAGCAGAGTTACCAATACCAGCAACTCCAGCAAGTTCCTCGCAATTCCCTCTGGACACCCCAGCACTGGAGCCACTCGATTCAGTTCGCTTTCGGGAAGCTCCAATAACACTATCCAAGAGGGCGGCACGACTCTTGCTCGCTCTCCTTCGGCAGCATCGTGTATGACCAACTCCTCAGTGAACACCACAATGACCTGGCAAAGCAAGGTCGGACTCGGCCTGCACCAGGCTCGCGCCGTTACTGTCCAGAGTGCCCGGGGTCCTGATGAGCACGATCTTGAATCTGTGTATTCGCAGGATCAAGACGAGCTGATTTACGAACCTATGTATGAGCCTGTTTACGAGCCCGTGTACGAGCAGGAGCAGGAGCACGAACATGAGCACGAGGCCGATGACGAGCTTGAAACCTCTCATATTCAGGCATCCACTATTCGGGACTCAATCGTCAGCGGAGGCGACCAGCCAACGCCACCTCTGAGCCCCAGCTCCGTCGACTTTTATATCGATGGCAACGCTGCCCACGGCCGATTCATGGCGGTCACTCGCCAGGAGGAGATGCTCCTCTCTGCCCTCCGTCATAAGCGACAGATTATGCGGGAAACTATTCTTAACGAGATGGAGGACAATGCTCGTGCTGAAGGACGTATGCCAAGGGGTCACATGTCGAAGCCTTCTGAGGCTACCATTACGGAGTCTCACTTCGAGCTTGACTTCCCTGCACCGCCCATGTGCAAGAACAAGACTACTGTCACCGCTGATGGCACCACCATCATTGACCTCCGTCGCGGTTCTTCGGTCAGCCAATTCCATCCCGCGAACAATAGTAGTGAGGACATCCCGGAAGTCCCTGCCATCCCTTCGGACCACCAGGCACCTAAGGGACAGAGGGAAGTTCGCAACAACCAGCACGAGCGCATCTTGCTCTACCTCGACCACCCTCTCCACGAACAAGACGGTCCTATCGAGGAGTCTGAGCCAAGCCCTGACCTGAGCGACTTCATGGAGTTTGACGCCGAGGAGTCGGAATCTGGCGACGGCCTCTCCGAGGTTGTTCTCTACCCTACCCAGATGCATCGCCGAGGTGCCAGCCGATCTTCTAGCAAGCACCGCTCGGGCATGGTGAAGCCGCTCCAGCTCAAGTCCAACAACCCCGAGCGAGTCATTGAGTACGGCATCCCTCGTCCCGACAGCCCTATCTCGCCCGATCCAATGACCTCCAAGCCACGCCGGGGAACCATCAACAGCAAGACTGCTCGACTCAGCGCCGTGGGCCCTGCTCGATGGGGCTACGAGGACTAAATTGGCCCAGTCACTTCTTCCCGTATACGATCAAACCAGACCGGCGCCTTTTCTTTTTATCCATGTCTTTGATTGGCTCATACACTGGATCGCTTGATTTTATTTTGCCCTGGATACCTCGTTTCAAGCAAAACATCTGACACCACTCCGCACATCAATTTCTTTTGTCAGCGACGAATTATCTTCTTCTTTCTTAATTCACTTAGGGGGATACACCAACGAGAGGGGCTTTCTGGATTTCATATGAGTTTCGGACGGTTGGGTTACACAACACCGTCTTTCTTTGGGGCACGGAGAATCTGCAACCCAGGGCTTTTCGCTCTGTCATGGAAATACCCGGCGGATATGGCGTGGCGTTTTTTTCCTTGTTATATTTTTACGACTTTTTTTTTTTTTTTTTTTTTATCATCTGCACTTGGGAAATCGTTCCTCATTCCTGGCAACTGCGGAAGAGGAACGAGATGAAAGACAAGGGTTTACAGGTGGGGCGGTAGGCATTGTGAAATTAATTTGATGAATATGATGAACACCACATGGGAGGAACCAACCGGGAAGGCAAGGCACACTCGTAATATCAGCTCAAGCGGGATAACGGGTTGGCAAAGTTGAAGGATACACCATCTTGTAATTCACAAACATCATTCAATGGAAGCTTTCCAGAGAGAGCCTCGTTATAAAAAAAAACTAGCGAGGGCTTGAATAAATAGAAAATAGTTGGTTCGTTAAAGAATTGTCCTATTCATGTCTTCATGTGCATATATGCCTTTTATCCCCCTCGTGAGAATGATGAATTTCGCTCCGTTTGCGCCGCTATCTGCACACCCGGTTGGAAGAGGTTGGTCGGTTACAAGTTTAGTAGGTCGCGCCCTCGGGAGGCTGGGGGATCTTCTTGTTCTGAGCGGCAGCCATGAATCTGTAGTTGCGCATGCATGTTAGTATTCTTGATATTTGCTGTGGAATTGTAGCCCAAAATGCGACCAGGAACCGCTTCATCGCAAGGAGATGGGCACGCACCTTCGCAGCTCGATGAGGACTGTCTCGATGGTGTTGTCCCGCTTCCATTGGGCCAGGCAGGGCAGGTGTCTGGGGTCCACGTTGCCAACGTCGTCGACACAGGGGAGAACAATCTTTGTCGTGAACTTGAGGGTGGGGGGCATATCGGGGTAATTGGGGCCGCAGACGATTTCTACGCTGTAGATGCGGTTCTCAAAGACGGACTGTGGTTGCGAGCGCACGAGGCTGCGGTTAGCACACAGGTCACCACTTTGGTGGGGGGAAGAGTTGCTGGAATGGTGGGGTAGAGTAGAGAATGAGACAACGAGGTGCTCTCTTCCCACTTAGAAACAAAATAAAGATGCGCCGCCGTCTGATCACCCCCAGAGACACAACCATGGCGAGATCAAATGTTGATGAACGGTTTTGTTTTTTTCTTATCTCGATTACGCGCCTCGCCCAGAAGCGCAGGAGGGGTATCGTGGGATGCAGTTGGGCGTTGGATCTGGCCGCGGCGGCGCCAGATGCGTCACATGTCGACACGGCTTGGAATAAAAACTCAAGACTTACATGAGGAGGTCCGAGGATGGTGCCGTTCCAGTTTGTCATGAGGAGATCTTCGGGATCTTCGAGTCCGTAACTGCAGGCCTCGGCGCCGAGACCTTTCTCGCCCTTCTCGAGCTCCTCGAGCAGGCGGAAGTTGCGGGGGACCTTGGCCATGGTTGTTTTCTCGGGCGCGGCGGGGCTTCTAAAATAGAAAACGTATGCGACTCGTCTGGGCGAGAGTGAGGACGGCGAAGGAGGAAGAGGATGCCGGGATGCGGTAGTGTCGGTGGTCAAGGTTGGATGCCCGGCAGAATGGCGGAATGACAGGGCTCGGTGATAAGTTACTGAGGAGCGTCACAGGCACAACGCGGGGCACTTTGGGTTTTGGGAGGGGAGGCGATTGAGCTGCTCTGCTAACCACATGGCACATGGCGGCGGGCAGCAAGCACAGCCACATGGATGGTCCGCACAAGGCTTCAGCTCTGCCACACGGAGCGCCACTGGGCCCCATTGACCATTGGCGTCACCAGGAAATGCTGCCTTGGCCGGGTAATTGTCGGGCGCCGGAGCTACCCCCAGCTTTTCCAAGCTTCATGGGTGTGTGTTGCTCCGGCTGAGTTAGTTTTTCCTTTCCTCCAGCCGCGGAGACGTCATCTGGCACCAGTCCTCCTCCCACTTCACCCTCGACAAGAGCCCCTCCTCCGCTGCCCTCTGCAAACCCGCAAAGCCATGGCCACGTCCCTGACGAGGGCGGCTCTCCGCGTGCCCACGCACCCGCGCCTCCTTCACGCAGCCGCCGCCATGTCCGCCTCGGCCCTCGCCCGCCGTCCCTTGAGCACTACCACCCGCGCCCTGCTCCCCGCCGGCTTCGGCGCTCCCGTCGTGCCCTCGTACTTTTCCAAGCCCCGCCTGCCCGCCAACACGGTGGTTCGCTTCGTCCCTCAGCAGACGGCATGGATTGTCGAGCGCATGGGGAAGTTTAACCGAATCCTCGAGCCCGGCCTGGCCATCCTGGCACCTTTTATCGACCGAATCGCTTACGTCAAGAGCCTCAAGGAAGTGGCCATTGAGATCCCCAGCCAGAGCGCCATTACTGCCGACAACGTCACCCTCGAGCTGGACGGTGTCCTGTTTACCCGTGTGTTTGATGCGTACAAGGCGAGGTGAGTGTTTGGATCTGAATCAATGGCGTCATGTCCATCAAACAGCTCTTAAAAAAAGATCGCCCGCTAACATGGTCCTCCCCCCACCTACAGCTACGGCGTTGAAGATGCCGAATATGCCATCTCCCAGCTTGCCCAGACGACAATGCGATCCGAGATTGGTCAACTGACCCTTGACCACGTCCTCAAGGAGCGCGCCGCTCTCAACACCAACATTACCGCTGCTATCAACGATGCCGCCGAGGCCTGGGGCGTCACGTGCCTGCGTTATGAGATCCGTGATATCCACGCACCCGGCGCTGTGGTCGAGGCCATGCACCGCCAGGTCACAGCCGAGCGATCCAAGCGTGCCGAGATTCTGGAGTCTGAGGGTCAGCGCCAGAGCGCCATCAACATCGCCGAGGGTAAGAAGCAAAGTGTCATTCTCGCTTCCGAAGCCCTGCGCGCCGAGCGAATCAACGAAGGTGGTGGTGAAGCCGAGGCTATTCTTCTCAAGGCTAAGGCTACCGCTGAGGGTATCGACGCTGTTGCCAGGAGCATTCTCAAGGGTGATACCGGTGCCCAGGCTGCTGTTAGCTTGAGCGTCGCCGAGAAGTATGTCGAGGCCTTCGGCAAGCTAGCTCGTGACAGCACCGCCGTGGTTGTTCCCGGCAACGTTGGTGACATCGGCAGCATGATTGCCACTGGACTTAGCGTATACGGCAAGGTCGGCGAGGCCCAGGCTCGCACCATGGCCAAGTCGTTTGTGGATAAGCCCAATGCTGAGGCCTCCGAGGAAGCTGCCATCCCTGGTACTGCCAACGCCAGTGTCAAGGAGACCGTCTTGGAAGGGTTCGACAAGGCCACTTCCAAGCAGTAGACTGTTTACTGAAGCCATGCCCATTTGATGATGCCCACCACAATTTTATGAGGACATAATTCCCCTCAGCCCACCCACTCACTCAGTTACGCACACATATGTTACGCACTCACATCACTCTACACTACTACAAAATCGGCGTTTAGCGGGTGTACTTGTATTGATCTCTCGGGATCTTGTCAGATTCTATTAGAGAAGGGAGGGGTTGGGTTAAGGAGAGGAAAGCCAGTGATGGAAACGTGTATTATATGAATAAACCTATTTACCGGATGAAGAAAAAAAGGGGAACCGGGATGAATGCCCTTGTCATCAGCATGACCCAAGTCGTTGAAATATCATTTCTCATGTCAAATTAATGAAGAAAATTGACCACTACAACTTAACAAGTCCGTGAGCCACCGGCTCGGTCCGGTCAAAGCTTGTGGAACTCTGCCGTTCGTTCAAGTGTAAACTCTAACCGCAGCTCAATATAAGCTTGGGCTCGAGTTAAATTTGCTGTGGCTTCATGTAATGTGTACTTTATTGGTGCTACTACTTTGGCAGACGAAAAAGCCTGGTGCCCTCGTCTCCCGCGCCCTCTCACATTCATCCCGTCCCAAGAGCATGGATCGCCAGGCACCGTCCTGCTTTGGCTTGTCTTGAAAGTCGATGCAGGTCCCCAGGGGGGCAGGGGGGCATGATTCAAGGAGGAAAAAAAAACAGTTAAACAAGAAGACCCTGCATAATGTTTGAATCAGAATAACGGTCGCGTCCTAAAGACGACATGCCTAATCTCACTCATGTTCAACGAGGGGGGAGAGGGAGGAGGAGTCAGATCAAGGGCTGCAAGACATCACGGGACCACGTGCATGCGAGTTCTGCGGCTCGCCCTGCAGTAGGTAGGTGCGTGCTATTGCTATACGCGTTTCTCGGCAACAGATGCAGCCCTGCCAAGAAAAACGCCCCCTTTGCTCCAATCTGCTTGGCGATCAGCAGCAGCATCCCCCCCGTGTCTCGGGCCTCGATGGTCGAGTGGCTGAGACATCACATCCAATGGGGGCGCGCCACTTCTACACCCCCGCGGAGGTAGTCGATGTCCTCCATCACACCTCGTTAAATTGACTGCGGCCTGAATAGGGGCACTCCAAAATGGCGCACGTAGTGGTGTGCTGGCTTACTCATTTGCCGTTCTTCCGCGGAGTGGGTGTTGTCGTATGTGTGAGCAAGACGAAAGGCGAATTACACGGAGCAGCACAGACAAGAACATGTTTGGGTCTTCCACAAGTTGAGGAAAGTAATTGGTATTATTAACGTAATCCATCTTATGACCTTTTATGAGGGCCAATTATTTTCCTATCCATCAGCTCATTGAAAAATCAGCAGTCGCTAAACCTGCCGCTGTCGTAAAAAGATATACTCTAGAATCATGTACCAAAAACACCATCCGCCGTCCAATCGCACCCATCATGTATCCGCTGCTACATTTAGAGCACAAGGGGAACAAAGGCCAAGAGACCGGCCATGGCGCCGGGAACAACGAGGGCACCAGCGCCACTAGCTCCGCCACTGCTGGAACCAGAGCTAGAACCAGAGCTGGAGCCAGAGTCGGAGCCAGAGTCAGAGCCAGAGCTGGAACCACCGCCAGAGGTCAGGCCAGTGGGAACAGAAGAGCTGGCAGAGGTAGACTCCGAGTCTGAGTCGGAGGAGCTGGAGCTGGAGCTCGAGTCGGATGAGTCAGAGTCCGAGTCCGAGTCCGAGCCAGATCCAGAGCTAGATCCAGAGCCGGTGCCGCAGGTACCATCACTGTTGCAGGTTTGTCCAGACAAGCAGTACTTGCCATTGTTGCAGCACACACTGCCCTCCGGCATGCAACCATCGTCGCAGACTTCCTTGCCCGCGTCACAAGTGCCGGAACCGGAGCCGCTTCCACTGTCAGAGCCGCTGTTGTCGTCGCCAGAGCCGGAGCCAAGGCTGCAAGTGCCGTCGTTGTTGCAGGTCTGTCCGGACAGGCAGTACTTGCCATTGTTGCAGCACACGCTGCCCTCCGGCATGCAACCATCATTGCAGACCTCCTCGCCCGAGTCGCAAGTATTAGAGCTGGAGCCGCTGCCGCTATCAGACGAGCCGCTGCCGCTGGAGCAGAAGCCATCAGAAGTGCAAGTCTCGCCAGCATCACAATAACCGCTGTCGCAGCAGACGGAGCCCTCAGGAATACAGAACTCGCCGCAGAGTTCCTTGCCTTTGCTGCAGCCCGAGGCGGGTCCGGTGCAGATCTCGCCGCTGGGACAGCATCCGTTGGTGACGCAGTTATATCCGCTGTCGCAGTAGGTACCGTCACCACTGCCACAGCATATTCCATCGGAGGGGATACATGAGCTATCGCAAGTGTCGAAGCCGGTCTCGCAGGTGCCTGTTACGAAGACATTGAGAGACTTGCTAGGGCCAGAACCAGAACTGGAACCAGAGCTGGAACCAGCGGTAGGGGCCCTGTTGCCGTTGAAGCTGTAGGCTTGTTCGCTAGCAACAGCCATGCCGGCAAGAGCCAAAAAGAGAGTGGAACGCATACTGTCGGTAGGGTATATCGAAACTTGGTACGGGAGGAGAGTGATCCGATAAAATTGAGGGCGGAGGACTGGTTTGAACGCGATGCGCGACTTCCGAAGGAGGGCTTCAGCTCTCTTATAAGGGCCGGAGCTAGCTTGCCGATAGGTTGTTTATCCCCATTGACAATAATAATGCCTTGTGGCTTTCTCCATCTTTCGGCTGCCTTGATCCCCGTCTAGCCAGGGCCCTTATGCATTCATGGCGCAGCCCATATCAGATACGGAAAGGTGGGAGCTGCGAAAAGACGGGATGGTGAAGGCTTTGGTGCGGGTACCGAATCCGCGATAATCTGCTAAGTGCAGCCACCCAGGAGACGCACATTTGAGGGGAACTTGTCCAATAAACAGGGACAACTTGCAAAGAGACGGATCATTCCAGGCGGTTGGTATTGAAGCAGATGTTCTTCAAACAGGGCTAATACCTGGACATCCCCAGCACAAAAAATTCTCACAAATTTGCTGCTGATGTTTTGCTTCTTCCCATGCAAGGCACCAATGCGAAGTTGATTGTCAGACGGCCTAACCTCAACCCGGCACTGTCGAATCAGGCACCGGCTCCAAAAAGTGGTCTGCTGGATGGTCAGGTGGGGGAAAGGATGCTCAGCTCCTGGAGCTATTAGCCTGTGCCCAGGTCTAGGGCGTGCTCGGCCTGGTTTATTGACGAGTTGGGAAGGCCAAAGACGATCGTCGTCGGTCGAGATCGTTCGGTCACGCGGTCCAAGCAGCGAGCTAGCGACACAAATCGTCTCCACGAAGATTTTACATCCCTCCCATCGCCACTTGCCTGCCTCACCTCGCTTCCATCTTCGCGGAACAGTGCGCTGACAGCGAAAAGCCGTGTCGAGGCCTTATCCTTGTGAATAAGAAATGGGCTGAAAATCGAAACCGCCACCTGCAAAACTTTAAGATTAGACTTGTTAGCGGCAGGGTCCGGGGCGCACGACCCGGCTCAATCATCCAACGGCAACTGGCGGATCAAAGTTAGACCCCACAAGGCTACTCTTAGTGTAGTGTACGGGTCAGATACGACGTATCCGAGGAGGTCCGTCAACCAAAATACCGTTGAATGAGGTAGAACCAGGCCGCCGTGCTATCGATCAGTCGAATACACCGTAACAGAAACATACGCAGACAGGCTCATTTCCCTTCATCACGAGCATCTTTCCCATCAGCAGGTACGTAACTCGGCGGCCGTAGGTGAATTGTGGTTAGAACAAAAGCAATCATGTCATGCTGGATGTTAATTTTGAGCGACGGTCCGAATCCGCCTCGCCATCCATGCTATGGCTTGAATGAGCTTGGCGCGCCAGCTCATAAAACGCCTTCTGTTAGTCTCGGCATCGCTTTTTGATGAGCCACACAGATTCCTTGAAAATTGCTGTCAGCCTGTTAGTCCCGATAAGCACGCCTCACCCCCCACAACGTTGAAGCAGAACTTGAAATGAGGCATTAGGAAATTTTGCCAATTCATTTGTTCTACGGTTCCGAGACTTCTCGACTCAAACCACAAATGTTTTCTCAATCCTTGTTCCAACAATTTCTTCGCAGGCAAATGTCACTTTGATATTTTCCTCCTTTGCGGCATTGAGACAAATGACCATTTCTTTCCCTCCCGTGAGTCTTTTGACGCTGCCTCTCCAAAACCACACCAGCCTCCCGTCCTGGCCTTCAGCGACCAATGTGGTCCAGGGTTCATTCTTTTTCCAGCTTGGAACATGATCATTATAGAATCCCATAATAATACGAACAATCCAACTTTGGATGGATGATGAGGGCCCAGTGGACATTGCCGGGTTTTCGGAAGTATCATCTTTGTTCGGACTACCGGCCGGTTGAGTATATGGACCGAGGACTTCCAGGTCAAGACTCAACCTTGGAAAGCCTGCTAGCTCATGAACTAGCTTCTGGCCAAATGGAGGGTTGCGGCTCAGTAACCGCTCAATGTGATAGAATTCCAGGCCGGAGAGGCGTTGGATTGTTGTGATGCCAGCATTGACCAAGCGGTCCATTTTGACCGGGCCAATTCCCTCGACCTGCAACAACTGCTTCTCACTGCCCTCCCAAGTTCCTGCCTTGACACTTCTCAAGACATCGAGTGCAACACTCACACCCTTTCCGTCATTCCTTTCGCCCAGGATGTCCACTAGGCATCTCAAAGCTTGGTCTAAAATCTTGTAAATGTTGGCAAGGTCTATGAGAAGTTCTTTCCGCGCGCCTGCCGAGATTTTTCGGGGCCATTCTATACTCTGGAGATCAAGCTGCACCAACAAGTATACTTTGTGCCATGGCTCAGACAAGCCTCCCGATACTTGGTAGGGAATTGCAGTGTGATCATTAACTTCGCGGAGGAATGCCTTTTCACCCTGCTTGATCTGGAAAGAACGAAACTCGGTTGCGAAACATGCCTTTTTGAGAATTTCTTGACGAGATGCTGACTTGGAAACAGTAGAAAGAGTTTGGAAGGTTGGCGATGCCAGCCGGTAACGCAGCTGAAGATGGTGCGAGCCTGGTGCCAATGGTGTTTGCTGCTGAGATGGGTGGCTCGAAGAATCAGCGGTCGAAGGAGGTATCGAGGCAGGCGGGATCCGAGACATGGCCGACAATGCAACGCGGCGCATGCAGTGTAATGTAGGATAGGACACGAATGGAGGGTACAAGACGCAGCTTGGTTCGACAGCTGAGTTGCGTAAGAAGTACTCCCTTCGTTACCCACCTACTTAACCTCGCCTGCGCTTCCTCCCTCTCTCTGATATGGTTGCCTCGGGCATGGTGAGCGAAGTACGAGCGGCAGGCGCAACAACTCGGTGATGAGGGCACCTTCCATTTTGCCGCGAACCAACATAACTTTGTAGAACAGAGGATTGAAGTCAGTACTAGTGACCAACAAACACAGGCATTGCTTATATGTGTCCGCTGCAACTCCCGGAGTCTCAGCACTAAGCGCTTTCTAGTCAAGGTGACGCGCGTTCACTGAGCAAGATGGCGTTTGGGCTGATTGCACCACCCAGCATTTTTTGGCAGGCCTTTTCCTGGTTGGCCAAACCCTGTCCACAAGGCTGAACTACGAGTGGGCCAAATATTCTACAACTGCTGGCTATGCCCAAAAAGAAGTGCAAACTAACACAGCTTCGTCGAGTGGCACGGAAATGGGGCAGAATCTCGTTCGTGTGCGCAACAACATGGTTGGACCTGTGCTGCACATTACGAGGCAACCAGCTAAGCCCCCACTGTCGCTTGCTGCTCACTAGCAGAGGTGCCCAAAAGCTTGGTCCACCAGAGAAACGTCGTAAAAGCTCGGACAACATCGGACCAGGTCAAAGGCAGGAAAAGCACACATCTATCCGTAAACGATTTGTTACATGTAGTTATTGAGCGGGATCGAGTCCCATTTGGGATTGTGCTCCGGCATTATATGTATGGGTCACACATGGAGTATCAGGCGGTCTGGAACTGATAAGGTCTAAAAATGGCTGGTGGTTAGTTTCGATGTGGCCAGTGTCGCATCGTCGATCAAGGAAAATCCGGCTGCGCGCGCACATGGCCAAGAAACGGTCCTGGGCTACTGGGGTAGCCAAGAGCTTTCTTGATGGTGGGGACGATCAGGACGCTCGACTTGGAGATCGGATGCCAAGTCTCGGTATCGGGTGCGTGCCGGACGGAGGCTTAGAAACTCTAGTACTCAGCCCGGCATTCGTCTGCTGCGCTGGCACCTATTGGCGGAGCTTCTCAGGCTTGGTGACGTTGGCTTCGTCTGAGCAGCGGCATTGAACCTTGCTCAACCCTGCGCTCCGCTTCAATGCGGAGAGTTTCAGCGTCGGGGAAAAAACAACGAATGATCCGGGCGCGTGAATGGTTGGCCGTCATTCAATGGCACATCAGCTGGACAAGCCCAGGCACCCCATGTTCCGGATGCCTCTTCGGGTGGCAACGAATAGCATGGTGGTGATGCCTAGCTATCTCAACTTGGTCGTCTGAGCAAGCCATTTGGCGCCTCATCCGGGAGAGCCCACGTAATTGATGACGGCATCAGCGTTTCCAAGTAATGAGTTGTGATAGCAGCACACTTGATGAATCTTCCTGTTGTTTGTTGGGTATCGTTGGTGCTCATCTCGCAAGCGACTCAAACGAGATATGCAGGCTCCAGATGAAATGGATGAAATACATACGTGATTAAAATAGAGAAAAATAGAACCCAGTCTCATATTTCTTGGTCAGAACTAAAAATTATTAGGTTACTGAGACTTGGGGAATGCTGAGGCGTTGCCGGCATCCCCGCTTACTTGCTTCATCACGTCGCAAATGCCTGTGCCTGTCCAGGATTGGCTTCTCCTCCCCCCCCCACCCAGCACTAGTCAGGAGCCACGCTGAGTCCCTCCGCCCTCAGCTATGTCTCTTCACCACACCACTCTTGAGGAGTTGGCCAACCGTGCGGGTGACATAATGGCACACAATGGGTGGGATCGTAGCCTTACAACAGGGAAAAATCAACAGAACGAGAAGAAGGGCATGGTGATAAGTAACTGAATATAGCAGACTATCATCGTATCATTCAACTGTATTACTTGTTTTGCGTTTATTATTTCCTTATATTGGTCTTATCCTGGTTTCTATCCTTTTTCTCAACTTGGCGTGTCATGTTTTCTATCGCTGGGGTGCTAGCCAAGCGCTCCGATACACAAACCATCAGCCAAGGGCAGCATCGGGCTTGCATGGAGCCCTTGGCAAAAAAACAACAAATCTTAGCACTTTTAGCTAAAGCAAATAAAAATAATACCTAAATAAATAAATTCCCCTAAAAACAATCTCTTAGGTTTTTTTCTTGGGATTATTTTACTTTAGGAAATGTCATTATTTGGACTGGGCCAACTTGTCGAGTGGCCGTAGCGGGGGTGTACCTCCTAGAATCATTCAAGGGCTGAATTGTAGGTGGTGCAACGCCTCCATCCGTGTGGGTTGCATAAGGTTGGGTGACGCATGATGTTGATCTATCGCCCTCGAATGACGAGCACCATGTCCCTTTAGGCATGCTGGGTCCGTGCTCTAGCAAAGTATCATAGTGACAATCATTCAAGGGTTGTATTGTATGCTTAGAACTAGCCGCAACAGACCTTGTGCAGGCCAGGGGCTTCTCGTACCAAGTACGTATCAACATGCGCGCTGGAAGCTAGGTTTGCTTCTTGCCTCGCACACATTACGCCATCATTCTTTGCTTCCCTGCTTCTCACCTTCTCGACAAGGCTTGCATAGAGTTAAAAGGAGCCTCCCGCCCACTCAACCCGCCGCCTCTTTTTCTTCTACCAAGAACATTGCCCACCCAACACACACACCTATAACATTCTTCTCAATTTGCAGCAGCCATGGCCTGCCGTCACTACATTGTCCCTCCCCACCTTCTCCGCGCTATTGCCGAGAGCGAGGCCAATTCAGAGACTATTCGACACTGCGCACGTCGATCTCTAGCTTCCCGTGATGTCTACACCCGAGTTCGGGGCGAGCGCCTCGCTGCACTGACGGCTCCTCGCGGAGAAGGCCGGACAGTTAATTTCCAGCGTCAGCAAATTGTCCCCCCGCATGTCTTGCAGAACCTTTCCCAGTCCGAGCAAGCAGACGAGGGCACCCGCGAGCAAGCGAAACGGGACTTGGACCACCTTCATGGTCTCATGCAGCAGAAGAAGCTGGGTACCAGTATGTTGCACTGTTTCTGCTCAACTTGTTCGGCATCGCTAATTGGCCAGGCACTGCCGAGGGAAGCGAGGCTGCCACGCTCGCAAAGAAGGCCTCACCTGACCGCGCTGTCTATGATGCCAAAAACACCGAAAATGAGAGCGACCTCCCTGGAGATTTGATCCGAAAGGAAGGGCAAGAACAAGCCAAGGATAAGGCCGTTAACGAGACCTACGACAATGTTGGTGTCGTTCTAGACTTTTACAAGAAACACTTTGACTGGCACTCGATTGACAACAAGAACATGGAAGTAGTCAGCAGTGTTCATTTCGGCAAAGATTACGAAAACGCTTGTAAGTGTCTATATCTAGCACATTGGAAGAAACCTTTGAAAGGTCATTGCGCTAATGACTTACAGTCTGGGATCCTGAGCGTTTGCAGATGGTCTTTGGAGATGGCGGCGAGTTCCTCAACAACTTCACTGGTTGCATCGATGTGATCGGACACGAGCTTACTCATGCCGTCACTGAGCACACCAGCCCTCTTGACTACGACGGCCAGTCTGGAGCCCTCAATGAACATGTATCCGACGTATTCGGCATCATGATCAAGCAACAGGTTCAGGATGAGAAATCAGATGTGGCCGATTGGCTTATCGGCGAAGACTGCATTTTGCCTGGAGTGAAGGGCGTGGCTCTTCGAAGCATGAAGGCCCCTGGCACCGCTTACGATGACCCTCGCTTTGTACGTTTCATGAGAATTTTGTGTAATTTCAGCAGCTAACACCGTGATACAGGGCAAGGATCCGCAGCCAGACAACATGAAGGATTACAAGGTTACAACTGAGGACAACGGAGGCGTGCACATCTATTCCGGTATCCCCAACAAGGCCTTTTACCTCGCCTCTGTCGCCTTTGGTGGTTACTCGTGGGAGAAGGCCGGAAAGATTTGGTGGGAGACTATGAAGTCGGGCAAGATTGCCCCCAAAGCTAAGTTCAAGCACTTTGCAGACGTCACTGTGGAGGTCGCTGAGGAGCTTTTTGATGAAGAGGCGGCCAAGATTGTTCGCAAAGCTTGGACTGATGTTGGTGTCAGCAGGGGAATTTAGAAGTTAGACCCTTAACCTACGTCCTAATTCTAACCTAAATCCTAACCTAAATCCTAGCTAAGTCCTATTCCTAATCTAAGGGCTGTTGTGAGAGCTGTTAGAAAGGCAGGCCCTTCATGTGGCATTCCCTAAACGTATTAAATGGGAGTCTATAATGAAGCATGCAATATATTCCTCAAGAAAAAGCCGAAAAATGACTTATAAATCATCGTACATTTTCTTCCCGTAGACTTTAAAGAAGCAATCAAACGAGTTGACGATCAACGAGCAATTGTATGTTTCCTCCAACCAATACAAGTTTTCAAGTTCAAAAGAAATGAACTTCATTTCTTTCACCACCATAAGGATTCCCTTTCATGGAATTAAAAAGTCTATGATGAGTCTTTCGTCCTCATTGTGAATCATTTCATATTTCAACACCTTTGTATAGCTACCCTACATCAAACACTGATTCTTAGTGGTGTGCTCATGTTAGTACATGGGGACTCCCAATAGAAGAAGTAAAGCTGGAAGGCGCGTGCCCATGTAATCGTGTTCTTGACCTTCTAATAGCGTTGCTTAATTATGATGAAATAAACGTATTTATGCGTTTATACAATATTTTGTTATTGTGATGATACTACCACAATGCAATTCATATAACAACTAAACATGGATTGGTTCTTTTTGCCAGCTCACAGCAGAAATCCACAGTAGCCCTTACAACAATTCTCACAACAAGAGCTCACAACAGCCCTTCTTACAACAGCTTTTACAACAGCACTTAGATTAGGAATAGGACTTAGCTAGGATTTATGTTAGGGATAAGATTCAGGTTAAGGCTAATATTTAGGTTAGATAGATAGGATCAGGGTTGGGGGTTAGAGGTTAGATTTCTATTGTAGCTATTGTAAAAATATATATATATATATATATATATATATATTTAATTTTCAGCTTTGTGGTCAAGTTTATGCTGTGCCAGCAGCCACGGTGTCAGCATATCTAGTGATTTTCATCCCTCGGCCTTGGATTTTAACATCCTGACACCCCCCTCAAGAGTTGACCAGATTGGCTACCCACGCCGCCACTACCTGGCACATTCTAGTTGTTTCATTTCAATTGGTCAAAACGTAGCGGTATCTTGCTTTCCCAGCATCCATGTCCACGATTGCCTGGTTAGCATCGCTCATGGGTCTCTGCTGCACCCACGGCTTCACATTCTTCTCTGCAGCCAACTGCAACATTTCTGCCATCTCTCGCGGTGAGCCTGTACTTGATCCGGTGAACTTTATGCGGCGAACAATGACGGTGGCAGCATCCAGCGTGAACCCACCGTCATCTGGGTTGCCCACTTGGACGAATGTTCCATCGACCCTGAGCAGGTTGATATAACTTTGGATTGGGACCTATACAGCATGTGGTCAACAGATGTTTGGCGGAGCTTATATCTCAACGGAGGTGTTTGTACCTTTGAAGTTGAAAGAGTTGAGAGGACAATATCAAGCGTCCTGTTGTGCTTCTTGGCCCAGTCCTTGTCATCCTCAGTAGCGATGTAGTCATCTGCCCCCATCTTCAACACTTCTTCCCTCTTGCTCGAACTTCTCGAAATGCCTACGACCTTTTCTGCGCCCAGGGCCCTTGCAAACAGAACACCGAAGTGTCCTAGCCCGCCAACACCGACGATGCCAATCTTCTTTCCTGGACCGCATCCGTGGTACTTCAGCGGTGCATAGAGCGTCAGGCCACCACACAGCATTGGAGCCGCATACTCGGACGGCAGCCCCTCAGGAATCTTTACCACGAAATGCGACGGACACCGATGGTGCGTGGCATGACCGCCCATTGACTTGCCGCCGTTGAAGTGCGTCGAGGCATACGTCACGACCATCTTGGGGCAGTAACTCTCCAGGCCGGCGGCGCACTCTTCGCAATCGCCCTGGCGGCCGAGACAGGAGTCGTTCTGGGCACCCACCCCGACGCGATCGCCTACTTTGATGCCCCCCTCGGCCTGGGAGCCGACACGCACGGCGATGCCCACAATCTCGTGGCCGACGCAGAGGGGGTACGGGGACGGGCGCTTTGGGAAACTGCCGTCAGTCGGAGGAACGTGTCATGGCGCTCTGAAGGGCTGAATCTCACCCATCCGCTCCGCAGCATGTGAATGTCGGTGCCGCATATGCCGCTGTGAGTAACCTGGATGTCAATGTCCGTCTCTTCCCACGCCTTGGGCTCAAACTCGCGCCACACCATGTTGCCCTCGACCGACTTGGCGTCGAGGCCCAGCCAGCCTTCAAACTTGTAATCTTGCGTTGCCATGGCGCTTTCGGAGAAATTCAGATAGACAGTTCAATTGATTCTATGAAAAGGCTACATACTAACCACAGCCGTGCATGAATGGTGTTATAAGTGTGGTTCTCGTTTTTTATTACCGAGGTTGATACACGATAGGTTGATCAGTGAGGAGGGGCAGTTGGCGGATATGCCTTGCCACATCCCCACTATCTCCGATAAGCCCGTCATCACGATCTTTGATGATGATTATTATGATGATTATGGTGATGATTATGATGTATTGTCAGAGTTGTAAGAAGGATTGCAAGTTTTGACGTGAGATCCAGCAGAAGAAGCTTGTTGGTTGAACCCCCCACCCACGCAATAATCAGGCTTCCTTACATTTGAACCTATAAACATGTTTTACAGCGTCTTATTAGGCTATACTCCCCTTGAACCTCTCATGAACTAGAAACAAGGGCGACAAAGACACGTGAGGCGATGGATCAGGCTAAATCCTGTCTCTGGAACATTGGCAAGCATTAGCACCTCAATGTCACAACAAGAGGGAGCCTTCTTGTGTAAGTAAACATCAGCCTCGTGAGCTGCTGCTGTGACACCGCGATTGACAGCTCGCTCAAAGTGTCACCCCGCATCCGTTGCCAATGTCGTGGAATGATGGGGATCCACCTGGTCAAGGCCGTGGAACAAAGCCACTCGGCTGTGGAACACGTTTTCCGGACAATGCGCAACTTTGCTGCATTCCTCGGCAGGATCAGAATGCTGGATACAGAAAAACAATGCAAAGTTCACAAGAGACGAAAACACATCTCCCCCTTTGGTTCATTTCCCTCAAACAACTTATTATGACTTGGAGCAACAGCAAAGGGAGCGGGGGAGGTAGTGGATGCAGCAATGTCGGGCGTCGCTCCCTTCCGCCTGGCTGATTGGCCGATGCGGGTGTGTGACGCCGGTTTCATCTTTATTTTGACTCTCAGCAGATGAGATGTTTTTTCTACGCGCCCGGGCCATGCCGTCCAGACTCTATTGTTGATGAAGAAGAAGATGTGGGAGAAAACCGTGCGTATCGTAATTATTCTGATTCAAGGTCATGTGGGATGATCACCCGGAGCTGAACCCGCTCGAGTCCTAATCCAAGGAATATTTTATCCTCGACAACGGAGCCCGATCCTGGGCCGGCGTCGATCAGCCATCCCGGTCGCGTCACTAGGTCCTCAATTGTACATATGACGTCGGCGATTTCATGATATGATGATGGACGATTAGGGCACAATTAGGGAGAGGGAAACTTGCGTCGTAATCTCAATGCCATTGTGCGCGATGATCTGCCATTGTGCAAGTGCCGATCCGTGGGCTGCAGTGGAACATAGGTCGCAGATGCGGGACGCCGGCCGCGGATCCCGATTTCCATCATCATTCCGACCGCATTGATGGGCCCGGGCTCCCGGCATCTCGGCCGGGTCTTTGTCTGCTTTCGTACGTTAGAGATATCGAAGACGATCGGACGTGTGCTGGGCTAAGCCCAGCCAAGGCCGCGGCGATGAGCATTGACTTGAGGGCGCAGCCAGAGCTGGAACAGGCCCACATCATGAATTAAGGGACTGCGGAGAATATGTTAGCATGAAGATTGAATTGAAGGCTGTACCTGATCATCCAATGTTGAGTGGAGTTCGTCTTGCTTGTCGATTTCGCCCCTGTATCATGCTGTGCTGGGTGGCAAGCTTAAATTTAGGGATGCAAGGCAATCAATTCATCTCGATTCGACTCGCCGACGAGAAAACTGGTGCGGCACGCTCCTCTCTTGGCAGTTTGGAATTGCATCATGAATTTGCATCCGGGCGATGTGGTTCGATGATCCTTTGGGCCTTCTGAAACTCGGAACTCGGTTTCGGGGCAGGGGGTTGACTTAGCCTCAGGAGAATTGGATGGAGGGAGCCCAAAGCATCTAGCAGAAAATCTGCGACGTGCCATGCCGCAGATCCAAGGGGCGATGGGGCTCAAAAGAGGCAGTGAATAGCATTGGGACGAGGATTGGTTATTTTCTTTCCTTTTTTGGTGACGAAACTGACGTGTAGGGATGGTCTGTAACTCGCTCTCGCCAGCAAAACCTCGATGTGGGAATGGAAGAGTGCAATGCTTGTTCTCGAACTTTTCAGCTCGACGTCGATCTTGGCGGTTTCGAATTCAAGGCATTAGCATGATTGTGAAGCAACTCAATTCATCTCGAGTCACGAAAAAGAAAACCACAGCAGTCACACATGGGTTTGTGACACGGTGAAACACGGAACCTGTTATTCAGATGCTATCTTTTTGTGGACTTCCAAGCGGTGAGAACAGGTGAGACTTGGCGTAAGAGCTGTCACTTTGGGCTGTCGGTACTGTGCAAACGGTTGTCAGCATGAGACGAATTGGAGACGAAAAAAGGAACGGTGAAGGCAGTGTCAGGATAGGTCCGCGGCTAATGGAGACTTTCTGCAGCGTTGGGCCTTGGCCCATCGTGTACCATCCTTGACCAGATCAAAGGGTGAGGGGCGGGAACCACGTCGATTTGCGAGCGGGTCAGTGAGGGTTCCAGCGGGTGGGTGCCAAGCTGTTGGGATGGAGATTTAGCAGCCTGTCAGCGAGCGCCTTGGCCCTCCAGCGCACTAAAGTTGATGCACAAGGGCTTAAAAAAAAAACCAGCAGACAAGGCAACCAAAATCGCCGACTGGTACCCAGTTGTGCATCGTTGCACTGTTGCATAACATCCAGCACACCACCTCAGCACTAGCACGACCCGTAAGGCATAAATTTAGAAGCGCTTGCTCGTACTCAGCAGAGTCTATTGGGTGAGGGAGGCCAAACGATTAGCGCAAAGTTTGACGGGCTGGGCCGGTGAATAAACGACAGGACAGGGCTCGTGACACCCAAGCTTGGCAGGTGTTTTTTTTTCTCATTGCTCTTATCAATTTATTTTTGGCCATTGTGGTTCTTTGGCCCGCGCTCGCAACGGGGCCTTCGCGTCGATCCGGCGAGAATGAGGAGCACAATGTAACGTCGCCGAGGGTCTAGAGCTTAATTCGTAAAGCAGCCCGGTCGAGAAAAAAGCGGGAGTCATCAGGCATGCATGCTCAAGAGCCAAGTGGGGGATGCCGGAGACAAGACCCATGACTATGATCGTGACCCGTGTAGCCGGTGGATACCAGGACCCTCGTCGTGCCATGGGCTCTTGATCGTAAGGCGGCGGCGGCGATACAACGTAGCAGTTGTTCGCAGGAAGAACGAGAACCCTACAAGGCAGCGAGCGAATGGAAGAGTCACAACCGCATCACAAGTTGACATGGTGAGACTCAAAGTGGAGGATTACACCCGGCAGAGTCCGGGACAGGGACCGTCTCGCACCCAATGCGCCCGGGCAGAGAGCACGTCCCCCCCAGATTCCAGAGTCCGACTTTTCGGTGACATTTTCCAGAGTAGAAGCCCATGTCTGTCCTGCAATGCATCATGCAATACTTCATCCATCGGCACCTGCAACAACGGCTGGAGAAGCCTGGCAGCGCAAGCCAGCAGGGCTGTGCTCATGCTTTGGCCGATAGTCTCGGCATAGCTACCTAACTAGCACTGCGGCCGGGCACCCGGCACCGCTAGCTAACGACATGTCATAGTCGGTCTGTCGTTGACATTCCAATCCAGAATTGACTATCAGAAGCCAAGGCGCCGCTAGTCTGGAGCCTCGTAAGCCGTAGATAGGACCCTGCTTGCGGCAGCAAGTGAATCTAGAGCTTCGGCCGCCCAAAAGACTAATGGGAAAATCAACAACAGACGAATACGATGGCTCGGGTCCCTGGTGCCTGATGTGTTGTTTGGGAGGGAGGGGGCATTCGCCTTTCCGTCGCTCGGCGACCCGAAAAAAAAAAGGTCGAGGTCGAAGCCAATGTCTCGTATGCACCGTAAAGAAAAACATCACCGCTCGTGTTTCCGGCCGATGTCTATTTGGGAATCTCCACCGAGGCGGGCGGCGAGAACTCCCAAGGTAGCAGGAAGCCCAAGAGTCATGGCGCGGCACAGCGAGTTTGGCGATACGAGGTGAGGGGTTGGGTTGGTTGCCAACGCTACGTGCTGCTGTATGCGAGACGAGGACGAGAGTTGAGTGGTTTAGCACCTCACAGCAAGATGGAGCACCGCCGAGCATCAAGGAGCCAGTCACGAGGCACAGCGGCGAGGCCACTGGCAGTTAGCAACACACTCAAACACTCAAGCTCCAAGCACTGACCAGAAGTCTTTTTTTTTTCCTTTTCCCTCCCGACCGTTATACCTGGGAGTCCCTTGCCACTGCTCGTCATTCGTGTATCAACTCCACTGGGCTATAGGGCCAAGGTGCGGCGACCTCGGTACCAACCAAATGGCGCGCTTCACAGGCGGGGACCAGCTGGTGCTACAACGTGGTGGCCGCTGGCCTGTCCTTCCCAAATAGCATTGGCAGTGCATGAACGGACAGCCATTAAGGACGGCCATGGAGGAGACCTGCCAGTGACTGGCCAAGAATACGGCTTGGCGGGGTGTGGGACTGCTAGCTTGGCCCGATCCAGCAGAAGTGGCGGGGGGCGCAAGGTGGCTGGGGAACGGCACTCCCGGAGGGCAAACAACTTCCCCTCCTCTTGCACTTCAGCTGCGTGACGCTTTCTGAGTGCTTACTGAGTGCGTGCATAGATGGTCTGGAAACCTTCCCTCGACCAACAGTATTCCCCGCTACGGCTATTCTCGACCTTCGCCTCCACCTCCACCTCCCACAAGGCTCCGGCGTCTTGTGCTATGCTATGCTACGCCCTCCCGGGGAAAAAATAATGAAGGACGGGAAAAGCAAAGAGGAATGCATAGTTCCTCACCTGCAAAACCAGACCAATTGTTCTCCTCCACGGTGTAGATTTCAACGGCACCGCATGAGGGGTCCGGCAGGCTTCTTTGTTGGCATGCTAGATGCAGTAAGCTCACGAGAGCCAGCCTGCTTTCAGCTCCAACAGGCAGACTCGGCTTTTCGGCATACAATTCAGCCGCGAGGCTCTAGGGCAAGCCTGCCTGGACAAGGGACCAAGGTGCGGCCTGGGATATCTCCAACCTCTGTTTTTGTGTTTCGTCGTTATGCTCGGCTGCACTCGCACTAATGAACAAAACAGGCCATGCACCAGCCACCCACCCTCGTGTGCACAATTCACAAATGCGCGCGCAAAGCTTCCCGTTAATCAATTGAGATTTACCTTTGAACGCCAGGCCTCGTATCACCTAGCGGCCCCCCCTCCACCATTCTCGTTTGCAGCTGCACACCATGTGGACGGTGGGCGCATTTAGCACCCCAGGCGTCCTGGAGGAGGGGAAGCCAGTGGCCGATCAACCAGGGACTGCGGCTATCTGGTTGGCGTTGCCGGGGTTTGGCTGTGACAGGCCCGCATCCCACTTGGGCCTCTTGCTCCCTCCAGCTGTCTCGATCTAGTAGGGGCCAACACGAGCAGCAAAGGGATTGTCGTCATCAGCAGATCTCCCTTTGCAGACACCAACATACGGTTTGCACCCTCTCTTGGGAGCCCTCCCTGTCAAGTCCCCCAGCAACCGTCTGGAACCGTATACCCTGGCCCGCCCTGTCCGCAAACCTCGCAAGACGGCAAAAAAAAGCTCGTGTTCTAGACGGCGGATGATCTGAGGCCCGGAGACAGCGCCGAGACGTCATTGTTGAGTCCATCTTCATCTCTCCACCTCAGCATCCCAGCTCGGACCGGCATCACGGCAAGCTTAGACCCATGATGGCTTTTTTTTGTCCTTTCCCCTCACCTGTCCCGCAAGTGATGGAGGAGAGACAGAGCTCGGCCGCCCACCGAAGGAAGCAGCATGCAGTTGGAAAGCTAGAGGCAGAATGTATGCATATCCCACGCACACTACCTAATGCGGTCAGCTCCCCAGCTGCCGTCTACCTAAACCGACCGTACCAACGTGCTGAGCACAAAGGCGTACAGTAGTGTGTGGCGTGTCTTGCCATGAGCTGTCAGCATCCATGGCACGCTGGCATTCGCAAAATGATTACCATGTCTCAACTATTCGACGCCCCCGTGCTCGCATGGATGCTACCAAGCTGTTCTGTCTCGCACGCTTGCTCTCTTCCGCTCCGCTCTCTGATGCCAGCGGGCCAGGGTCTGGGATCCCAGGGATCCGGCCCCTCGCTTTTGCTAGCCCTGTCCACCCTGTCCACCCTTGACCGGACGGGGCGTCAAGGGGCTGCACATCCCGACCCACCATGGTTCCGGGGGCGCCTCAGCAGGCGCTATCTCGTGGCCCAGCCTCAATAAACCGCCGCTCTACTGGAGACACCCCAACCAGCGCCAGACACTCTGCCCGCCATTTATTAATATCCTACTCGTCCTCCCTTCTAGAGGCTCGAAGTATCAGTTGCATCTCGTCTTCATCCCTTGCCTCACAGACACCTCTGTGGGATATATAACTGGGCAGCTGTCTCACTCAGGCACGCCCTCTTACACCAGCCTTCTCCAACCTCCCAAGAGATTCGCATACACGCAAGAATCGACATCATCAACACCACAAACACAACACAACATGTTCCCCAAAGCCCTATCCGCCGCAGTGGCCCTGGCCGCTTCAACGCTGGTCTCGGCCCAGACCTTCACTGATTGCAATCCCTTGAAAGAGAGTACGTCGTTCCACGAGCTGTCATCTGCATGCACCACCGCTAGTGCAACGTGATGACCATGTAACCATAACCGATGGTCCCAATTGCTAACACTCGCTTAACAGCCTGCCCCGCAGACCCTGCTTTTGGCTCCGGCACAGTGAACTGTGACTTCACCAAGGGTGCTTGCGATGCACTCACTCCTATGCAGGGCACTACCATCTCTTACAACGGCCAGGGTGCCAAGTTCACTATCAACCAGGACGGTCAGGCCCCCACAATCAAGTCCGCCAACTACCTCTTCTTCGGCCGTGTCGACGTTGTTGTCCAGGCCGCTCAGGGTCAGGGTATTGTCACCAGCGCCGTCCTTCAGTCCGACGACCTTGATGAGATCGACTGGGAGTGGGTCGGAGGCGATAACGCTCAGGTCCAGACCAACTACTTCAGCAAGGGTGACACTAGCACTTACGACCGAGGTGCTTACCACCCTGTCAGTGCTCCTCTGACTTCTTACCACACATACTCTCTTGAGTGGACTTCTGCCAAGATCGATTGGATTATCGATGGCACAGTTGTCCGCACCCTGAACGCTGCTGACGCCAAGGGTGGTTCTGCTTTCCCCCAGACCCCCATGCAAGTCAAGCTCGGCACCTGGGTTGGTGGTGGTGCCAACAACGCTCCCGGCACTGTTACCTGGGCTGGCGGCAAGACCGACTTCTCCAAGGCTCCTTTCAACGGCTACTACAAGAGCATCACCATCACCGACTACGCTGGTGCCGACAGCGCTGGCAAGGACGCCAAGGAGTACGTCTACGGTGACAACTCTGGCAGCGCTAGCAGCATCAAGGTCGTCGGTGGCTCTGGATCTGCTGGCGGTGTCAAGGAGCGCCAGACCACCTATGCTCCCGAGACTACCACTGAGGCTCCCGTCGCCCCCAGCTCCACTGTCGATAAGCCCGAGTCCAAGTCCACCCTGATCACTGAGACCAGCGAGGTTGTCAAGGAGACCACCACCCTTGCTGCTCCTGAGAAGACCTCTGCTGAGATCAAGCCCACCAGCGCCAAGGAGACTACTGTCGAGGAAACCACCACTGAGTCTGCTCCCGAGGAGACCCGACCTCCCGTCGTCCACACCACCTTCAGCACCCTCACTGCTCCCTCTGCTACCACTCCCACTGGATCCAAGACCACTGGCAGCTCCAGCTCTGGCTCCGGCTCCGGTTCCGGCTCTGGTTCTGGCAGCTCTGGCAGCTCTGGCTCTGGCAGCTCTGGTTCTACTCCCGCTGCCAGCAGCTCCGGTGCTGGCCAGACCTCCACTCCCGTCCCCGCCAGCGCCGCCACTCGCATGGTCGGTAACACCGTCCTGGCTGCCGCTGGTTTTGTCGTTCTTCAGTTCCTCATCTAAGCATTTTTGACTTGAAAACCTAACGAACTCATTCCTTACACATGGGGAGCAGCCCACCTAATAATTTATACTTCAAGTCCCTCCTTACGCCTGCCAAGAATGGCACCCTTCTCTCTAGCCCTCCCCGGGATGGAAAAGATGCATCATCGATCCAAAGAGGGATGTAGGTGTCTGGCGCGCACCAACCCTAGAGCCTCTGACATTTTAATTGCGGCTTGCTCCCAGCAAACATGATTGGTTCCTGGAGCTGAGACCAAACTCCGGCGTCGCCCGGAAGCGTGGGCAAGAAGCATTTCATAGATCTACGGAGGCATACATAATCGATTTACGAGGTGTTTATAGGAGGATAGGACTGTTTTATACGCCCCAATTGGGCCCCACGGCACGCACTGCATTAGAAGATTGGTCCTACGAGAGGACTTGGGAACAACGCGCTTGAAATTTAGAGCTCACTACGCTCAGTGATACCTAGAAAACTGGTAGATAGATTCAATAACAGCTTTTGGCTGCTTTTGGTTAAATATTCTGCTCCTTGCCAATGTGATTTGTTTGGTGAATTTGACGCTTATCCCTGAGAGCTCTCAGATAAATATTGTGTCTAAAGTACTATTGATGATTTGTAGCACAGCGGCAACATACGCCCTGACCAAAAGAACAAGTAACTAATGGGACACATATTCTATGGAACATTGAAGCAATCAAAAGGGCATTACGATCATCAAGGCCCAAGGCACCCGCTAGGTGCCTCGCGTTGAGGCGGCACGAAGCGAGATTCGTGGAATCACGTAGTCTCCTCGCAACACCAAAAGGGGTTCTTCGGCTAGTATAGCTTACAATACTGGTCTAATTTTGGATCTCATAGCATCCAAAGACGATGTGATGGAGTCATGTCCAAATGCTCAACTCCGCAGTGCCATTATACTTGCATGAAGAGTATAAAAAAAGACTCAGGTTTCATGTGACATCGCGAACGAAGTAGAGTTTGTCAGCAGTGAATACAATGAGGGTAACAGATATATGAGAATATCACGGATACATAACTCAGAATGCGAAAAGATTTTCGCGACCAAATCTATTGTTGAACCCTATCTGTATGCCACTTCTGCGACCTGGTTCCTGAATCACCCGGTTGAGCCTATAGCTTGTTTTTTTTTACTAGAAGTAAATGTGTTCCACAGGATACTGGTCCTTATTGCGAGAAGAAATCTCCTAGCAGCTACTACTTTGACTTTGACTATGGCATAACTGATCTCGACATCTACCCATATCCCATTCATTTGACAAGGGTTGATGGATCGTACTTTAGTGAACCGTCTCTTGACAAGAATAAAGATAAAAAAAAACAGGGAGAAGGATAATCAAAAGTTTTCGAATTGTTTAAATCGACTTGATTCAATTAAAAAACTAATTGTGAATGATTGAAACGGATTAAGGCGATCATGTAAACAAGCACTGCAATTTTAGCACCTCAGAGGCTTGAACCGTCTGCCAATGATTTGCCACTTATTTGATGTATGAAATAAGCAAGTGCATATTCGATTAGTCACTCTAGCGCTTGCGAGGTCACTTAGTCTATCTAAAAAAAGGAAGTAAAAGGCCATGGTAGTCATGTTTAACATAAAGCCCTAGTCCTGATCTATCTAGTGTTTCTGCAGTGGAACAGCGAACCAGAGCTTAAAAATAAAGGAATTTCTTTTGCAAGTTAGAACCGAGGGAACATGCACGTGGTTTAAAAGCGAAGTTTCCAAATAATACAACTCGATTTTCTTGACAGTCTCAACATATCCCAAAAGGAATAGTCGTAACATATCATATAAGAATACTATATACAGAACAAGAAGCTATTAACAGTTCCTCCACTTCCCCCTATTTCACCCACTAATTCCCCTTCCCATCGATACAGACACTGCTACCAGTGGCCACATCCTCCATAACAATACACTCAACCGCTTACAGGGAGAGGGTGTTGCCGGCAGTGCCGTAGACCTTGCTCTTGACCTTGCTGGCACCGTAGTTGGTGTAGCTGTAGGGGATGCTGGAGCTGGAGAAGGAGCCGGTGGGGGCGTTGTTGGTGGCACCGTTGAGGGAGACGTCGCTGACGGTGACGGTGCCGGTGGAGGAGGAGTCGGCAGAGGTGAGAGCATCAACACCGCTGCAGTCGTCGAAGTAGGTGGACTCGACGCGGACGCTGGCGCCCATGCGGCTGTTGACACCAGTGTCGCCGAGGGACAGGTAGTAGTTGTTGTAGATGTGGACGGTGCCGAAGCGGACCGAGGGGGCACGCGAGTTGACGTTGTACCAATAGTTGTTGGCGTAGGTGACGTGGAGCTTGCCCTTGTCCTCGCTCGAGTTGCTGTCGGAGTGGCCGACGAGCGAGGCCTTGTAGTGGTCGTGCAGGAAGGTGTTGGAGACGGTGATGTAGTCGGAGCCGTGGGTGATGTCGAGCAGACCATCGTAGTAGTCCTTGCCGTTGCTCATGTCGGACGAGAGGTCGCAGTGGTCGACCCAGACGTTGGTGGAGGCCTGGATGCCAATGGCGTCGCCGTTGGCGGCGAGCACCTTGGAGATGGCCAGGTTGCGGACGATGACGTTGGACTGGTCCTTGATGTACAGACCAACACCCTTCAGGGCAGCGCCGGTGGCACCGACAATGGTCTTGTCAGACTTGACCTTGACCTGGGTGGCGCCGGAGATGGTGCCCTTGACGTAGATGACCATCTTGCTGCTGGAGGTGGCAGCCTTGGTGAACTGGGCCAGCGAGGAGACGGTGGTGGTGGTGCCGCCCTTTCCACCAGTGGTGCCGCCGTTCTGGGTGGCGTAGCCGATGGTGCAAGTCTCGGTGATGGAGGCTCGCTTGTCGAGAGCGTGGGTGGCCTCCTCATCGGTGGTGGGAGTAGGGGCCGCAGCGGCCAGGCCCATGAGGGCAAAGGAGAAGACGTTGGAGAACTTCATTTTGAACCTGAAGAGGGAGAGAAACTGTGAATGAAGGTATTCTTGTGGGAGCTGAAAAGATTGTAGCTAGTGTGGAACCAGTCCAAGCACGAATTCGAAGGAAGGACAGAAGAACGAGAGAAGAAAGAGAACGAAGAAGGTTGGAAGTGATAGTGATAGCAAGAAGAGGAAGCTTCCCTTGAGGTCGCGATGCCCTCAGTCTTATATCCCCAAAAGACCCCTATCATGACAACCCAACCGCGAGCTCCCTCACCCCACTCCAAGCCGAATCAACGGCCCAATTCCGTTTTGGTCCACAAGCCAAGAACTCCATCTGAATGGGTCGACCACGAGGGAAACGTCAGCCTGGATCCCATCATGCCGGGAGGTGGGAGTATGTCCCCAGCAGCAGAGGAATGTTGCACGAATGGGAGATTTCTCCGGGCAAGAGCCTGGACCGTTCCTTTGACTGAAAATCCGGGACGTGCCGGTACTACGGTGCGCAGCATCGAGGCTGGCTCCCAAGAAGGCAAGGGCAGTGAGTGAGATGGCTGAAAGATGAAACGGACGCAGGACCGGGATGTTGTGACCTGTGGACCCTGAATGCCGGACGAGCTGTCCGCTTTGGGGGCGTTCCCGCCAGAGAGCTCAAGCCATGGTGACGACTTCACCTGAGCTAAGCTTCCAGATGGTTTCCAGCAAGTGGTTTCAGAGAGAAGCCCAGTAAAAAGCGATATGCCGCGCGCCAAAGAGGCTTGATCTGCACAGCATAGACGGTTCGCAGAGCTCTAGGTTCGCAGAGCTCTAGGTTCGCCGAGCTTGGACAGGACGAAAATCAACTCTCTTCAAAAGGTTATCTAGATACCCTTGTCTAGGGCTGACGCTAACCATTCTCTTGACTAAATCGCGAGTTCTATAGCTTAAAGAAGCTCTCACCCTGGCAAATGTCACCCTCGTACCGCTCTCTCTCGCTCTCTCTTTTGACTCTTCGGGGCCGAATGGAGACACGGACTGGTGCCCTGGCCGCCGACAAAATTTCACCTTTTTACGGTTCACTCTCGTTTAATTTTCCCGGAGCCGAGGGCACACGACGATGCCTACAACATTTGCCGTCGTGGGGAAGCGAAAGTGAGGGGTGCATGCAAGCTAGAAGAAGCATAATATTAATATTAATATTCCTTGCCGCGCCAAGGTCGTTGTGGTTTGGTTCGACGGAAGATTTCTGTTCGAGATGCAGAAGGGGATCTGGAAAAGAAAAGACCCCCAAAGGCCAAGCATCCCCAGCAGTGCGGATATTGTCAGATGACACCTGTGGAGTTGCCAAGTCCTTTGGGATGAAATATGTGCACGGTGAGAGATTCATCCATGTCTGCAAGTGTCTGGAGATCGGACCGGCCAGGGTCATTCTTTGTTGAGTTGAATGTTACCCTATAGGAAAGACAACACGGAACCCGTGCAACTTTAGTGTGAATACCACCCCCAACTACACTACTTAAAAAAGATTTTTTTTTTTATAAAAAAAAAAAAAAGTACAGAGATATTTCTGGTTATTGGCTATTCCTCGGCGTGTAGGCCAGGGCCGTTGGACGATTCGTGCCCCTTGCAGCAAATATCGCCAGACCCACGAATCCAGAGCCACGGCAGCACCCGCTTTATGCTTGATGGGGAAGCATCTCGTGTGGCCCCTGCTGGCCAAGACCCTGCATCATCTGACGACGAGAAACAAGACCAGACGAGGGTTTCCCAAATCGAGCTGTCAATCGGCTATGTCGGCATCCGCCACTGGGATGCCAAGCTCTGGTAGGGCCAAGCTACACCCATGCCCCAGAATTTGCCCAGCTGCGCGACCCCGGTCACCCGCTCACATTGAGGAGGCAGGCAACGTACTCGTTTCAGGTGTTGGCTTGCAATTTTAAGCTAACACTTTGGTACCGACTCTTACGCGGATATCCGGTGAGGTTATCACTAGCTCCGTGGGCCTGGAGCGGAAGGAGATTCGATTCGACCCAGTGCCGGTCATGGGGGGCAAAAAATAGCACGGCTGTGATCGAGGCGGTGGTTGTTCTGGGGAGGGAACCCGAGTGAAAGAAACTTAAAAAAAAAAATGGCTTGCCCTTCTCGCATTTCTTGAAAAAGAATAACATCATTGGCGGAAGAAATGCCATTCACCGTCAAGAGTTGCACAAACACTCATCCGTTGCCGTCTTCCCGGCTCATCTGCAGGAGCTTGGCTCAAGATTGCATTCAAGTAGCATTGTATGAGGGTGTGAAACATTGCTGCAAGAAACAGGCCTCTAAACTCATTGCAGCCAAGCCAGCCAGTTTCACCAAATTTTAGACGATTAATTCAAGTACCTTCCGCGTATTCTGAGGCGTTTCCCTCGATCCACTCCAGAATCTCCACTTCCCGTAGACTCTTCGGAACGGCTTCCAACATTGTCCGCAGGCTCTTTGCAGAAATCCCTCGGCATGCCTCTACCGCCTTTTCAAACTGCTGCCTTACCTCGTCCTGGTCTGAGCCGAGAATCAGGTTCAGTTGCACCTTGGCAACTGATGCTGCGATCCACAGCACGAGGAGCTTCACACCGGCATCGCCGCAGAACGCACCGCATCCCCATAGTCCTGACCATATAGAATCGCGTTCCGCGCACGCCGTGAAACCCGTAACTGCCTTGTGTATTTCTCGGTCGATGTTCAGTGGCATCAGGTCCAGAAGGTCCTCGTCATCCTCAACCATGTCCATCTCGAGGGCATCCATGAAGATCAGCCGACCGCCGCGCCACGATCGTAACCACGCATCGTAGCCGTCTTTTGGTAACGGGATAGGACGAACGGTCCATGAAATATCGCGTTTCTGCCCCTTTACATCCAGCATAGCTCTCGCCCCGGTTACGGTGATGACGGTTCCATCGTCTAGGTGTGGCGCGACGAGAACGACAGGACAGGCTTGCGGCGCAATGCCAACAAATATTTCCTCTTGTGTCGCGGACTGACCGAACCCGATGACACTATTTGCGGATACGACCACGGCACCCTTGGGTCCTTGAACCTCGGGGAGATGCGAGTCCGTCGTGTAGTCTTCAACCTGTTTGACCTGTACCGGGCCCAGGGAGACTCCCTCCAGGGGAGACTGACGGGACTTTTGATGAAGCTGGTATGTAATGGAATTCGTTTGACTTTCGGCGCCGGATTTGTGTTCCTCTTTCAGCCACTGAGCCTCTGGAAGACCCGACAAGTACGTAAACAGGGCCGTCAGGTACATCTCGATAGCAGCTGGATGTCTCTGCTCCGAGGCATACCAGACACTAAAGTCCTGATATCCATCATCGTATCTTTGCTGAACAGTAGAGCATAAAAACTGGTGAACCACTAAGCAGGCCACTTGGCCACTGCTTAAACGGAGCGGCTCTCCTGGTTTGAGAAGCTCAAGTTTCCCTTCGGAGAAGTAGTAATCGAGGTCCAATGCGATTTGAAGTAGCTTGGGCCACGTTTCACTGAAGAATGCCTTGGTGTCGATAATCCCGCCGTCAAGAAAGCGCTTCAGGGATTCGTGGCCGTCGCCATTTGTTCCCCCTGTAACTGCTGTGATGGTCTCCAGCAGGTCGACCAGTTGTGTAGTTGACGATACGGGCCGTTGGAGGTAGTGGGTCAGCAAAGGCCAGAAGCGAATGAACCCGTTGTCATCTTCTGCCTCCCCTTCGAGATCACTGAAGCGATCAACGACGCGACACGATGTCGAGTTGGCGAGAATAAACGACGGAGGTCGTGAAGCCATGATATGATGGTTGAAGATGGTTTCGGTGGAGGGACTTGTGTCAATGGTTAGTTCCCAAGGGCTTTTTGGGCAAACTTTTTCTCCGAGGCTTAATTCTGGCTACTTTTATCACATTTGATTGAAGTGGACGTTTCAATTGCTTTGAAGCAAATGCTGGACGTGGCGTTTCTGGAATAGATGGTGAGGCAGCCTGGTGGATGCACGGTGCTTCTGGTGCCCCGCACTGTTGCACCGCACGTCCAGTGACGTCCCCACGTTGTTTCGCAGAGCCTCAGGCGGCCGCCTCATTAGGCAGCTCGTTTATCTGCTGCATCCTTCTGTCTTGACACTCGGTTTCGCCCTAGTAATTCTCAGCAACTTAATATTTTGCACTGTTGCAATATTGCCAACCATCATCGCCCAGCAAACGGTTAGATCCCGTCTTAGTATCGTCGGTAGAAGATGTCGGGCCATCCACCACAAGACTTTATGCCCTCTTCTCCCTCGCCAGTCGCCGACGGCGATGCAGACTCACCCGATCGGGCTGCGTCGCCTGACCTCCCGTTGACTATGTCGGCATCCGTGGTCCTGGCTGATCTTCCACGAGATGCGACCGCTGCCCTGGCCAGTGCTGGGAGTTTCGCTGTCGAAAAGGTTGTGGTGCGGTTCAAACCTGTGGGTTCGGCACCGGCCCTGGCGCAGGATGTGTGCAAGATTACCGCAGTACGTAAATTCGAAGAGGTGGTGCGGTATTTGAGAAAGAAGTTGCGTTGCAAAGACACGGACAGTGTATTCTTGTACGTCAACAGCTCGTTTGCGCCATCCTTGGACGAGGTCGTGGGAAACCTGCATCAGGTATGTTCTTTTGATCGCCGTCAACGCCAAAGCCTTATCCTGACTCTTTCGCATCGCAGTGCTTCAAGAACGCAAATGACCAACTGGTAGTCGCTTACTCACTGACACCTGCTTTTGGATGAACGATTAAAGTTGCCCACGCAGGCTGCTTTGCTCAGTCTAATTTCTATGGGTACTAAAGATACAAAACACAGGCGCTTTATTCAGCCCAGCCCCAAACTCCCAACAAATGCCAGCTCAGATGCTTGCTGTTTCATGTACTGGTTGCAAAATCGCTTGCTTCCCTTTTCAACAAATCGCTCTTAATCACAACCCCTGGCTAATAATCACACCTTCATGGCCCAGCACTTACAAATCCTTGACAGCCTTGGTAAACTCGTCGAGTGCTTCTTTCGAAATGGGATAGGTGTGCTCTGGAGCAGGATACTCTCGGCTCTTTACTTCAGCATGATACGCCTGGATGGCTCTTAGGCTCTCACCCCAAACATCGCCGTACTTCTTGACAAATTTGGGGATAAACCGCCCGGGTGGAAAGTTTCCAGTCATATCAACTTGGACAAGGACTTGCCCAGAGCAACCATTGCCAGCGCCGATTCCGATGGTTGGAATCGACAGCTTCTCCGTAATAAGGGCAGCGATTTCAGCAGGGACGGCTTCAACAACTGTAGCAAAGCAGCCGGCCTCCTGGACGGCAAGGGCATCTTCAAGAATGCGCATGGCGCCCTCAGAGGTCTTACCCTGAACACGGAATCCCCCAAGAGCATTTTGGCGCTGAGGGGTCAAGCCAATGTGACCAAGGACTGGGATACCAGCCGTGGTAATTTTACGGATAGTTGGGGCCATCTCTTTCCCACCTTCGAGCTTGACACCTTGGACACGGCCCTCCTTGATAACACGGATGGCTGTGGCAAGTCCTTGCTCGGGTGAAATCTCATAGCTACCCATGGGCAAATCACCAACCTAGACTAGGTCAATGCTTGTTTCTTCAGATTACATGGGGATGTGTGTCCTTACAGTAAAAGCCGACTTGGTGGCCCTTGCGACGGATCGGCAGTGCAGTAGCATTTCATCTAGCAACACCTCACTAGTGTCCTCCATGCCGAGGGCAACCATGGCAAGGCTGTCACCGACGAGGATGATTTCCATGCCAGCATGGTCTGCGACATGCGCACTGGGGAAATCATGGGCCGTAATGACACTAATTGGCTCTCCCTTGCTGTGCAGTGACTTTAGCGTGCCAACCGTCACCTTCTTGCGTTGGTTGTTTGAGGCTGCACCCATGGGTGAGTGCGAGCTGTGCCGGACATGTGCGCCGGCGATAGCCCGGGTGGCGTTGCCGAGGGCCCATGTGGAGGGCCGGAGGGGTCGCGTGGCCCGAGGCAGTAAGGGGGCACACGACCTCGTAAAGGGTGCGATAACAGAAGACATCATGGCAGGAGAGCTATTGACAGATGCCTATGGAGGAGGGATAGGAGTTGAGTGTGTGTGTGTGTGTGGTGTGGTGCCTAGTAGACTAGACTTGAGACCAAGGCTGTACCTTAATTCGTATGTACAGGAGACGCCCCAATGAGTAATAAAAAAAAAGCTAAAAAGCAATAAAAATTGCCGAGTTTTTTCTGGATTTAATTGTGAAAAGGGAGAAAGCTAAATGGTTAATGTGGTGCGTGAACGGGGCTCGGCTGGCGTTTTAATAATCTCAACCATGATGGTTCCTACGTTGTAGAATTGAGTATCTTGCCCAATTTGAGACCGTTTTGTGCTGGTGTTTTTTTCACTTGCGCCCCACGGCCCGCCCGGGGTACGTACCTCCGGGCCCGGTGCACCAAACCACTTACAGGGGGATCAGCCCCGAGAGCGCCGAACGGCCGAGGGCCAGAACCATAGGAGGCGGTGGGAAAGATTAGGAGGTGAGCATTTGGCGTGTGGGGGTGCGTTCCAGACCGGGTATCTGTTTCCCCTTGGTTTGTTCTCGAGCCTGGAGGGGCCGGGCGTAATGATGACTGTGCTCTGACGCGTGCTGCGCTGCGCTGCGCTGTGCGGTGAGGTGCCATGTCGTGCAGCGGTGCAGCGCATGCTTTGGTGCAAAAGGTGCCGAGGCAGTTCGGGCGTAGCGTAGGGCGTGCGTGCGTGCGTGGTGCAGCTAGCTGGGTGGGGTGGCGATTTGACAGTGGTTGCAGCGCGCCAAACGGTGATGCATGTGTTCCTCATACAACCTTTTTTTCATGGCAATAAGAGACGCTTGCTAATGAAGCATTTACTGATCAATTGTTTTGTAAGATTAGAGAACACGCGCACAAGTTTCGAACTTGCCCCATGGCACAGTGAGAATATGTCATGAGGTACGACAGGTCTCAGTATTTCCATCTGAACCAGGAACCAGGGTTCATCTTGGACGATTCATTGACGGCCCTGCAATACAACGATAAAGGATTTGGCATGGGTAGGATCAATATGGTGTCTATTTTGATTTCTCTCTCGTGCATGTAATTGATAGAGCCAAATCGGTTGACAGGAGGGGACAGGAATACCCATCTTGATTTTAACGATCAACCACCACTTATCCACTCAAAGACCACACAATGCAAACATGCTGCCTTGAATCGGAGACATGGCCTTTTTAGCTGTCTCAGGTTTCTTTTTTTTCTTATTCGTGTTAAACAGATTGTTGGCTAGTCATTTGTTGATCAGCGACGGGGCGACCGCTACTTGGCGCCTATTGTGCATGATGCTTGCATGAATCTACATGTGTACTTGGCCCTGTCATTGTTTTTTCTTCTGCATTGGCTACTTTATGCAGTTGAATATTTTACGTTGCATCAAGGTTTCAATACATTCTGGGGAATGATTAATCACAAATCGGAAGCGCAGGACTTGGTGAAATGGATGCCAATGACGTCGCCCAGGAGTAATTAGTAAGAGTCACACTCGCTTGCCTCCTGAAGGATTGGATGCTAATTAGGCATTGTATTGGAAAAATTTTCAGCCTTTAATTCAATTCGAACTGGCTAATACACGTGTTCGCCAGTGTGTGCGCGACTGTCTCAAGTGGCGCTTGGATTTGGACAAAAATCATGATGAATGGCGTTTGTGGCTTGAGGACTGTTGCACTGTGTCAAAGGGGGTGTGTGCTGTGCGTGATGAATGAAGTTTTGGGAGACACGTCTTCACGAACAACCTCGAGACGAACGAGGTGAATATCATAGCCATAGCAACACTCAAACTAGAGGCGACCTGCTCATGTATCGTGCGGCTTCATGAAGAAACGATCGCTCATGACTGCCCACAGTTAGGTACGCACACACGCCTAAAGTCGGGCCATGACGGCTTATCGATAAGATTTGGCAAATCCTCGGCCCCTCTTTCCGTCATTAGTGCGGCTTATCACGGTTGTCCACGTCCACATCCTAGCATGGTTTACATGGAGACTTTGTACCTCACCCATGGCCCTCGTGACTTGTGACTTGGACCAGAAGCCGATCACTTCACCTCCCCTCATCGTCTGCTGTGACTCTCTCAACCACATCAAAGCACCAGCATTTCTGCCTCGCCTTTTCCCACCCCTTCCGCCCCAAATCTCTACCAAACAGCCTCAATCTTTCCGCAGCGAACCTTCTCGCTATTATCCCCTGACTTTACCATTTAGAACCCCTCGCCGGTCACGGACTGTTTGATCACGCAACAACCCCACATCCATCCACACCCCGGCCACCCACCGCAATCATGAGCAGCCCACGCCGCAGGATCGAGACCGATGTAAGTCGACTTTTGCTGCACGATCGCCAACAATGCTCGCCGCTGACAATGTATTCGCATTTAGGTCATGAAGTATGCCTTCTCGTACTGTCCCGTACTGAGCGCCCCAGCATACTAACAATGTCGCAGGATGTACGACACCGTTGAACTCCAGTATCGACAAACGACATACTAACAAATGCAGGCTTATGAGTGACTATGAAGTCACGCTGGTGAATGATAATAGTAAAATTTGTCCCTGGCACTAATTGCAGCATCCTGCTAACATGGCGCAGTGTGAGCCTCCTGCTGCCCGACCTCGACGCCTGCATGACCTAACCGACGCTTCCAGGCAAGAGTTCTTCGTCCGATTCAAGGGACCGGCCGAGAGTCAGTAAAATACAGAGCTTCCTTCAACTGGGTGTGTCCGCTGACACCTGGCAGCTCCGTTCGAGGGCGGTATCTGGAAAGTCCACGTCGAACTCCCCGACACCTACCCCTACAAATCCCCTAGTATTGGATTTGTGAACCGCATTTTCCACCCCAACATCGATGAGCTGTGAGTCATGGCCAGGATGGGAAGAGGAGGGTTTTCTCAGGTTCGAAAGTGCTAAGTGAGGCTGTCGCAGATCCGGATCGGTCTGTCTCGACGTCATCAACCAGACATGGTCCCCCATGTTCGACATGATCAACATCTTCGAGGTTTTCCTACCACAGCTCCTGCGATACCCCAACCCTACCGATCCACTTAACGGCGAGGCTGCTGCGCTACTGATCAGAGAGCCCAAGAGCTATGACGCCAAAGTCAAGGGTATGGATACCCTGCCCGACCAGGTCGTGCGCTGCTGACTTGGAAATAGAATACGTGCAAAAGTATGCGAACAAGGATGCTGCGGACGAGGCTGGCGCCGAGAGCGAGGACGACGACGACCTGTCCTCGGTTGCCAGCTTCGGCGACGATGACGAGGAGCCCGCGGGCCAGATGGACGATGTATGAGCGCGCCACCAGCAGCGCATTAACTCAGCGAGCGTTTCGTTTCTAACACGGCGTAATGGGAACCACGGCAAGGAGCTATCATTGGACGGAGTTGCAGAAAACCCACGGGGCCTCTGGACCTCGAATGGGCTGGAATGGGGTATTGTTTCCTGGAATCAGGTAGGTAGGAATAATACTGCGCTATTGGTACTTTGATGGGCAGAGCATGCTGGAACGTGCCGGGGGAGCGTACAGTTGAATCAAATAGTCTTGGATCACCCACGGTTGGCTTCGCTCGCCCTGCCCAAGAGTATGGCAGACAGAACCGCAGAAGCATTTGAATTTCATTAACATTGCTCATTTCTATATCTCATGTCCATGGGTATCGTGTAAAAAAAAATCGTAAAAGCCCGTTACCAACGCCAAATAAACATGACCACGACACAACATGGTCAGTCAGAGTCATAATTCACCAATCCTGTCGAAGCGCTTGTTTCCTGCGCGGGTGCTTTTGTTGCCGGAGAAGCATCCTCTTGGGCCGGGCGCTTTCTCTTTACGCCAAGCAATCTTGCAGGAGGCTTTGATTCATTGGTTTTGGTACCCAGAAGGAAAGGATCCTTAGCGGCTCGTGTGTTTCCTATAAGCTCCGATACTAAATCATCCTTTCTCTTAGCAGCCTCCTTTTCCGATTTTAGTGCGCCGGGCTTGGAAGAAGAAACTTGGGGTCGTTTGCCGCCACCATCTCCAAATAACGGCTTTGAAAGAGCGCGGTCCCGAGCATTTTCATCATCTGCCGATCCGAAATCGATCAAGGCTGCACGGCGGGCATCCTCTTCTGTTCCCGGCACGATGTCAATGCCAAGGCTCATGCGATCCTTCAGGTCCTCGGTCGCTGCGGCGGTTTTCTCGAGACCTTTTCGCTCGGCGCGAAAGGTCCGGCGCAGCTTCTGGTTCTGGGTGTAGGGATCGTCCCAGTGGCGAGCCGACGCCTCGACCAGGCCGTCGATGCGGTCCGAAGCGAGCTTGAGCTCCTCGCGGTCGGCGATTGTCTTTTCGAGCTTGGCGAAGGCGTTCTTGCGCAGGGCCTCGCGCTCCTGGTCCGTCAGGATGACGCGGTCGCCGTCGCGGACGGTCTCGTCGCCCGTGTCGCGCTTGGTGCCGCCCTCGGCGACGACGTAGGCCGTGTTCTTGGGGTCGGTGCGGATCTCGATCTCGTTGCCGCAGTCGAGGTGGCGGAAGCGGAAGGCCCAGATGGCCGTCGTGTGGTAGTTGCCGACGCGGCGCTTCTGGGCGTTGAAGCGCACGCCCTGCCCTATTATGGTGGGCTTCGGGCAGCCCGAGCACCACACGGCAAAGGGAAGCTCGAAGCGCACCGTCAGGACGCCCTGCGAGGCCAGCTTCGAGGCCCGGTTGCCCAGCGCGTGCTTGCCGTGCAGCCGGTTGCCCGACGTGGTGCCCTCGACGTCGGGCGGGACGTACCGTCCCATGTTGAAGCCCTGCATAGTGGGCGGGTGTGTGTGTGCGGCTCTGCGGGAAGACGGTAGGCGGTGCGATTCGTGGTCGGTAGTGTTGGTAGATATTAAAGCACCTGTTGTTTGTTGGTGGTGGGCAGTTTAAGTGATGGTGGGGAAAACTAGGCTGAGACGTCAGAGCTCGGGGTATTTTCGGTGTCACTAGCCCGGATTCCCGGGTTCAAGGCTCCGTGGTCTGTGTCAGTTGCAGGTTAATGTAGTCTAATTGAGTCCGTACGATGCGCAATACTAGTTATTCGTTATTCCCGAATTATATATATATAAATGCAATGGCATCAGTTTAGTGGATAGATCTTTCAGAGAAGACTAAAAAAAAGAAGAAGAAAAAAAAGTCCCTCTTCCACTCTATTCTAACTGATTTGCACCACTATGTCAAAAAGAAAGCATAAGTGGGTGCTAGAATTTTCATCTCTCTTCTCGTTATATTAAAAAGAGAATTTTTTTCCGACTGGGTATGTTGTCTCCGTCTTAAAAACTTCAAACCACTCACTAGCGCTGTCATAGATGGGCATTATTCTAACGTCCCCGGAGGGGTTCATGATGCAGCAACGCCATTCCGTTTCAATTGGTCTTCGGGCAGTTTGCCAATAACGGGCTCGAGTAATATCGGGAGATATTCGGCAGCGTCTTGGCCGAAAGCAAAGTCACCGGGTTTTACCTTGTACATTTCCTCATCGTTTTCGGCGTCCGGGTTGATTACGACGACACGGGCCCCGCGCTCCTTAGCCCGCGAGATGTAACCCGCAGCTGGCCAGACCTGGGCCGATGTGCCAATGACCAACATCAAGTCCTGGAAGCAGTTAGGACGGCTCTGGGCGAAAAGGTCACCCCTCAATAAAAAAAACTCAAAAACAGGTACTAACCAGTGGAGCCTCGTCTATCCATTTGTCGACGCCCTGCAGCATTTCTTCGTCCAGACTCTCACCGAACCACACGACGCCCGGGCGCTGCAGCCCTGTGCCGCAAGAAGGGCACTTGGGAAGTTCGTCCTCGGTAACGTGCTTGATACGGTGATAAGGGTCCAGGAGCTTCAGCTTCTCCCCAGGTGGAGGGTCCTGCGAGGCGGGGGCAAGGGCGGGACAAAACGGGTCGTCCGTATTGCCACGTTGGATCCAACCGCAGAGGACGTTGGTACACTTGATGTCGAAGAGCGAGCCGTGGAGGCTGCGAAGCTGCTCCTGGGGGTGGTTCGCCCGCTGCGAAAGGTCTCGAGTTCCCAGTCAGCCCGTGTCTCGGATCCGGCCCAATGGAGCTGGGGCACTCACTGTCAACATTCTGCGTCAAGCACAAAAAGTCCTTGTTCTTCTGCGCCAGAGCGGCGAGCGCGTAGTGGGCAGGATTGGGGTCGGCGCGCAAACACATGTGGCGGCGGTAGCCATAGAAAAGCCAGACGAGGCCCGGATCGGTGCGAAAGGCCTTCATTGTGGCTAGGGCCGTAGCGTCATAGTTGCGCCAGAGCCCGCCGGCGCCACGAAATGTCGGGAGGCCGGACGAGGCCGAAAGCCCGGCGCCGCAGAGGGCCATGATGCGCTTGCTGGAGCGCAAGACCTCGTGAAAAGCCTCGACGTCGTTGTGGGGAGCCATGGCGGTATACGGGCGGTGTTTGTTAGCGAGCGTGGTCGAGGTCGAGGATGATGGTGAGGGGGAGAGGAGGGGTCGTCGCCAAGGCTTGAATGTCCCGGACGGTGCAAGGGAGGCCGGGGCGAAGAGTTGGGGACAGCAGGATATATGTAGACGGTGGAGAGGAAGAGCCATGTTCGCGCAGTTGACAAGAGATTGGCTGACGGGTTGCACCATGTGATGCAATGCGACGACCCTGCCTCGCGTTGCCTTGGATGAGGCGACGATCGCTATTCCCAAGGTCCGGTTTTTTCCAGAGTCAAACCTACCGCTCAATTGGATCCTTCAGGAATGAAGATAGCAGGGGGTGCGAGCCTCATGATGGTCGCGATTCCATTGTGCGACCCCAGTGCCCTGTCATGGCGATTATCACGACGCTGCAGACAGCCTCCCCGGGCATGCAGCGGCGTATAGCGTACCAAACCGGGCAGTAAAAGAATGGCCGCCGTTATGGGCTGTTGGGATTGGTTCCCACTGTGACGTCTCATTTCCAGGGGTCTTTGTTTCTCTGTGGGGTCGAGCTGCGGTCTTGAGATTGTGAGCTAGCGCAGGACGGAGCAGAAGGGTCGCGTATGGCGTAGGTGCTACACCAAAAATAGGGTAGCCGTCATGATTTGTCACCCCTCACATCGCCTCGCCACAGCCCTTTGGATTTGGAATCTAGTCTACAGCACGATCACACAAGTGGGGGCACATACATACAACTGCCTTACGCTCGAACGCCTCAGCTCGAATATAAGAAGCGCTTTCCTCCTCCATTCTCATCAATCCACATCGATCGCCATCAATGCGATTTTCTCCATTCCTGTCAACTTTTCGCTACACATTCTCCCGTCTTACTCCCCGCTTGAGACCCCCGCAGCCGTTGCACCTTGCAGTCTCGCGTCCTATTCGCCTGAGATCCATGTCCGGCATCCCGTTCCTGAGTGCATTATTCGGCTCATCTTCATCCTCCAAATCGCCCGACATGTCGTTCCCCGACAAGCGCACCGATGAGGAGTGGCGTGCAGTCCTGAATCCCGGTAGGTTGTTGCAACACCCATTGTGCCGCATTATCCTCGGAGAGTTCCTTAATCGCGCTCAACTACTAACACATGCGCACAGAGCAGTTCCGTATCCTGCGTGAGAAGGGAACTGAGCGGCCAGGCACTGGCGAGTACGACAAGCATTACCCGGACGCAGGTGTCTACACATGCGCCGGCTGTGACGCACCCTTGTACAAGGCCAGCCACAAGTTCAGCTCTGGCTGCGGCTGGCCGGCGTATTTTGACAGCATCCCCGGGGCCGTTGTCCGCCACGAGGACCGCACCCTTGGCATGGTGCGCACCGAAATCATGTGCGCCAACTGTGGCGGCCATCTCGGCCACGTTTTCAAGGGCGAGGGCTTCCCTACGCCTGTTGATGAGCGCCACTGCGTCAACAGCATTAGCTTGAAATTTTCTGCAGATGACAAGGTGGTTGACAAGAAGTAAACCCCGTAAAGCACGGTCGGGTTTGTTTCACAGTGTGATGTTTTAGCGAAGGTGTCGAGTGGGGAATGTATTAGTTGATGCAATGAGAGATGAGAGATGAGAGAATGAATATATCAAATGAAATAAGGATTGCGCCATTCTATGCTGTGTCTACGTCCCCGTTTTTGTGTAATTTAAAATAAAATGCAGTACCAACTTCAGATAACAATTTGTCCCCCAATTTCGCATGTCGTTGCATGACTTCTTGGTGTTAGATACAGTCCACCTCAAGCCATTATTTCCAATTCTTATAAACAGCGGTGCTAGCGATCTGTATGTAATATTTAAACTATTAAACGTACTCAGTCGAATTCTTCGGGATAATAAACCCATGCTGCGTCTTCTTCGTCCCAGTGCCGGAACCTCCCCGCATCTCGATCCCATTCCCAACACGTACTTTCATCTAAATCGCACTCATCTGACATATCAATATCGGGCACAGGAATTGTCTCTCCTAAGTCAAACTTTGACCTACTCCACGTAACGTCTTCCTCGGAGCTTTTGAGTGAGGTCTGACGGTCAAGTGCCAATGTGGCCACCCTGCTGGGCATCGGATCAACATAGGGCACTCCTTGGGCATCAGTGTTCTCGAAGGAGTCTACGCTAGAACTTCCACAGACATCCTCTGTTGAGCTATTGACTTGCGTTTCGCGCACACTGGACCCATTCTTAGATTTGGCAGCTTCGTGCTGAAAGCTATCAGCGCTCTCTACCTTTGCTGCACTGGGCTTTGCCGAAACGGGGTTCTTATTTCGTTGAGCGGTGCAATAAACCATTGTGCATATGCGCTGAACACGCCTGATTAGTTCCTTGAATAGACCACCGTCCACTTTGGGTCTAACCTTGGAGATTAGAGAGGTTCTTTGCATGAATTGCTTTCCGTTGAAAGCACCAAGTGGACATTGCCAAGAATGTTTGAAAGAAGAGGGCCTCGAAGTGCCCGAATATTGGTGCCTGGGAACACACCGATTTCTCGAGCAAAGCTTGGGCCCGTCATCCTGGCAGTAGTGAGTCGCGGTCCGAGTATGCTTCATCCTTCCTAGTCTGAAATGCATTTGTAATTGGTGCTAGGCAATGTTATTTGTGTGCACAAATGTGGGTTGTTGGATGACGGACGTACACCCTAGCCTAGCAAACCAAGACTCGGATTTCTGTCGAAGTTGGGATGATGGATAAAGCTGGAAAACCATAAGACGCCCAGCGCCGGTCATCATTCAAAGCAATACTTATAAACTAACAAATCCGGCAGCGGAACCGGAAAGCACCGGCAGCCCGAATTATAGAAACGATAGGCTACGCGTGCTGTTTTTCCTTTTTCAGAGCTGCGCATGAATACTGGTGCACATCAAATTCTGCTCCCCACCACAGCCTAGGCGGAATACCACCATGCAGCTAGCGGATGCGGTAAGCATCCAAAAGTGCAATGTAAGACGCAACCTCAACATTTCCCCCATCGACCGGGCGATGAGGCTGCGCACCTCATCTTTTGCAATTTCAACCGCATGCTCAAAGCCTTGGGATATGCCCGATGCGCTGGCGGTGTTGGCTGTGCTGGCAGTGCCAGTCGCTTTGTCAATAGTGTCATTGCCTCGTCGTGTTTAGTCAAATCAGAGACACCAACCATCTTAGAAATGGTTCCCAAAGCGCCTAGTCAACATGCAGTCGTTGAAATTATGGCAAGGAAAACACCAACCGCAGCCTCGGCTGGGGCGAGCTGCGCCGTAAATTGTGCCTCGCTCAATGTGCTTTTCGCCGCAGCAATTCCCTCGATGTAGATTTATACCTCTTGTCCAGAGACTGTCACCGGCTGGAACATGGGCACATTGTATCACCTCTCGACGCTCCGAGACCCACTAATGCTAGGGTTCTGCCGGGACGTGATAATAATAGCTAGAGTCCATTATCTTATTCGTATTAAGCTATTTCAATAACTTCTTTTTGACGGCTCAGCACAACGACGCGTAATGCCCAAACAACGAAAACGAAATCTGCTCGAAAAGCATTTGTCAAACACTTTGAACGCACTGGACTCACTAGGAGAACTAGCCTTGCCAGACGCCACGAAGGCAACGTCATCCCGGCAATTAAACATCACCAAAACACGAAATCGACCTTCCATGGAGTCCAAAGTCCGATCATCGTTTACAGAACCTCAGCTCAAGAATGGTGGCTCATCCACGGCGTATGGATGGCCTTCAGCATTCGAGGTGCCTGAGCAGGGCTTTGCCAGCAGCTCATCTTCGTCTTGGCTCAGCACGGCTCCATCCAGCCCTCTGAACCCTCACTCACTTTCGGGACCGTTCACCCCTGTTTTCAACTCGTACGGAGGTACTCCACAACTTCCTCCATATGAATCGTGGGCGGGAGATGATGGAATATTTCAGGCCGACATCGAAACAATCCAGGCAACCGGCTGCACCCCTGCTGTCACCGTGAGCCCTGATAGAAACCAACCGGGAGCTTGGTTAAAGCGCCCAAAACCTCTCTCCCCCCAATGGCAAGTTGAGGATGGAGATGACATACGGATTGAAATACGAGTGCGTGATGAGAAGTTTTCTTTGATAGCGAAATGCCATCCGCAGAACCAGGAAAGTAGAGCAGACGTCAGCCTTAGAGACAAAGGCGTAAAAGTATTTCCCACCAAACAAAGCGATCGCCAAATTAGATCGACAATGGGAAATCCTCACACGCACTTCTTCGTCCTGAATGTTGAATGGGTGGAAAATATTGGCCCAAAAAAGGGGACGTTGAATATCCCACTCGCTCCACTGAAAAGCCGGCACGTACACCTTGAACTTGGATCTCGAGCTCTCGCGTTGCTCGGCCTCATCCCAGACCCCGAGCCCACAATACCAAGAAGTGAGTTCCAACCCACACACACACACACACACACACACACACACACACATACACATACACACAGTGCAAGGCTATACTCAGCTGCTAACCACAACATTTCTACATAGATGGACTCTTGGCAGTACCGCCCATACTCCCACCTGCTCGTTCCGAGTCCTCGAGCCCCTACCTTTCACCCTCATCACCCATCTCTGTGTCCTCTGCACCGTCAATGTGGGCAGTCAGTGAATACGCAGGTTCATATACAACTTCGTCGGATTGCTTTCCGCAAACTCCGCTTTCGGTCTCGCCGGCAGGTTCTGGGTTTCTCAATGACTTTCCGATGATATCTTCCCGCGACTCCTCCCCCTTTCCCATGTTGGACGGAACAGGTGAACATCATTCTTCATTTCTTTCCGATCCGAAAATTTAGGGAATTTTCAGTCGTTCCAGGCCGATAAAGGGGGGTTTCCTGCGCCTGGTTGGATCCAAAGTGCCAAGTCTGCATTTGTTTGTTTATTTTTATCTCGTTAGCTTCTTTCACATGCGCGGCTCTACGGCGCACATCACTGAGCCGGCTCTGTGATTTTTGTATGAACCAGTTTGATATATATTGCAACAAAAATAAAATAAAATAAAACATGAAAATTAAACACTGATGCGCATTGGATGAGCATTGATTATTTCTTGGTTGAGACCATGGAGCCGAGTTTGGATGTCTTGTAGTGGGTTATCTGATAGGCCTGCGCCTCATCCTTATCCCTCCCCGCAAGTTCGTTTCTGGCAGTAAGTCCAGTCCCAAAGCGGCGACAACTTAAACGAATCGTGGTGGTGCTGGCTTGTGACATTACTTGGTGCTTACACGCTCAGCGTCATCATCTGGCATCCCCCCAGTAATATCCAGGCCTTCCTCGGGCTTTCCATCCACTCATCATGCGGCCAAATAGCCCGTGTTTCATGGGCCAAGCGCTCCTCGTGACACACAAATCGGGCTTCAGTCATGACGATAGCCGCGAAATGCTGGGGAACAACAGCATGTGATAAGGCGCTAGGCCCACTCAGTAGAAGATGGGGAAGGACCCGCCACGGCTGGGGACCGAGGCATCTCACCGGGCCCCAGCGCAAACTCATGACAGAGAAGCTTGAACTGTCTCTCATTCAAAACACAAGGGACGCTCAACCTCGCTCCGTCTCCACTACATCCGAGGCATACCGCTCGCCGTGTTATAATACCTACTCAACATCGTCCTCTTAATTCCCAATCTCTTCTTTCCACATCTTTCCGCCCTCATCACCCTAATCCCCCCCGCGACACGTCCCTTTCTAGCTAAGCTACCAAACTGACATCATGGGTGGTATGTGACCCGCCCGCTGCAACCCCCATTCCATGCGCCAGAGGCATCGCGATTCTAACCCGCACTCTTCCATCTAGCTTTCGATCGAATCTCTCAACTTGGTGGCCAGCTCACCGGCAGCCAAACCGCCGGCGGTCGCGACAAGATCTTGCAGAAGCACCCTGACGATGTGCGCAGCCCCTCCCCCCCTGTCAATGCGCCGAGACTCGTAACTAACCATGCCTCGCTCTTTAGGTCGTCGTCACTGCCTGCTGCCGAAGCGCCTTCACCAGGGCAAATAAGGGTGGCCTCAAGGACACCCACGCCGCCGACATTCTCGCCGGTGTCCTCAAGGACATCATCAACCGCTCCAACATTAGCCCTGCCCTCGTCGAGGATGTCTGTGTTGGCACAGTGCTAGCTCCCGGCGGCGGAGCCACCGAGATGCGAGCTGCCAGCTTGGTTGCTGGCTTCCCGGAGACCACCGCTGTGCGAACCGTCAACCGCCAGTGCTCTTCAGGACTTCAGGCTTGCGTTGATGTGGCGAACCAGATCAGGGCTGGCATGATTGACATCGGTATCGGTGCTGGTGTTGAAAGCATGACTAAGAACTACGGGTAAGCTGCATTGTTTTTCTTTCCTGATTTTCAATACTGACTGCGATTTCAAGAGCCGACGCCGTTTCCGAATATTCTGATGCATTCGATAAGCACAAGGAGGCTGCCAACTGCAAGGTCCCCATGGGTACCCTGTCCGAGGACATGGCCAAGGACCTCGGTATCACCCGACAGACCCAGGACGAGTTTGCTGCCGCTTCCTATCAGAAGGCCGAGAAGGCCCAAAAGGAGGGCCTCTTCAAGGAGGAGATCACCCCCCTCACTGTGCAGTGGACGGATCCCAAAACTGAGGAGACGAAGACAATCACAGTGGCCCAGGACGATGGTGTTCGCCCCGGCACTACCGTTGAGAGCCTGTCCAAGATCAGACCTGCATTTGCCAAGGATGGTTCGATCCACGGTGGCAATGCAAGCCAGGTCTCCGATGGTGCTGCTGCCGTCCTTCTCATGAAGCGCTCTACCGCCGAGAAGCTTGGACAGCCCATCCTCGGCAAGTACGTCTGCGCCTCCATCGTGGGCGTCAAGCCCCTTCTCATGGGTCAGGGCCCATGGAAGGCCATCCCCAAGGCCCTTGAGCTTGCCGGCATCTCCAAGGACGATGTCGACATTTTCGAGATCAACGAGGCTTTTGCCAGCCAGTGCCTGTGGTGCGCCAACGAGCTGGGTATCCCCCAGGAGAAGATCAACCCCAAGGGCGGTGCCATTGCCTTTGGTCACCCCCTAGGATGCACCGGTGCCCGACAGGTTTCCACCCTGCTGTATGAGCTCAAGCGAACAGGCAAGAAGGTCGGAAGCACATCCATGTGTATAGGAACCGGCATGGGCATGGCTGCTGTTTGGGTTGCGGAATAAGTTTAAAATATGATCATGTATGAGCAATTGTACAACTAGAATTTCGTTAAACGTCATGTTAATTGGATAAGAGACACGCGCGCGCTTCGGTGCCCATCAATACTTTGCTGCTGCCTGCCTAGTCTATATTTGTTTGCCCGTGAGAAATGAAATCCTTTGGAGCCTACAGCCTTAGAGCCTTGCCCAATATCCGCTTCAAAATCCTTCGATGCGTGTTCCAATGTCCTTCTCGTTGGCAACCTGAATAAGGTGGATCCCCACAACCAGGTCCATCAGGCCAAGCCCTACACTCTTGTAGATGACGGTCCCATCTCTCAACCAACGAGCCAACCCATCCTCCTTCTTCTTCTTTTCCGTCTCAGCAGAACCACTGGAGTTTTTTCGAAAGTGGAAAATAGAGCCCTTGTGAGAATTCGACTCTGTAGATCCAGATGGGCTGCCAGGACGCGATGGAGGGCCGCTGCCATATACGGTGGACATTGAAGATACCTTGTCGCTGACGTCCAGCTTCTCCACGTCAGAAATAACGGATGCCTGGCTACTAGCGGCTTCGGCATCGGACTCTTCCTTTGCGAGACGGTGGAGCATTACAAGTTCTCCCAATCTGTCGCTTCTGTCAGCAAATGGGCAGTGAGGAGATTTAGCCAGGCAACAACTTACTCAACGAGTTGATGGGGACTAACTTTGCCCATGACAATCTCACCGGCATTTTTAAGGGCATCCTCTAGATTATCCACCACGATAACGCCACCTTCATCGGCGTGCTTGTGAAAGTGCCTATGGGGCTTGTCGTGCTGTTTGACAGCCAGCTGGATCAAGTCATCAGGCAGCTCCCTCATGCTCGGCCCGTGACTGCCAACGGCAACAATCAGCCTGCCCTTCTTGCGGCCCTCGTGAGAGGTGAGGATGGATCCATCAAAGAGGTCTTCGTGAGATGGCGTGCAGCAGTAAATGACATCTGCGTCCCGAATTTGGTCTTTGAGTAGACGTTGGTATTCGTGGAAGGTGGGCGTCAGAAGCCCAAACTTTGCCTCGGTCCATCCTTCGCGCTGCTTGATTTCTTGATCAATGACGGCAAATTTCTTCAGGAGAAGACCTGCTTTGGCGGAGAAACGGTGGTTGATGACATTGACGTGCCTAATAGTGCTGCCACGCATCATAAGGGCGAGTCGGACGTGCCAGTATGCCTGCATCCCGCTACCAAATACAGTTATGGTCTTGACATGATGCCGCTTGTTAAGAAGGCACGCAGATGCCAATGCAGTGCGAAAGGCAGTCAATGCACTCGGATGAACCATGCCCAAGGCAGATCCGTCAGGATTAAATAGCGTGAGAACGCCATTGGGCGTTATGGATGCATCTTGGGACTTGTGAGAGTCAAATTGCACTCGAGAGATGACTGGGATATGTGTTAGTATTTTCTTACAATCCAAGCAAAGCTACAGCTTCGTACCCTTGCAGCCCATGCCAGAAGGACCACATGCTGCCATGTAAGATGTCTTGACTTTTGTATCTGGATGGAGCGTGGTGGACCGGGGCGGTTGCTGGAAAGCCTCCTCGGGGGCCTTTACACTGGTTGAGAACTCATGGAGAGCTGCGGAAAGGTCTTTGCGAAATTCGTCCAACTCCCCGACGGTGAGAGTCTCGAGGATAGCGTTGACCTGCTCATCCGACAGGATGGTGAGCGTCATTATGGCGGCGGGCTATGTTGAAGCAACCCCGCGCCAAAGTTGATATCGGAGCAGCGGAGGAAGTGAAAGTGGGCGACAACCTTGTGCGGGTAGCGTCCGAAAACGAAAGTGGTTCTGGACAGCCCGAATGCGATTTCCGACCAGGCTCAATACGAAGCAAAAGCGAGATATTGTAAGCAGGGCTAGCTTACTCAGTCCTGGTGTTGAATGGAAGAAATGATGTAATGGCCACCGTTGGAAACTTCGGCGTGCTCGCTAGCAACGGCGGCGCCATCTCCACTGGGGCTTGGTCATCTATACTGTACATGTCGAATGCCAAGACTGATTATCCGGGCTTAATGGCGGGTGGGTGTTATCTGGATGTTTGGCTTCAACGACGCTTTTTGCGAAAACGTTGCCCTGTGCTCGTACGCGGAAGAATGTGTTATACATCACGACGGAAATGGTGTGGTGTTTCGGGGACTTCGCAAGTTTGTTCCAACGTGGCTGCGAGTGCTTTTCTGTTTGCATCACAACTGATCGACAGGTCAGACGGGCGCAGACTTGTAACAGCCCCTCGCGCTATGCGTTTTGAATCGCGGCCAGCCATTGCCAATGGCGCATCATGAGCCTCAACACAAGGCTGCAATAATTAATGCCTGGTGCCAAGCGAATTGATGCAAGTCGGCACAGGCCAAGCCACGGCTTCCATAATCTAGGGTAGGTTGTTGCTTGGCATGCCATGACATTTCACGTCGTGTGGGCCATGTCGGGATTTCGGTCCTCGGGGGGCTTGGCTCTGTGCCGCGTACCCCCGTACGTCACTTTGGTCGGCCGAAATACAGTTGCCTACAGCCGTGGCGGTATAATACCAGTGCGATATCCGAATACGACGGGCAAGGACGCTTTTGTATTTGAACTGAGCCCACAGACACACGCAAGACTTGCCATCGGGCCCGGCATTAAACCACGACGCTGCCCGTCCGTCCCCCTCAGCTCTGCCTAAATTTCGTACCAACCGCAGACTCAAACATTAATTAAGCCAGCCCAGGTCTTTGTTGTCCCGTCTCATTTACCACCGGCCTGCTCCTTTCTCGCGACGACAAAACACCGTCTGGCCTTTGTCTCGCCTAAATTAGCGACTGCCAGAGCCTGCCTCAGTTGACCAGCTCCCTGATCCCCAGGCGCTGCAAGACGGTGATCCCTACAACGTTTCCGAGTGGCCCAATCAGCGCCCGGCATTCCGCCCCCGGGCCCTCCCACGCCTAGCACTGTCCCCCCGGCGTGCTACGGCGCTAGAAGTACCGCTGTCAGCAGCAAGCCAGCAACCGGCCGTCGCCCCCCCAGCCGCCAGGCCCTGCGCCAGCCTCAATAATTGGGGACTGAGACTGGTCGGATGCTCCTTCGCGAAAAGGCTACGTGCACTCGTTTCCACGACATAATCAGCTCCGACCTCAACCACTGTCCGTCATCTCCGTCGCGGCCACATCCACTCCAGATATCCAGCTTTTCGCATCCATAGCCTCCCACACACGACTCGATCTGCTCGCTCGCATCATTTTGCCCGCGCGACGCCCCTCCGAACTCATATAACCCCCCTCATTAATTTGCGAGGCCTAGCATCCGGCGTAAGCTGCCAAGATGACTCTCAAGGAGGAGTTCCAGACCAGAAACTTCAGTATGTGATCCGCTGGACGCCATGCGCTCGTTGCATACGATACTGACTCCCATCTGCAGGCATTTACGGACAATGGTAAGCACCCTCTCGTCATTGGTCTCCTCCCCGATGCTCTCACGGGATGGTTGCGACTTTGAGCTCCCCTGGAGCCCCTTCTCGACTCGCATCATGCGGTACACGATTGCGCTTGTGTTCTGAAGGCTGACAAACGGATTCTAACAGGCTGGGCGTCCTGTCCATGATTCTCTGTCTTGCGACAGGAATCTCTGCCATTTTCTCATTTAAACCCGTCAGAATCATTTTCGCCGCTCTCGCCATGTATGTACCTCATGTTCTCGTGCCAATGCGACGCTTTGGTGATTCGCTCAGCAACTGACAGTCATCCCGCAGTGCATCGGCGTTTATTATTCTCTTCATCGAGGTTCCCCTCCTGCTTCGAATCTGCCCGACTTCGGCCAAGTTCGATGCTGTTATCCGCAAGATCTCGACCAACTACATGCGAGCCGCCGCCTACTCCATCATGGGCGCTCTTCAGATGGTCAGCATCCTCACTGGCGGCAGCGCTTTGATTGCCGCGGGTGTCTTCCTGCTCCTGACTGCAATCTGCTACGGCCTTGCTGGCGTCAAGGGCCAGGCCTTTGTTGGCAGCAAGACTCTTGGTGGCCAGGGCGTTGCCCAGATGATCGTGTAAGGGGAAGCCACTGCGGCTTCCTGGTGCGCAGACGGGAAATTATACACACCAGCCATCCGAACCAAAACCACTCAGCAAACGATGGAAGGTTGCGCAAGCTAACGAGAAACTTGGCACCGTGGCGACTGTATCTTGGCGATGGAAGACGGAGATGATATCAAACACTGGGAAAACGTTATTCGGAGGGTGTCTGCTGACGGAGTAATCCCTCCCCTTTCAAATGAAGTTACGGTCTTTGCTGGAGAGCACTGGCCTGCATACCCGGCAAGGGATACGGCGTCTGGGATGAGGAACGGCTTTTACGTTTTTGTTTTTGAACTTGAAGGCAGTTGATTTGTATTGATGGCTTTTATCGGTACAGGGGACTCGAACTGGATATCCTTTACCACCCACTGATCGAAACTAGAGCATCATCATACCTTTGGTTGTCTTGTCTGTCCGTGATTGCGCCGTGATGTGTGGGCTAGTTGAGAAGTTCTTATTGACATGGAATTCCCCAAGACGTTGCATTTTTTTTGGTAGCAGGCCATGGATTGAAATGTTCCAAAGCAGTGTCTGCTACTTGATGGCACGAGATAGCTTTAGTGTGCATTGAGCTCTCAAGGAAGCTATTGACCGAACCCCACCTGCTCTAGCCACCTGGCATCCTTGGTTGGGGTTTAGAGCTTCCCAGCTAGCGACAAGTCAACAACCTTTTCAAAATGCAATAAGGTCAGGTGTCCCAGCACAGGAAAAGACAGACAGGCGGCCTCAGACGGAAGCAATGAATACAGGACAAGTAGATGATTGTGGGTGTTTTATTTTAGACGAATTTGTCCATGTGTCTATTTTTAATCACGGTGACATTTTTATATTGATTAAGATGCGATGCACGTCATGGTTGCTTGACACCTACAGAAGGCGAGTTGGTACACTGTCCCCAGTTTTTGTAGAAATCTCCCGAACCAAGAGATGAGGATGACAGCAGCGGTTGAAAAATGGTCAATTTAGCAAGAACATGGTACGGCTAGATTCCGGTGAGGGAAGTGTCAGATGACAGGTCTTGATGGAGTTTGGTCGCCCCTTGGCGGCGGCGTCAAGCACAAGCACCAGGGCCCAGGCCGACCAAAAGAAGCTCGAGGCCACCCAGGATGTCCCAGCATTCAGGCGCAAAAAAAAAAAGAGGTGCCCAGGGCCACCTCGTGACACGCTGAGATCTCGCCAGGTCCGCCACAAGAGGCTAGACGCTGGACTGGGTGGCACAGTGTCAGTGCTGTACCTGGAGTCTGAGTGGATAACGCCCGGCCGTGGAGGCGCCCGAAGATATGCACGCACTGCACCCAAAAAAGTTATCATGTATTAGGTAGTTGACTGCAGAGTTGTAGCTGCATGCAATTGCCCCTAGTGTCCCGCAAGGGAACTTGGCGTTTGGCCGAGGCGCCACGAGCATTTGTTATGGGTGGAATGAGATGTGGGTGTAAAATGTGAATTGTGAATGCAAGTGAGGGGGGGGGCCAACATGGGATGGAATGGAATGGTTCCCCTCTCATCATCATCATTACATTTGATAATTACACTTACACTTTTTTTGGCTACGATGAGGAAGGTAAAAAACAAAAAAGAAAACTAGACGATAGAAGGAGGAGCTCACCGGGTATAGGGAGCCGGACCGGCTCTCTCTGTTCAACATCTAGGTCCAGGGACCGCCGGCCCCTCTCTTCGGGGCACTGGAGCTGGCGGTCGGCGACGGGAGACGGGAGGGGTGACGATTGGGAATCGCGTCATGATGGCCAATCCTTCTGCAGAAAAACTGCGAACGACGTGGGGAACGGGTGTGTGTCTCGGTCTCTCTCTGACAGCATCATGTGCTCGACAAGATGTCGATGTGATTCGACTGTGGGGTATCGAAACTGTACCGGTAGTGCTATTTTGGCCACAATAAGCCAGGGGGAATGTCAGAGTTTTTTTTTTCCCTTCCTTTACGATGGGGTGCGGTGATCGCCTCCGGCATGGGCTGCATGTTTCCTGGTTCCTGTCTATGTTGGCCCCAGTATTTTTTTTTCCTGTTAAATCTTTGAAGAGTCATGAGCATCGGGATTCCGGAAGCTCGACGGGGCCATTGTAGACCCAGTCAACCGGATCACAGCCGGCTGGTTATCTCTGGAGCTTGTAGGCGACTGAGTAGGCTCCTTTCACCTCCTATTTTCAGCATGATAACGTACCTTGACTATCCATGTAATGCCCGCCTCGCAAACTTCGTACTGGAAACACTAGAAGAGGGAGTACCCATTCGGAAACGTCCAGCTGCTTCGTTGGGGTCATGCGACTGCACCTGCGGCCTCAATTGTGTGTGGACCAGTAGGATGCTGGCGAGTAAGCGTCATTCCCTGGAATCTTCATGGCGCAGCGGACACCGCCTAGGAGTCTTCCTAGGCCTAGCCCGCTTCAGTGCCGTCAAGCAAGCTCAGTTTCGATCGGTGGGGATGCGTGTCCCACCATGGGTCCGGCGAGGGCGATGACAAGGTACCTAAGGTGTAGGAGCCCACTCAGGGAGCTTCCACGTACCTCCGAGGTGACGGTGTCGTTGGTGTCATTGACGACCATTTTTGGTTCCGTCACAGACCTTCCCCAACAAAGCCAACAAGGGCCATTGTTTCCCCATCAGCTGGCCTCAGGAGGGGGAGGTGGCCGAGGCGGGGTGAGCTTTTGGTTCTTTGGTGAGGGGAGCAGCCGTAGACCCGGAGCCAGCTCACGGGGACTCGCAACCAGCGATGGCATTGACAAGAACATCACCTCTCTGTGTCTCGGTGTGGTCTTCAAAACAGACAACGTTGGAGCTGGCTCTCTGACGGTGCAGGGGGGGTTGAACGACCGGGCGAGAGACATCCACATGGCCGTTTCCGTCCAGGGACCTGCGAGGCGACTTGGGTGGTGGCATCATGCGGGGTGGCAGCGCACTGTGTCTGAGCCTCGGGGGGGTAAAACTGACGCAGGCCACTGTCCGGACGATGGGCTCTGCTGCTGTGCCCAGGGCAGCCCGCTGGATGATGAAAAGGGCCTGTGGAAAGCGGTCAATTTGTGCAATCAAATGCTGCAATTCAGGCCGGACCCCCCAAAGAAGCAGAAAATTCCAAGGGGCGAACGGCCCTGGCGGACGCGGCGATTGCTGCAATCACAGGATGCCAATACGTCTAAGCAGCGGCTTGCAGGCCCATCGGTCGCTGTCCCACAGTGCGTGATCGCCAGCGTCTAGCACGGCCTGCTTGGCGCCATCGTCATCCCTGTTTTGACCACCAAGTGACGACGGACGGACAAGGACGCAAGGCCCCGTCGCTCAGCTTGACAATAGCACCGTAATAGCCAAGTGGCTCTGGGGCCGTCACCTGGACGCCGCTGAGGTGGACGAGCCGGATGCTGCTCGACCTCCCGTACCCGGTGTGCAAGTATATAAAGCGACAATTGGAACCTGTCGCGGGGCGAGCTCAGATTTCGAGACGGACCGTGTTGTGTGTATATACATTACTTGACGATCAGCTTTTCCCCAAGCTCGTCTACATCCCACCCATTGCTTCTCGACGTCGCCGACTTTGGATGACACAGTAACATTTGCATCTCCATCCGGAGATTCTAATTCCAATCGACGCACCCCCATTGGTAAGTCCTGTTCCCCTGACTTGCCCTTCGCGTGTGTCAATATGCGCGGGTCGAACTCCAAAGGCTGCGGTGGGCTGGAGCGGGCGCACACTGCGCCATGGCATCCCTCTATCTTTGATAGCGCCGCGAAACCATATCGCCCAAGAGCGATAAGCGGCGGATTCTTAGCAACCAGCGAGAGTCAGAGTTATGCATCTTGCCCGCCACCGCTGACTTTGACGCTGACGCTTTCGCTGTCGCGCTTGTGCTGGCACTGGCACTGGCGCTGACGCTTAAGCCGAAGCTCTGTGATTCCCCTGTTTCCCGCCCCTCCTGCCCCCCCGGCCACCGGCTTGCTGCCGGGCCTGGCTATCTCTCTTATCCTTTGTCCGTCCTGGACTCAATCCCGTCTCTGGCTACTTCAATTGCTCTCTGCCAAACTCAATGCTGACCGCTGCTCTGTTGTTGGGCCCTCTAGGACTCTAAGCTGTCCAAGGCGTGTCTTCTAAAACAAAACCCACGACGCCCCTTCCGTCCGCCCCTCCTACAATTCGTCGACCTTTTCCCTCTAGCTCCTTCTGAGTATCCTTATACACCACAATGACTGCCGCTACCATGCAGCAAACACCGGCTGTCCCTCCTCGCCCTGCGCGAAACCAGGACAAGGGAGATTCTCTCCCCAAGATCCCCCCTCGTCCAGCTGGCAAGCGTCCCACCGATCGCTCGATATCTCCCAACCCTGACCGCTTCGCTCCCTCTCCTCTCAACGCTGGCATCCCAGTCAAGAGCCCCAAGGCTCTCCGCTTCGATGGCGCAGATGCCCGAGCCGACGAACCAATTGATCGCCCCGGCAGTGTTGCCATGCCCTCTTTGGGCGAAGAGGGCCGCGAATACAATGTTGTGGCCGAGGAGTTCAAGGGCGAGAAGGATGACTCCCGAGCTGCCTCGCCCGAGCAGACTAGCACAGTGGCCGACGATCTCAAGCTTCACGCCCCGAAGCCTTCGCTGCCCGCTCAGAGTGCCAAGCAGCGTGTTCAGGCTGTCACGCGTACCGACTCTGACAAGGCCGCCTCCTTTGGCATTGGCCGCCCTGCATCTCGATCCAGCATCAAGAAGAAGTCCAGCACAACCTTTTCTGGTAGTGAGGGCCAGCCCGAGATCGATGATGAGCACGGCATCCCTGAGATCGGACAGCGAGTGCCCATGAACCCTCACCTGGGCGATGTCCAAGCTCCATCCCCCGCCCCCGGCTCTGAGGAGTACAGGAACCACCATCGCAAGCACAGCTCTCGTGGTGGTCCTCCCGGCAGCTATGGTCTTCACGGCCATGGCGTTACGCCCCAAGACAAGCTTGCCAAGGACTATTACGAGAAGAACCCCCACGTCTTTGACCGTGAGAACAAGACTCCTCTGCACGATCGCCAGAATGATTATGCCATGAGCAGCAACGACCTGAACAAGCTTGTTCGCGAAACCAGAAGCCGTGCTGCTGTTCAAGGTATGATTCGATAAACTGTATACAATGGCATTTGACTAACATCCAGGTCCAGCAAACCCCGAGAACCAGTCAATCCCCTCTGAGGAAGTGGGTTTCCAGGCAAGCGAAGAGTATGCCTCCCGCATCTCATCGCCCCACCCCACCGGGGACGACAAAGTAAGGGCCTTGTCTTTCAAGTCTGAAATCACTGGTCCCGATGGCGAGAAGACTGTGCATGTTGATGAGCCCCAACGCCCCGAGTATCGCTCCCCTGGCGACTCAGAACATGCCGTTGATGACGAGGACCACGAGTACGCCGCTCCTATTCTTGCCGCTGATGAGGTTGGCAAGGATGAATCAGCAAAGCTTCAACGGCCTGCGGTGCACCCTCCTCCTGAGCGCAGCGGAAGCTCTAACGAGATGGAGGAGCCCACCACCAAGCCCCGTAGCCGCCCTACGAGTCTTTACAAGGAAAACAACTCTCAGGAGTTTTCTCCCACACCCCTGGATGACGTCAAGGAATACGAGCCCCTGTTTGACGATGACACCAAGAAGGAGGCTCAGAAGCCAGCTGAAGGCAAAAAGGCCAGACACTACTTCCCCAGCAAGGATGTCTGGGAAGATGCTCCCGACAGTGTCCATTACACAGTCGAAGTCTCAACACCAGACGAGACTGAGAAGCACCGAACGTTGTCAGCCGGTGTCGCGGACCGCCCCATCACTCCGGCCCATCTCTTTGCTCAAAGGCAAGAAGAGCTGGCAGAACGTGAGGTGCAAGGACCCGCCGATGTCAAGAAGCCTAGCCAACAAAAGGAGGAGGAGAAGGAGGAGAAGCCTATTTGGACCCAGACACAGCCTGAATCAGAATCTTTCCTGACCCAGAAGAGACCCGCTCACAGCCAGCGATTCCCTAGCCGAGACATTTGGGAGGATGTTCCTGAGAGTCAGCTCCACGAGGCTACTGTCTCTTCATCACCGCAGGAGGAAAGCGAAAGCAAACCTGATATCCCGGCTCGTCCGGCTAAGAAGCCTAGCGATGCCTCAGAAAAGCCGAGCATCCCCGAGCGACCCAAGCCTAGACAGACCCCACCTGTGGATGAGTCTCTAAAGGCTAAGCCTCCTGTCTCAGAAAAGCCCAAACCCCAAATCCCACCACGACCAGCCAAGGATGGTGAGGGTGTCAAGGCCAAGCCTCCGGTGCCTAACAGACCTATGGGCGGCAAGATTGCTGCTTTACAAGCAGGCTTCATGAGCGACTTGAACAAGCGCCTGCAGCTTGGGCCCATGGCCCCTAAGAAGGAGGAGCCAAAGCCTCAAGAGGATCTCACCGAGGAGAAGGAGAAGGTACCCCTCTCTGATGCACGAAAGGGTCGTGCACGCGGACCTCAGCGCCGTGCGCCTGCAAAGAGCCCTGCGGCTCCTGAGCCGGCGAAGCCTGCCGGCCCGACTCTGTCATTCTCCGTCACCCAAACCTTCTGGTCTCTTGACCCTGAAGATGGCAGCCTAGCTGTTGCAGGTGAAGAGACTCCCGAGCCAGCCGTCCAAGAGGAAGAAAAGGTGGAAGAAACAGAGAAGCCTGCCGAGGCGTCAACCCCCGAGGAGCCCGTAGAAGAGTCCAAGGCAGAGGCTCCTGAAGAGTCGAAACCTGCCGAGGAAAAGACGGAAGCTCCTGACAAAGAAGACAAGGCACCGGAAACGGAAACGGAGGCGGTGGTCGAGCCCGTGGCGGCATCGGAGCCTATCCAGTCTTGATTGAAAACAAAGGGGGTAGACAGTTTGTCTGGGTGAGGCCGATTGTGTTTCTCTTTCTTGTTCTTTTTTTTTCTGCGCTGTACCTAACAGAACCTGGTAAAATCGGCATTGATGCCGCCATATTGTTGAAGCAAGCAAAGTTGTTATTGAGGTCATATTTGACTTCTTCTCGTAAAAGCGTAGAATCGTGTGAATTTGCCCTATATTATTACTCGTACATCTCAACTCACCACTATTAGACATAGGATCATTATTGTGTAATGACTTATTTTACTCAGCTCCAGCTATTTTACAAGTAGATACATCATGAGTTATGAAATCTCAATATACAATTGAATAGAGCGCACCATCTCTTTTACATGGCCTGTCCCCTCACCTGCTCCATGATTGTCCCTGCTGGGCTCCGCGTCGCTCACGCTCAATCATTTCGTCAAACTCCTTCTGCGCTTGGTCCTTTGCAACCGCACGATCATCATCGGAATTGTTGTAGGAGTAACTATCTTTTGATCCACCCCACTCTGAGCTTGTGGTGTTGCTGCTACCCCATCCCGACTGAGACTCGGTTTGGGACTGAGGCTTTGCTCGACCGACACCAGCCCATCCGCCTCGGGAATCAAACTGAGCCTGCTGCTCTGTCTTTTGGCCGGTTCGGGATTGCTGTCGAAGTCGATCCCACGCAGAGCCGGTGGTCGTGGCAGGCTGGTTTCTGGCAGATGGTGCAATGGGCGAGGCATCATCGTCATCAAGGACCGACCAATCATCATCTCTGGACGATTGGACTGATGGGGTTTGAGGTTGAGGATCAACCGGACCCCATGATTGGGGCCGAGTTTGCTGCTGGTTGAAACCCGATTCATCAAATCCCTTTCCATACTGCTCAGTCTCAGAATCAGAGGCAACCTCGCCTTTCATTTGGTCTGGCTGGTACGTTCTTGGCGGTACGGGTCTCTGTCCAGTGATCTTCTCGACTTTTGTAGCAGCTTCCTTCATAAAATTCTCAAGCCGAGGATCCCGTGCCATGGCCGACTCTGTTCGGATGAAGGAAACGGTACGGAAGATCGGCTCAACCATGATCATCGTAACAGCGGCATAGGCAGTAAATCGAAGAGTGTGCCAAGTGGCTCGTGGATAGAAACCACGAATTTTCTGATTGGTGAAAATACTAGTGGCTTCGTTGGGGTTGAATTTGCCACCAAGCTTGGGCTTGTAGAAGGGAAACTGCCATGTGCGGCGTCCACGGTAGGTCATGTATGCGGCCAAGCCGAGAGTAGCCCATTTGGCGGCGGCATTGGTATGAATATTGTTGAGGGTATATTCGGCAATGACCTTGGTTTCCGTGTCCGTGAGATCCCGGCCAAGTGTAGCAGCAAAGCCTGAGACCCTTGAAGTGGTGACGAGAAGGTTCATGTTACGACCGAACCCAATTATAGAGGCATACCAGGGAGGAGAGTATTCCTGAAAGTATCTCTGGATTTGGTCCTTGACACGTGCTTCATACTGGCTACGTTGGGCGAGAGCTTGTTGTCGCCATTGCTCCATGGATTGGCGATAGGCTTGCGGATTTGGAGGACCGCCCCCGCCATTGGGTGGTGTGTTCATTGAGACAAGCAGTGAATGTGTAGCAAATGCTGTAACTTTAGCTTCGCAAGTGAGGGTGAATGGATGTTGCGAATTAGAGTGTTGAAAAGCCTCAAGCGATGAGAAGGCTTGGGGATGGGGTGACAGGATGAAGCGGGATGTAGTGACGCAAATCAATGACATCGATCTGCAGCTTGCGGCTGCGGGCAGCTACTTGCAACCGGATCCGAATTGTCTGGGGCAAGCAAGCTTTATCGATAAGAACAATCACGTGACACACTAGGTTTATCACTTGCAGAAGCGGCATTGATCAATGACATCGCGTGTGTTTAGCGGGGCGGGTCGCGACGCGGCCCAGGCCATTAAACGCGTCCCCCTCTGGAATCTGAATTAGACCCCAAGTGCCTAGACCAACCCCATCACACTCGTTTCGACCTTGCACTCATGGACGCCTTGGCCTTCTGTTCGTCTAGACGTCAATATTGAATACAATGCCTCTCCAAAAGTCGTATTCAGACTATGTTGGCGTATCTAAGGTACTGCTCATTCGCCCGCCCTTGTTTACTTCAACCCAGTCGATTAACCACAGGCAACAGGGCCGTTCTCCGTGGCAGCGATCCAAGAGCAACCCAACATATCAAACCCCGAAGCCGAGACAGCATCAACCGGTGTCAGATGTCACGAAGACTAAGCTAAACAAATTTCAATACCAGCCCCAGCCAGGGGATACGGCGACCGATGACTCCAAAAGCGACCAGCAGGCGGGCTCTGCGACGGCAGATGCCCAGCGACAGACTCCATGGAGCAAATCCAAAGATGACAGCACAGCCACCCCAGTGACTAAACTGAGCTGGCGAGATCTTGTCGAACCGGCGACGACAACCGAAGACGAATCACACACCTCACCCAACGACCGACTGCTCTGGGATAATAAGCAGGATGCCCTCTACCTATCTGCTTTATCGCCAATGATGCCGAGAAAGGGTAGGAAGCGCGCTAGAAGCTCATCTCCAGTGTCCTCGCCTGCGGCTGATTTTCATAACCCTCCCTCGGTCAATGTCAAGAAGCTCGCGCAAGCCTTGAAATCACCCCACGCCGACCCGACTCTTGAGCTGTGGGATCGATACTCGATGAATGGATCCCAGAATTCAAACACTCCTCTGGGCCTTACGAATCCGGCATTGGCTCAGCTTATGGTGTCCTCATCTCCCAGGCCTATGAAGGGGTCTACTGCACAGTCTGGTGATGGCAATTTGCGACGGGCTATCAGTTGTGGATTGAACTGGCCAAAGAGGAGGAAGATTGAGAGATCAACATCCGGCGGCCGCACAAGTGGCCTGAAGCAGATCAGCGAAGTAGCATCAAAATCTTCCCTCGTTACTGCCTTATTAGATACTGTGACGAGCAGCATTCACCAGAACGATGACGAGTCTGAATACCCGATTGCTGAGTCTCCTTCTCCTAAGAAGAGGCGGATAGGCACCACATCCACCGGCTCTCCCTCTCGACCAAAGCCCCTGGTTGCCTCCAAACCCGCATCTGATTATGGCGACGATGATTTTGACGACTTTGACGATGACGATATGATGGAGCTTGAAGCAAGCATAAACGCAACACAACTTGATACTCCCCTGGCCAAGAAGAGCGCCGCGAAGGCTGCGGGAAAACAAACTGAAAAGACTAAACCTCCTGATCCAGACGAGTTTGACGAACTGGATGATGATATATTTGATGAAGCGGAGGAACTCATCACCAAAGTGGAATCACAACATGCCTCACAACCACTAGCCAACTTGTTTACACCTAGCACTCCTAAAACCAAAACTAAAACGGCACACGATTTAGGAGACCTGGATGACGAATTTGGCGATCCCTTTGGCGGCGACTTTGATTTCGATGCTGTGGAACTAGCGGCAACCCAGGCAGTAAAGCAGAACCACGACGCATCTCGAGACGTACGTTAAGGAAACAACCTCACGGCAACATTCACTAAGTATTGGGTAGAGCAACCGCAAGGCAAAAACAATTCAGCGATACTTGGTGACCAATGTGCTGGAGGGCGAGTACGTCAACCAATATGGACAAGCCAGTCTTGAGAAGGTCAGTGGAGTATGAAGCCTGATGAACGCCCCTGCTAATAAATGCCAGATTCTTGTTATCCAAGCCGACAATTCAAAAGAGGTGAGGACAGTCCACCTTCGGGCTTCCTGGTTCGACACTCCAGCCCACGCATCATCTTATGTTCATGTTATTGGTGAATTTTCTTTAAAAGGACAGTGTATCGTTGATGATGCTCAAAATCTCCTTATTCTGCACCCCGATCAGCTTATCTCCGCCACTGTGGTAGCTGACTCCTTTGGTTGCATGCGTCGAGCTGTGCTGCAAGACCGAGTCAAAGCCACCAGTGAACCTACACCCCCTCTTGTGTACGGCACACTGCTTCATGAAATCTTCCAGGAAGCACTTCTTGCCAATCAGTGGGATCTTCCATTTTTATGCAATGTGATTGAGCGGATAATGGAGAAACATGTGGAAGATTTATACACAATTAAAGTTGGAATGGCATCGGCAAGGGAACATTTGCAGTCGAAGATGACAGAACTTAGTTTCTGGTCAAAGGCATTTGTTACATCTCGACCCAAGGTATGTGGAGCTGACTGGAGTCAGAAAAACCTATCTGACCACAATTTAGGATGATGGTGTTGTCGAAGACCGCGGTGGCAAGAGGGCCAACATGGCCGTTACTAAACTTCTCGATGTTGAGGAGCACGTTTGGTCTCCCATGTACGGACTCAAGGGAAACATCGATGCCACGGTCGAAGTGGCCATGAAAGATGGCAAACAGACTCGAACTCTAACAGTCCCCTTTGAGGTCAAGACTGGCAAACATGCCAATAGCAACCATATGGCTCAGACAGCCCTCTACACCCTGCTTCTATCAGATCGCTACGATATAGAGATCGCTTACGGCATATTATACTACATGGAGACTTCAAAGACGATAAGAATTCCTGCTATCCGGCATGAACTCCGACACATGATTATGCAGCGCAACCAACTGGCATGTTATATTCGAGAGAGAAGTGTGCAGCTCCCGCCTATGCTTAAGAGCAAACATATGTGTGGGAAATGCTATGCGAAAACCTCTTGTTTCACATACCATCGGCTGGCAGATGATGGTGACGGTGAATCTAGCGGAATGAACGAAAAGTTTGACGAACTTGTCAAACACCTCACTCCTAAGCACAAGGACTTTTTTGTCAAGTGGGAGAACCTTCTTACTAAAGAGGAAAAGGAGGGCCAGAAGACCAAACGAGAACTGTGGACTATGACCAGTGCTGAGCGAGAAAAGAAATCTCGATGCTTTGCCGATGTCATCATTGAGGAAGGATCAGCCTCAGTCGACTCCGACAACCCACGAATCAACCGCTATCACTACACCTTTGTTAAACGGATCCACCCCGCCGGATTTTCGTTTCTTGAATCTGAGCTGTCTGTGGGAGAGCCCATCGTTGTATCTGATGAAGAAGGCCATTTCGCCTTGGCGATTGGCTATGTCACAGCCGTAAAGAGGCAGAGAATTAGCGTTGCAGTGGATCGAAGGCTTCATAATGCACGAATCCGGCAACCTGGCTTTGATGAAGTCGATAACCAGGTCTTTGCCAGCATCATGGATGTTGCCCATGAGGGAGCCACTCAAGATGAATCTCGCGGCAAGATCAAGGACCCGCCCATCAGGTACCGTCTCGACCAAGACGAATTTAGCAACGGCATGGCAACTGTTAGAAATAATCTGGTCCAGATGATGGCTGATCATGTCCCCGGGGCTCGAAAGATTCGACATCTTGTCGTTGATCTCATTCCGCCGAGATTCAAAGCTAAACCCACCCAGTACACGATATCTGATCGCGACAGCCTCAATGTTGATCAGCGTAAGGCTATTGAGAAGGTTATGAGCGCTGAAGACTATGCTTTGGTCTTGGGAATGCCAGGCACTGGCAAAACAACAACTATTGCACACATCATCCGAGCACTCACCTCGCAGGGCAAGAGTGTTCTGCTCACGTCTCATACGCACACGGCTGTCGACAACATTCTTCTAAAGCTAAAGCATGATAAGACGCCCATACTTCGTCTGGGAGCACCGGCCAAGGTGCACCCAGATGTTCAAGACTTTGCCATTCTGGCAGGCCACCCGATGAAAACCTTTGACGAGATCAAAAACGCATGGCATGGAACGCCTATCGTGGCGACAACTTGTCTGGGCATCAACCATCCAATCTTTCACGAGCGCTCTTTCGACTATTGCATTGTCGATGAAGCTTCACAGATTACTTTGCCAATCTGCGCAGGCCCCATTAGAATGGCACAGACGTTTGTCCTTGTCGGCGACCACAACCAACTACCGCCAGTAGTGAAGAATGAAGAGGCACGCGAGGGTGGCTTGGATGTGAGCCTCTTCAAGCTATTATCAGACACTCATCCCGAGTCTGTGGTCAACCTTGAGCATCAATACCGCATGTGCGAGGATATCATGACTCTGAGCAACACGCTGATTTACGAAGGCAAGCTTCGCTGTGGCACAGAACAACTTCGAAAACGCAAACTCACAGTTCCTAAAATGAGTGCGCTGAAACAGCGACACCATGATGCTTCAACTCTTTCCCACGCTGGCAGCTCTCGTTCGTTTTGTACTGGCCTAGCGCAATCTCGCTGCTGGTTGGCCGACGTGCTTGATGGTGAAGCTCGTGTACGATTTATCAATACAGACACTCTTCAGCCACTCGTTCGCGAAGAGGCACACGGCAAGCGCATCGTCAACTCCGCAGAAGTTCGCCTCGTTTCTCAGCTTGTCGACTCGCTGCTTACAGTGGGGGTGCCAGATTCTGAGATCGGTGTCATGACCCACTACAGGGCCCAGCTGTTCCTGTTGAAGGAGAAGTTGAAGTGTTTCCCAGGGGTGGAGATGCATACAACCGATCGCTTCCAAGGACGAGACAAGGAAGTCATTGTTCTCAGTTTGGTCCGAAGCAATGACGCTTGCAATATCGGAGACCTACTCAAAGATTGGCGTAGAATCAACGTCGCCTTTACACGCGCAAAGACCAAGTTGCTCGTGGTTGGAAGCAGAAGCACACTGAAGAACAGTGGCGATGAAACTATGCTGAGCCAATTTATCTCGCTGATGGAAGAGCGAGACTGGATTTATAATATGCCATCCGATGGCCTCGAAAGTCATTATTTTGAAGAGTTTGGTACACAAATTACTGCAACTGGGCCAACACAAAAGCCCAAATCACCAAAAAATAATATCAGGGGGGCACCTAATGCCCCTGACGGAAAGGAAAACCGCAGGCCGTCACCAAAGCGGGCAAGGATTGGGGAACGGGCGTTATTAAAGGGAAAACCAATTACGAGGGACATTTTGAATGAAATGACTAATGGCGCATATTAACACGTTTTGGGCGGGCTGCGTATGGGTATAACTGGTATAGCATACATCACGGTACGATAGATTTTAGGGTATCAAAGGAAATTCAATGAGCGTTAGCTCCGTTTGGGCAGCGTGTGCTGTTCATCCTTCTCTTCATCAGAATCATCCATGTCCTTGAACTTGCCTTCAAAGCTAGCAAAGACGTTAGCGCGAGCTTCTTGTAGACAATACAGACAAAAACTTACGCCTTTTCGCCGACGATAAACTTTGTATACTTTTCTAACTCTTCGAGTTGTGCAACGCAGCCAGTTAAGCTTTCGTTGTAAGAGTAGCTGTAGATGTCGCTCCAGGTCTTCTGCCTCTCCAGCTCGTAAAACTCGGGGCTCTCGCCCATATCCCGGGCTATTTCAGCAGATTTCAAGAGAAGCTTCTTCCTCGCAGCCGCAGCACTAGGGAGATAACGCTGGAGGCTATTAGCATAATATGGTCTTGGCAGCTAAGAGACCTGGGCAGACTTACAGGAACTTTTCTCTGAGATCGCAATGCGCCAGCAAGAATGTACAAGTTGCCCAGAATGGCGGCGACCGCATCTCGACGGTAACTCAACAGCTTCTCGGCCGCAACCGGGTTGTCCCGGATGAAGTTGGGGTTGTAGAACAAAGCAGATTGTCGAACGGCAATGAGATATTCGAAAAAGCGCTCACAGGAAGCAGCGAGCGCAGAGTACGGAACGGGATCAAATGGTGCACGAAGTCGGAGTTCATGGCGAGTCATGACCTAAAGAGTCTCATTAGCATGGTGTTGAGGGTACAGGAAGAAAGGCGTAGTACTAGTAACTGCCGAATGCGAACGAAACCCTCACGCATACGGCTTTCCAGCATTTCAGATCTTCTAACGTCCTCTGGGGTTGGGTCTTCTCCCTCATCAAAGTACACATAGTTTGCGACGACATCTGGGACTCATGTTAGAACATAGACATCATTTTTGTGAGCTGGAGAAGGCAACTGACTTCTGTAAATGACACTCATGAAGAAAAGCATAGACGAAAGAGCGAATCGAAGCTCGTGTCGAGCGACAAACGGCCAAAGGACCCAGTTGACGATGATTGGAGCTGTTGTGCCGACAAAAAATACTAGGCCTTTGTGCACAGCGAGAAGAGCTGCGGATGATGCGCCGTTGTGGTTTCGAAGTCCCAGGGAGATGACGGTAAACGAGAGGCAACCGACCAAACCGGATCGCTTGAAGGAACAAAAGAGTTAGTTCATGGTTACGACAGCATCATATTTGTATCTTACCGGGTGTGAGCTCTGAGTGAAGCGGAACAGCATAGGGATCATGTAAATGGCAGCAAAAGTTGCCATGACATACGGGTTTCCGTTTCCAGCAGCATACGAGGCTCCAGCCCAGACAGCTCCCAGAATAGCTGCAAAGGCGCGCGTGACGAGATCTTGCACGTTACCGCCAACTCGCGGGTGCATCATGAACCAGCCCATGCAAACCGCCCACCAAGCCTCGTAGTGATCCCACCACGACGAGTTCTTGATAACCCAAGCAGGAATCGACAAGATGGAAATTAGGATTGCCACCTTCAGAGCGTATCTGCTCTCAAAACCTTGTATCCGGTCAAGAATCCTCCATATCCTGTAACCAAGCCTGTCCCTCTTCGAAGCCGGCTGCCCTTTGATGCTAGGCCCCATTGTGTGAGGCACACTTTCAACTCTCGTGACGGCTTCATAACTCGGCCTCGGCCCAGAGTGGTGCTCATTTGACTTCATGACCTCGAGCATGTGCGTAATCTCTGCGAAAGTTGCCTGGTACATTCCGGCCGTAACACCACCTCGGTCATGTCGTACTTGGGCGTTGGTTCTGAAGACAGCTTTTCTAGGAGGGTAAGTTGGAAGATTTACTCGTATGCGATCTGAGTTGAGACGAATTTCGTGGACCTTCGCCATGAGCGCCACGATGGTGGCCGCTGCCTCGCGAACGTGTCTGGCGAAGATGAGAAGCTCCACTGTCTCTGATTGGTCGGCGTATGATTCGGGAACCTCGCTCGAGAAGAGGAGGCTAGATTCGGCCAAGTCGAATTCATTTAATGCGGTTTCGAAGCGGAGTTGAATAGGCCCAATGTCTGATGAAACAGTTGCAGGCGGGCCGAAATAGTTTCGGCAACCAGAGATATCCATGAGAACAGCATGGGACCGCTTGATACCCTCGGACATGCAATGTAAAACTTCCTTGGTGGGACCTGCGAGGGTGTTGGCAACTCTACGGCCAGCATCAGCGGATCCAAGAGGCGACTCGATGCCATCGTCTGATGAATCGGAGTCGACCGGGCGTCCGTCTGGACCCCTGACATTGATTTCGACGGTTTGGTCTTCCAGATCCCAGTCCTCAAAGAGGAGGGTCTCCGTTTCCATTGACAAGAGCGCCCTGACAACTCCCTGCATCAGGTTGCGCAGCTCCCGTACGTCGGTGGGCCGGAATCGAGTGATGGTAATATCAATCCTCATGTCACGGTATGCAACGGCCATGTCCATAAACGTCTTATTCAGACGCCTTCGCAACCTGGTATTCCGAGGGCGAGGGATAATCAATGCTTCCTGCGATGAATTAATACTAGAATTGATAGAAGCCAGGGAAATACAAACCTGCATAGTGCGGAATGACTTGTCAATGGTAGCCGCAAGGGGGCGGTTTCCGGTATCTGGGAATAAGGCAATGTTGACTACAAGCGCAATAGCTTGTCCAAGAAGCCAAGGAATCGCGTAGCTTCGCAATTTGGGCCATTCGATTTCTCTCGCGTTTGTTTCTGCGAGAGTGGTAAACGCCACCGCCATGCCGGCGGCCAGGACGGCTTGATAGAATCGAATGAAGAAAGATCGGATATATGCGACACTACCCATGAACAGGGCAAGAAACACGGTCAAAATACCACCATAGCCAGCACTTGCAGCCAGAGTCGAAGTAGAGAGCAGTAAACCAATGACACCCCAAGCTAAGCCACAAGCGGTGCCAATGATTGTTAGCAAAGCGCCATCCACTTGGGACCCGAATGTTCGGGCAGGGTGGTTGAGAATGACGGATATAACCATAACATAGTCATAACGCCCTAACCACTCTCGTACTGCTGGAATGAGACACAATACATATGCGATGAAGAAGCCGGTAAAAGACTTTAGGAGCTTGATGCCAGCTCTTGTAGTTGTGATTCTTCGCGCAACCGACTGTATCTCGTGCAATTGACGAGGAATAAAGGCCTTGGGCGAGAGAGGATGGCTCTTGTCAAATTCCCTCGGCAGCGCAGCTTTTGCGCGATCAATCTTGGTCGCTGAAATTGGTGGTGACTTTAAGAACAGGGCATCGAAGAAGCCATCGCGCATCTCTGACACGCCGTAAGTTTGCATGTTGATGCGATCGTCAGAAATCATCTCGTCGATTTGCGCCATGCTCGCCATCGAGCTGCGTCGGGAGTCATCGCTTGACCCGGCCGCGTAGACACCCCCAAAGCTTATCGAAGTTGGTGCGGGTCGGCGAGCCATTGGGTCAGTTAGCCTACTCGGGTCTAGTTCTTGTAGGTTGGAGATTGTTGAGTCTGTCGTTGACGGGTCCTTGGTCACAAAGAGAGCTTCCTCTGCCCGAGCATTTTCACTACTGTGCTCTGGGTTGGGGGCCGAGAAGTCTCGGACTTTGGGGTTGCCGTCCGTCATGGTGACTATGTATTAGAGAGTGGTCCTCAGGTTAAGGAGCGAAGATGACGTGGATGGGGAGGGGCTGCAACACGTCGCACTGGTGAAGTCTTGACAAACTCCATTGAGACACAAGAGAGCGTGCTGCGGATCGCCAAAGCGCAACGCGGCAAATGGATTAGCCGGCGTGGAGAGAAAGAGCGTCGAAGTTGGTGGAAGTCCTCTACGAGGTTGAGAGTCCTGCTGGGCGATCGTGAGGAGATCGAAATATATTCGGAATACAACTTGGCCGAATTAAGCCGAAACGATAGTGGATAGCAGGCGCACTGTGAATACTAATAACGAAGGAAGGGTTTAAGAGTCTTAAAAGAGCGACGAGACTCGATAAAATTCTGCCTAGGAAAACTTCGCATCCAGCATCGAGGCGAAAAGCTCGATAATTATATCTGACTATGGCGGGTCGCCCCATGTTATTTTGCTTTGCTTTGGCTATTGGGCCGCAAGAAAAATTACACACGGTCCTGGATATGGCCCAAGATTCGTGCCCGACTGGGATGGGTTTTTTTTTCAGTAGGAAGACACTAAGTAAATAGGAAACCGAAGCGAAAGGGATCACAATCATGAAGAAAATGGCAGTTTTTTTCAGTGTGACGTTGGTGACGATTTTGCCCAATGGATACACCACAGTATTTCCCTTTTGAAGCGCTTGTACGGTGGCGATGAGGGGTGTGTGCATTAGGTTGCATTTGCCGAGGCGTGATGTTATTTATCCCTTTTATGATTGGTGTCACGTGAACCACTTCCGATCCACCGTCGTCAACCTCAGCCAAACGTCGAGCCCTCAGCAACCAGCTGCCATCAATCGCCTCTCCAACCTCAGCAATTGAGGCACCGCACGACGTCCCGCACCGCCGAATTCCCTCGATCCCTCGACGAACAATGGCCCTCCTCCGCCAGGCCATCGCGCCCCTGCGTGCGGTCCGATGCGCCCGCCAACCCGTCTCGGCCAGAGCTTTCTCCGTGACCGCCCGCCAGCGAGGTGGCCACGGCGAGTCCCAGTTCGACGCCCCCTCAGGATGGCTCTGGGGCGTCAAGCCCGGCGAGAAGGCTGAGGCCGAGGGCTGGGAGTGGCCCATGTACCTCTTCCTCGGCTCCCTCGTCGCCACCGGCGTTGCCCTTGCCTTCAAGCCCGACACTACGTGAGTCGTCTCCCCCCAGCGCGATATTTCTCTCTCCAACTGGCCGCCCGAGCACGCCGCCTCCCTCGAAACCCCGGCGGGGCTGCCATTGGGTGCAGCAGGAACTTCAATGGCGAACCGCCGGCGGTGCGGTAATTTTAGCAGCAACGAACCCCCTCCCGATGCTAACCCGTCTGCTTGCAGCGTCTCGACCTGGGCCCTCGAGGAGGCACGAAGAAGATTAGAGCAGGAGGGCATCCTGCCCGACCCCGCCAAGCCGGAGAAGAAGGACTAATTTCGCAATGCAAATGGATTCACACTTTAGAGGGGGGTTGGGATGGGAAACTGGTCGTGATGGACGAGGGCAGACTCCTCATCTGGCCTTCAAACCTGTATATGTTATCTGCATTTTCTCGGAAGACGACTTCCTGCAATGGTTCAAATCACTAGACTGGTTGTTAAAGTCACTACATGGTCTCGATTGGTTTTCGTATTTCCTCGTCTTTCGTCTCACACGAGTGATGTGATTGGAGGTTGATGGACGTGAGTCAGCGCCTGCATTGCAACGTTGAATTGGGATTCAAGCCCAGTAAGGGCAAAGCAAATTTCAACCGAGTTCAAATTTGTGACCCCCATGAACCCTTTTCGTCTATTTATATATATATTTTTTTCGTAGCCAAAGCAGTACCGAGAACCTACTTTCAACGCCAAATATACAGAATATCTGCTTTATGAGTGCCCAACCAAGTTCCTCGCTATTTAAGCGGACACGGGATAGCTCCACTCGTGCTGTTCATCACCGTACTGGATAGCCTCCATCCACTCCTTCACCTTCAAGGCAATCTCACCAGACTCCTCATTGGGAGAGAGACCGCAGTCAACAAGCTCACCCTTCCATGAGATGGATCGAACGGGGCTAACAATGGCAGCAGTACCAGCACCGAAAGCCTCGATCAATCGGCCCTCCTTGGAAGCCTCAGAGAGCTCCTTCATGGTGTACTTGCGCTCGCTAATCTTCCAACCCTCAGGAGCAAGTCGCTCGCGGGCAAGGGCAAGAACGGAGTCACGAGTAACACCCTCCAGGATGGTACCGTCAAGAGGGGCAGTGATGAGCTCCTTCTGGCCGGTCTGCTTGTCCTTGATAGCCACGAACATGTTCATGGTACCAACCTCAGTGACATACTCCTCCTCACCAAACAGCCAGAGGTTTTGCTGGAAACCGCGGCTGGCAGCCTCAAGCTGGGGGACAATGCACGGCGCATAGTTGGCACCGAGCTTCTTGTCACCGACACCGCCAGGCCAAGCTCGGACAGCATAGTCAGTGGCTTCGAGCGAAACGGCCTTGAAACCGGTAGGGTAGTAAGGACCGACAGGCGAGGCAATGACATACAGCAGAGCGGAGCCAGGAGGACCAACACCGAGAGTCTTCTGAGTTCCGATCATGGTAGGTCGGAGGTAGAGCGAGTAACCACGCTTGTTGGGGATGAATCTCGAGTCGAGGTTAACAAGCTTGGAAATAAGCTCGGTGAAGTTCTTGGGGTCGAAGGTGGGCAGAGCAATGCGGGCAGATGACTTGTTCAGCCGAGCCATGTTCTTGTCGGGTCGGAAAAGTCTCACATCACCGTTGCTGTCCTTGTAGGCCTTCATTCCCTCGAAGCACTCGAACGCATAGTGGAAAACGCAGGTCGCGGGATCGAGCGAAAGGTTCTGGTAGGGTGTGATCTTGGGCTCCAACCAACCATCGTCCTTGGTCCACTCAATGGAAAGCATATGATCTGCAAAACAGCCGTTAGCAAAGGCGTCGCGATTCCGCAAGTAATAGCCCTAAAACGCACCAGTGAATTCGCGACCGAAAACAAGATCCTCAGGCTTGCTTAGAGGCTTGGGGTTGGCGGTCTTGGTGATGGTGAGCTTGGAGGCATCGAGCTCCCGGAAGGCAGCGGCGGAGGCGCTGAAGAGGCGCGAATGCTGGGAGGAGGGCGACAGCCTCGAGCTCGAGGCTCTTGTTGCGCTTCGCAGCGCGGAGCGGGACACAAGCAAGGGTCTCATGGCGGGACAAAGATGTGGTGTTGTAGTGTATCAAGTTTTTTAGGCGCAGCGGGAAGGTGGCGCTAGATGACCAATTGATGAATGAGGAAGACACCGTGCGACACCCAAAAACTCGGACCCTGAACAGAGCAAGCGATGGTCGAATTGAAAGGTCGGTAAAGGGATTTGGGGTTTTTAATGCGGTGGGTGAGTCGCCGGGTCGAATAGCACAATATAGAGTTCGGCGTTGAATCGGACTTCCTCATGTGGCACCTTGACTGTTGGGATGGATTGGAAACCGTCCGATAGGCTCCCGAGCCACCGCGCTCTGCTCCTTCACAAGGCCAAATCCGAGGTACTTGGGCGAGACATGCCGCCGCCAACCGCAACAGCCGTGTCCTGCCGCGAGCGGGCTCGCCCAAAGGTATCCGCCGAGTTCTTCTGGGGTTTCCAGGGCAGCCTCCCCTCTGTAAACGGCACCAATGGGCCCTGAGCCCCTCCAGAAGTTTTGGCTGTGGGTGGCTGCACCCAGGGTGTAGCCGGGCGTGAGAGCTACCTTAGTGCGCCTGGTCCCGACGCGTGGAAGCCAGGTACCCCGGTACTTGGCCATGGCTGCCCCTCCGAAAGCGCTGTGGCTGGATGCATTGGGGCTTATCGCTGAATGCAGCCGTACGATAACGGTTGCGCGGCGAGTAAAAGGATTATTTGTCAACTCCACGCGCTGTCGCAAGGAAACATCCCACGTCATCCCAGCTCCAGCTCGACGATCTACGATTTCGCGATCTCGCGACCCACGCTCATTTCAACTCGAATTGCGTCGCCCTCGATATTAATACTAATCCAAGCAGCCATTTCAGCACAGCTACCATTGTTATCAGCAGGGAAGCGTGCGCGCAAAGCACCCCTGGCACATCCCCTGACTTGGCCCGACCCCTCGATATGATCGCAATAGCTGCCCGATTGCCCCCCGCGTAAACGCATCATGTTTTCCTCAGCCTTCAAGTCCATCTCCGCCACCAACATCACCGGCAATTATTCCATCTCCTCGAATCCTACATCGACGGCAGGACCCTGGAAGATTTACGATGCTAAGAAGAAGTCCACCGGCAAGCCTTACAGCGTCTTCGTCTTCGACAAGAAGTCGATAGATAATCATGGCAACTCTATGGGACGCTCGGGCGCCTCTTCATACAAGAAGACAATGGAGGAGGTTGTCGAGCGGTTGAAGAAAGAAGCCTCCAGCTTAGCCAAGTTGCGCCATCCCAGCATCCTCGAGCTGGTAGAGCCGGTGGAAGAAACCAGAGGCGGAGGCCTGCAGTTTGTTACAGAATCAGTCACAGCCTCGCTTTCAAGTGTGCTGCAAGATAAGGACGAACAAGAGCGTTCTGGAGGCCCTGGTGGAAGGTCGAGCCGATTCGTCACAGAAGATGCAGATGGCACGAAGAGACGGAGGGAGTTCGAGATTGATGAGTTGGAAATCCAGAAAGGACTGCTGCAAATTAGCAAGGCTCTTGAGTTTTTGCACGAGAATGCTGGCCTTGTCCACGGGAATGTGACGCCGGACGCGATTCTCATCAATGCCAAGGTACGACTCTCATTTACACTTAATTTCTAGTTCCTTAGCGACTAACACCGAAACTAGTCCGACTGGAAGATCAGCGGCCTAGCATTTGCTAGTCCTCCAGACAACTCCGACAAACCAACATCGATCAAAGGAATCAACCTTTACGAAGTGCTAAATATGGATCCCCGTCTTCCAAGGTCTCTGCAACTTAATCTCGACTATACCTCTCCCGACTTTGTTGTCGACAATAACCTGAATGCATCTGCAGACATGTTCTCTCTTGGCCTCTTGTCGGTGGCCTTGTACAATTCGCCTCATGCGTCTCCTTTAGAAACCCATGGCAGTCTTTCTACATACAAGCGACTTTTCCAGTCCTCCTCCAACATCCCTTCCACCAACAACAACTATCTTTCGTCGCGACCTCTGCCAAGAGAACTCTCACACCAAGTCCTACCACGGCTCATCACAAGACGGCCTGCTCAGAGAATGACAGCGCGAGAGTTCCAGCAAAGTGAATATTTCGACAACATCCTAGTGTCAACGATTCGCTTCCTCGACTCGTTCCCTGCCAAGACACCAGGTGAGAAGTCTCAGTTTCTGAGAGGTCTTGTCAAGGTCTTGCCATCCTTCCCCAAGTCAGTTATGGAGAAGAAGGTATTGCCAGCACTACTTGAGGAACTTAAGGATCGAGACCTTCTCTCTCTTTTCCTACAAAATATCTTTAAGATTATCGAACTACTTCCGTCGGCACGCCGTGCCTTTGGGGAGAAGGTTAGACCTGCCCTAAGAGATATTTTTGTTGTCAACGCAAAGCAACAAAATCAAGAAAAGGATCCGGCGAGGGACGCTGGTTTGATGGTAGTGCTAGAGAATGCTTCTGCGATTGCTAACAACTGCTCTGGAAAGGAGTTCAAAGACGGTATGTGATTCTACTTGCTCTGTGAAGTAACAGCAGGCTAACTATCTTCTAGATATACTACCAGTCATCATGGCGGCTATCGAATGCCCAACCCACTCTATCGTTGATGCAGCACTTCGAACGCTGCCCGTAGTTTTACCAGTACTTGACTTTAGCACGATTAAGAACGAACTATTCCCGATTATTGCGGCTGTTTTCAGCAAAACCAATAGTCTTGCCATTAAAGTGCGTGGTTTACGGGCTTTTGTGATTCTCTGCGGCGGCACCAACGAGGATGGAGGTCACGATGATGGACTGAACGGCATTGGAAGCGACAACAAGAAGACGTCCTCGAGCGCGCTTGACAAGTACACTATGCAGGAAAAGATTATTCCTCTTGTCAAAGCAATCAAAACCAAGGAACCCGCTGTTATGATTGCAGCATTGAATGTACTTCGTGTTGTTGGAGAAGTTGCAGACGCTGAGTTTGTTGCCATGGATCTGCTGCCAATTTTATGGAGCATGAGCTTGGGACCATTGCTCAACTTGGCGCAGTTCCAATCATTCATGGACCTGATCAAGTCACTCTCGAAGAGAGTTGAGGACGAGCAGACAAGGAAGCTTCAGGAACTCTCGGGTACTTCGAACGGTAACACAGCAGGTCCCAATGAAGACTTTATGGGATTCGGAGGTGTCACAGGAACTACGTTTGACCAGAACAATGGCGGCACAGAGGATGACTTTGAGGCGCTCGTCAAGGGCCGTGCTGTGACGAGTCCGCGAGCAAGCACTGCGGGTGCCAGCTGGGATGATGCTCCAGCGTCTGCCAACAGGTCCTCGTCGAGCACGCCTCAGCCACCAGCATTCTCGTGGTCGACTCCGCCTCCGACAACAAACCCGACCAAGCCTCCGCCCCAGCCTGCCGTCAAGGCTCAACCTAGCTTCCGAACAGTCACACCAGATCTCAACCGGTTTGAAACACTCACACCAAGCTCAACACAGTTCAGCCAGCCTCTTCAGCCGACGCAATCGAGCTTTTCGCCTCCTCCGCAGCAACAAGCCAAGCCAGCTAGCACATCTGTCAACTGGTCTTCTGCTACGGCTCCCGCCGCGTCAAACCCGTGGGGGTCTGGATCATCTAGTCCCTCCGTGTCTGGGTTTGGCGGAAGCATGAATTCGGCCATGGGCAGCATGTCGCTCAACCAGGGCTTGGCGGCGTCGCGGTCGTCATCCTTTACGCTGCCGCCGCCCCCAAGCGGCGCTACACAGTCATCATCCTCTTCCTTCTCTATTGCACCGCCCCCTTCTAGCACACAAACTATTAATTGGGGCGCAAGCAGCACCAGCAACACGAGCATGAACAGCATGTCAATGAGCATGGGGGGTTCCAGCATGAACAGCATGATGGGCAACAATACAATGGGCGGCGGGTTTCAAAAGCCACCGCAGCAGCAGCAGCAACAACAGAAGTCGGGATTGGATAAGTACGAGAGTTTGATTTAAATACTTTGGCGTTACTTTGGGTGTAAAATGGGAGGGGAGGGAGGACACATTATTGTTTCGTCTAAGGATATGAGACAGCATGTGAATAAATATGGCTCCATTACAGAGGCCTAGTTATGGAAATAGAAGCGTGTCGATTTGCCAGAGTTTTTTTGTTTTTTTTTTCTTGTCCTGTTGTAGACTTTAAAACACGTGCGTCATGGTGCCGCGGAACCTTTGGGTAGGTGGCACCCCACGCCGAGGAAGCAACTCGGCCTGTCTCACAAAAAGGTTGGGACGATGGGGGACGCAAGTCTCGGCCAAACTCGTTCATCTTTTGTTTACCAAGACAGAGAAGTATCCAGAAGCCTGGAAACCGTTGCATCTGCCGAAGCCCAACGGGCGTCCTTTATTTTATTTTTTTCCCTTGTCGAGTCTCTCTGTCTCGTTTTCCTTTTTCGGGAACCGATAATTGACTACCTACCTACAGTGGGGGGCGCAAAAGTTCCACTCACTACATGATTGTACCATAACATGTATATAAAATCTAAGACTAATAAGATAAAATCTAAGCAATAATCATAATAAGTAAATTTGAATTAGTCAAGTTTATCACTATTGTTATTCTTGGTTTGGTTTGGGTATATTGTGTTTGCGCATGTAAATTTGTGGATTGAGTCGAACTTTTGCGTTCCCGCTGTAGGTACCTTTGTTTTCCGTCTTTTTTTTTCTCCCTGTGTAATGCCATGTTACTCCTCCTTTCTCTCTCTCTCCTCCCCCCTGTCAGCTTTTTTTTGGTTTGGTTTAGTTTTGGGTTGGAGCCACCGTTTTCTTGCCCACTTCATTTCTCTCCCCTTAGGCACCTCCTCTCTCCTCGTCACATGCTTTCCAGTCGGTCCAATCTTTTGTAGCCAAACTAAATAGAACACACACCACCACCCACGGTCGTCTCTCCGCCCCGCTCTCGTGGGCAGTGTAACCAGACAGAAAAGGGCAACACAAGAGGGAAAAAAAAGAAACATTAATACTAATACTAATGCTCCTAGCACGCACACTCGTCTCCACCACGGAGGGGGGGGTTTCGTTCGGCTCACCTTGCTGCATGTATGTATATGTAGGGGGATGACGACAAAAAAGAGAGGGTGTTTCGGTTCAAAGGGGTGGTGGTAGCGAGCTGTAACCTTTTAATTCTGCCCATTCTGTTTTTGTTGATTTCATTTCCCTGTTTTGTTCGGGTTGCAGACCGTGTGTGTCCCACGTCCAAGTTTTTTTGTTTTTGTCCTAGTCACAAAACACATCTGCCGCGATGCGACTCTGATCGGGGTGTGTGAGCGTGTGAGGGAAAGGAGGGGAGCTAGCAGATCTGGACAGCTTGTATTCGATCCAGACGCAAGGGAGAGTGGCTCTCTCTTTCTTTCTTTCTCTCTCGCACTTTCCCAGGCCGTGACCACTTGCCCCCCCGCTGACCCTGTCCCTTCCTTTTTCCCGTTCCGCCTTCCGTCTTCCGCAACTCAGCACCCTGATCGCCTAATGATAAAGTAATCAGCCCTACCCTGGTCAACCGAAGCACCGGGTCCCGATTACGTCCCCGTTTTCATCGCATCACATCGCACCATTTCCATTTCCATTTCCGCCCACCCACGCAACCGACCCCCAGCCACGCCACCACCTCCCGCCCGTGCCGCCGCCTTACATTTCCAGCACCCAGGCCACCCTTCACGAGAGCTCGGCAGATGGTGGATTCATACAATGCGTTGTTGTATGGAGGCAAAAAATTCATTGCGAGAGGACAAGAAAAAAACAACTTCTTTTTTTTCCAACTAAGAAATCTCTCACATGCAGTTCTAAGAATAAAAAGGCTAAAAAAAGGATCAAGCACCAAGGGAATAGGTCTGCTCTGCAGCTGAGTCTTTTCTCCCATCCATCCATCCTTATCACAACGCCCCATACACCATGTTCCGTTTCGTCTGTGCCTCTGCCATCCGTGACGCCGTGCCGCCAGCTACCTTGCCAAACAGGATTTGAACCAAGTAGATAAAGAGAGAAAAGGAAAAAAAAAAAAACAATGCCAACCCAAACGTAAAATCAAGTAGAACCAAGAACAGAAAACACAGAAGGCAGAGCCAATCTCTGTGGCAACAGCAAAATTTCAACTTTTCTTTAATCGAACGTCTTGCGCACAATGTAATCAGTCTCCTGCTCCATTATAAATGCATGCATCTTTCAGGACCTTGCTCGCGCGCTCATTGCTGCTAAACTTTTTAGGTATGCGTTGGGATTCCCTGAGGTTCGGGTTCTTAAAGGTTAGTTGCCCTTAGGATTGCGAGCCTCAAAGACGTGGCGGCTTTTGTAGCCGTCCTCAGTCGAAACATCAATCTTCTGACCCTTGGGCACCATTTCGTGCTTGAAAGGCCAGTTCAATCGCCGGCAGAGCTCGGTGACGACAATATCGCAGTCGCCCAGGAGGTCAATATCGAAGTTGATGTGAGAGACAGCCTGCCGAGAGATATAGATTTGAGGAATGTGCGAAGGCAGCCAGCTCACAATCTCGGAGACGGGCGTCACCTTGAGTGAGGTGCCGATAACAACCACCAGATCAACCTTGTCGCGGTCGTTCTCTGTGAGTCGCCTGGAAAACTCATCGGGCAGGGCCTCGCCGAAAAATGTAATGTCCGGCTTCATAACTCCGGCCGAGGGGATGTCGTACTCGGATTCGTCGGAGCTCTCGTCGGCACTCCAGCGCCGGCGCTTCTTCTCAGCTCCAGCGGAGCGCTTTCGCTTCACAGTTCCATTGCTTGCGCGCAGTTGCTGCGTGCATCTTGGGCACCGCGGGATCTTGTCGGCTTTAATTTCTGGGAAAATCTTCTCGCCCTGCATCTTGAAGCCGCACTGCACGCAAGTAGCGGTACCAAAAGAGCCGTGGCATTGGATGAGCTTCTCCTTGGGCACTCCGGCCTTGACCTCAAGGTTGTCAATGTTTTGCGAGTAGTTGGTCAGGAGCTTGCCGCGTTCATTGAGCATGGAAATGAACTTGTGGGTGGGTGTGTAGCGGTCCGTATTGGGCAGGATGTCCTTGGCGACCGAGTAGAAAATAGTCGGGTCTTGTCTGAAGACATCAATGTCAAACACCTCCTGGGGATCGCTGAGACCAAGATGCTCAAGCTTCGAGTAGAGACCGGTTCCCTTGGAACGGAAATCGGGAATGCCCAGCGATGTAGAAATACCGGCACCCGTCAGAAGAATAATGTTCTTGCTCTTCTGAATTAAATCAACGGCATCCTCGACCGTGTTGTACCGCGACAGCTTTGCGCGCTTAGACAACTCGCGGGTGATGGCCAGCGACAGTAAGCTGAAGTAAGCCTCGTCATCCTCGCCGTCGAGAAAGCTAGGGGCGCGGATGCCAAATGCGCTGAGAAGCTTCTTGGCAGTGTATCGGCCAGCATCAACAGTGCGCTGGATGAATACAGTAGGGCCCTGCTCTCGGAGTTCCCGACGAAGCCTGCTTGCTTCTTCGGGCGTGCAGGCATCTGGATCTAGAAGCGTCCGTGGTTAGCAACTAAAGTTTGCCACAGTAGCGACAAGGAAATGCAATCACGCCGGCTCGGTTTCCACTTTGAGCGGCAGGTGACGGGCAGGAAAGCTGCAGAAATACCTCGGATCCACTTGGACCGTGGTTGTGAATTACAAGCCAAAGCAAGGAAGCGGGAGCCGATAAGGCAATGAAGGAGGGCGGGAGGAAGAAGCAAAGGGGGGGACACAATGGCTAGGTAAGCGCAGAAAAGGAAAGAGGTCAAAACTCACCATCAGAAATAGCGCCAGGATCGGCCGCAAGATCTTCAAATGCATCTTCAAAGAGCGAATCCGTCTCCCACGAGTCGCGAACATCTGCGACTCTCTCTTCGAGCTCAGCAAGAGCCACATTGGCGGAAGCTTCCTTGATCTGTTCCTCGGTAGGGTTTTCGCCCAGTTTGTCAAACGCGTTGGCATTGGCTTTGCGCTTGGCAAGCGACACGCCCTTGGCGGCACCTCGCTTTGTGTTCATTTTGGACGGGTGCTGAGTTGACGAGGAAGCAAAACCAAGTGCGGAAGAGTTGGCTGATGACCAGTCAAAGTAGAGAAGATGACAGGATAGAAAAGCGAAACAAGGGGAGAGACGCCAACAGTGGGCTGGAAATTAATAAAAGTGTGCGAATGAGTTGGTTGCAAGGATGTGTTGGTTGTTGTTTTTTTAGGATGCGTGGCGTGCGGTGCGAATTTACCCGCGGCAGTCAGCAGTAAATTAGGTATGTGAGAAAGCCGGTGAGCGTCAAGGTGATTTCGGTGTCTCAGTTTTTTTTTTTAATGGGAGATAGGCGATGGAGACAAGTTGGCCACGCTGGGGCTTTTTTTTTTTTCCAAGGGGGGACCAGTGGAAGGGGGGGGGATGGTTGGGTTTGGGGGTGTGGTGGGAATCGTGGGTTTTGTAAGAGAAAAGGTTGACAAAGGAAGAAAACGGAAGAGGAAATGCAGAGGAAATAGACTGGCAGGAGTCAGGTAGAGTAGAATAAGGTAGAAGAAAGCGGGTCAGCGACACGGAGACGGCATCTAAAATTAAAGTCGATGGCGACAAGACGAGCGCGGTGAGTCTTGGCTTTCTTCTGCTCTCTCCAGTGACTAGTTCTTTGGTCGCGTCTGTGCTCCCTTGTTGAGGCAAGTATTTCCGAAATGTATTCCGTCGCTTTCTCAAGGTTTCGTTTGCTCGAGTAGCAAGAAAGGTTGCAAAGGATAACCGGAAGGTGGTCAGGGCGGAGCAGAGAGGAAGAGGGATTGGGATTGGGACGGGGAGAGACCAGGGAGCTAGCTGTGCGATGGGCCAGATAGGCGACGCGGGTGTGGGGGGAGGAAAGGGAAAGGGAAGGGAAGGGATGGGATGGGAAAAGGAAGGGAAAGGGAAAAGGAAGAAGAGAGAGGAAAAGAAGCAGGAAGGATTTAAAAAAAGGACCAAAGGCAATAAAGCACCTTAATTAAGGTCACGGTCAGGCCGGCAAGGTCAACCTGAGGAGGGGGGGATAGGTGCGGAATGCAAGACGTAAAGACTGCGAGACGCAGCCAGGCAAACGCGAAATGCAAGCGAGCCAACGTGGACGGATGGAGAAAGTGGTCACAGAACCCAGGCACACAACGCAATGGGGCAACAAGAACGTAATACTTGGAGCAAGACGACTTCTCGAATCTCGAGCCGAGCGATGCCAGATGTTGGTTTTGCGTGTTTGAAATGATTCAAAGGAGAAAAAGGGAACATGGGAAATGGAACAACCGCGTTTATCGTTTCGGTTCTTGGGGTCCGTGCGGCTGGGAGTAATTAGGTGCGAGTAGTAGTCATACCCAGCCAGATCAATGCCGATAAAGACAAGAGCCGAGCTGGTTGAGGACGAGTTGATGCCGATGCCAGATTCTGGCTTTTCTAGGCTTTGCGTTTCGTTGTATGTCGTATCGTGAACGCAATGTAATGTGTTGTCTTTTTTTGGTGGGTGGTGGGTGTTGTGTGTCGTAGCAGTCACCTGCTTTTTCGATTGCAAGTGTGTGGTGGTGCTCTCTCTCTCTCTTTTTTTTTCGTCTCCCCTTCTCAAACTTTCCTCTTTGTTGTGAATCTGTAACCTCTCGGGTGCGAGTATTCGTCGCGGCAAGTCCTTAACGAAACTCTGGCCGATAAAAGGCTGTTGCGAGATGGAAAGAGGTTGACAGGGCAAGAGAGCAAGAGAGCAAAGCAGATAGACCAGGACAAAGGACGATGGAACCCAGAAGAAGAGAAGAGGTCGGCCAGGCACAAAGATTGGAATGGACGGGCGGCGGACAACAGAGAGAGAGAGCGAATCCGAATGAGTGACGAAAGAATGCGAGCGCCCGAGTGACAGTGACGACGAGACGTGAGCGACAGGCAAAGTAAAACCAGACGAGTCGCAAATGCCCGACAGGGGTGAGTACATACTACATTGAAACGCAAACCCACGCGATAAAATGCGACGTTTGCCAGGTCGCCATCTAGGTAGTTTTGTTCCCGTATGCGAACCTTTTTTTGTTCAATCTTCTCCTTCGCCTCTCCATCCTGTGTTCCTTGGGGTCTCGAGTCGTCATTTCCTATCTCGTTGTGTCTAACAAATCAACCTGCCCAGTCCAGCCGAGTCCAGCCCATTCCCGTGCGCCGGCCCTCTTGCTCCTCTTCGCTGGCCCCCCTACCTAGCCAAGCCAGACCAAACCAACCCAGCCCAAGCTCGTTCCCATCCAAATTATTACGCACCAAGAACAGTAGCGCCAGCAAAGTTTCCATCCAGAGCGCCACCCCGGTCCCGACCCTCCTTGATCCTCCCCCCAGTCTGCGCCTATGACTGATGAGACGTCTGCGCGTGTTAAGCAGCACGCCTAACGCTGCTGCATCTCTCTCTCAGTCTCCATCTTCTCTTGGGAGTGCGGCTGTCGGGCTCAGCTTGTCTCGTAACCTGACCCTCTCCGCGCCCAGGGTTCTTTTCTTTTTCCTCGTCGTCGCATAGGAAAAAGCGGAGAAATGAGCGGGACGGCATATGGTGTGCGTGCGCGCCTGTGTCAGCGTGGGTGTGTTGGAGCTGGAGTTGCATGATATGATGGGCTTATTATTATGCTCTACCTGTTCAGGCCTGTTTTACGAGTTCTGCAAATGTGCCCTCATGTCGTTGCCCGTCCTTCTTGCTTGCTTGCTTGTTTGCTCCCACCACGCTCTGCTGCTGCTCCCCCTGCTCAACAACAATAACAACCACCCATAACAACAACACCAACAAAGTCTTCCCGTCCCCTTCGGCCAAAAGCGAGTCAAATCGCCGCAGGCATCAACACAATGCATCCTCCCGTTGCCTGTCTCGGTCTCCCGAATTGAGTCTCCCCCTCTCCACAATCCTCCCTCGCCCAGTCGCCGTCCCGGAGGAAACATGGCGCTACGTCGTTGGCTGATTGGCTGAGCTACTATCCATCACGGGCTGGCGCTGCCAGGTGCTCTGCTGCTGTGCGCTGGGTTGGGCCATGCTGAGCTATCGCTCCAACAAGTAAAACACACAGGTGCTGATGGACCGACGCTTTAGATGCAATTAGCCTTTCAGCCACGTCTGAGGCAAAAAAAAATGCCCTCCTCGTTCCCCACTTTCTCTCTATTTAATGATCATCACCATTTATCACTGTCATCGACATGCCGATAACCAGCATTCTTGTCCCATCCGTCCTCCCCCAGTAGCGCCCACCTCTTGTTGCACTCACTCAATAGCACCTGCCCTGTCCTCTCGCTCTCAACAAGTCATTACCACTCACATGTCACTTTTCCCGCATGGCCCCTTTCCTTTTCCTCCACCACCCGCATGCTCCCGACCACGCCAAGTAGATTAACACTCAGCGTGGTGATTGGCGGCCAACTCCGCGCTTCAAGGCCCCCAGGCATGCGCTACTGGTTTTTTTTTATTTTTTAAAATCCTTCTCAAGTTACTTGCTCTCTCTCACCCTGCCCATGTTCCTCTTTTTTTTTCAACCCACCAGGATGTGTACCCTTGTAAACAGTTGTTACACAGCATGAATCGGCGAGTTGCCAAACGGCCGCCTACAGTGTGTGCCTGCGTACTCCGCCTCAAGACGGCGACCTCTAAAACATCTGCCCGCACTCCGTCTTGGCCCCCTTATTAAACTTCGTAAAGCAAAATAAAAAAAGAGCTCAGGAAACGTAGCACACGCCAACCGCCAAACCAGCCTCGGAACTCTATGCGTCTCGGCACGCATACGGAAACTGCCTGTGTGTGATGCGAGTAAGCTTGCCGCCAAGGCAAGGCGATCGACGGTAGCAAGCAGCACGAGAAGCTCCATCAAACAAGCAAGCAAGCAAACTACCGCGGTTCACCACTTCTTGGTCGTCAGGCTCGGCCTGTGCAAGGCGCGAGGTTTCACAGACATTTCGCACGGCACAACCCCCCCCTCCCCAAATCCGGCTGCTCTGCCTCCTCGCCTCGCCTCGCCTCATCTATTGGGCCTCCCCCCCAGTTACATCCTTAGCCGCTCGCCAGCCACTCATCCAACATCATCATGCTGACCATGTGCATAACCCCCTCCCCCTCGCCTCACCAAGCTTGCAGCATCAATCAAGTGCTATCTGAAAACTCACCATCCCTCTCCTCTAACCTATGACAGCCCGCCTGTGGCAACAACCAAGGCACTAAAATAAGCCCAACCGCCGAGCAATGGCTAACTCGGCCTCCCACACCCTCTAGCGCTTGTGCCATCTCCGCCCTAACCATGGCTAATGTAAATCCTCAATCCAACTTTCAACCAACCCTTGCAGTTGAACTGTCATCAACCTGGTCTCAAAGCCGCTTCTTCGCTAAACAAGAGAGCCTCGTAGTCTACAATCCAACCCTCAAATCATTGTAACAGAGGTACATCCCCGCTACAGCCACTCGACAAGTTAGCCCAGTCAAAACTACATTTTCCAAAGCAAAATAATCCCAAGAAAGAAAAAAAGGCCTAAGAGATTATTTTTAGGAGAATAAATATATTTAGGCATTATTTTTATTTGCATTGGCTAAAACATGCTAAGACCTATTATCTTTTGACAAGGGCCCTATGCAGCAAAGTGTTGGCCTAACAATCATTCAAGGGTTGTATTGTAGTTCCTGAGCCTTGCAAACACCAAGTTACATGCACTCGCCGCATCTGGCAGTGTTTCAAACGCAATACATACACTACTTCCACAGTACATCATTTTGGACCACGATTCTCAATCAACGTTGGTGACAGTATTATCATATGCTTATGCAGCCTGGGTATTCCACAATAGTGTATCGATCGTACAAAAAGAAAAAAGAATGCTGTTTTATCCCTAGTCGTAGCCCAACGAGAAAAAGAATGATTAAAAGCAATACTCGATGATCCAGTTCTAATAAGCCTCCCGTGTTGGTACAGCCCCATTACTCCTATTTATGCGCCGCGCTGTCCTCAGCCCCATTACTTCCGTTATCCCCCTCAGTCTGTCCTTCCTGCATCGGCCGCGTCATGGGTTGCCATCCTGCGGCAACTCCAGCTGCCACGATGCCTGCCATGACAGTAGGCGCCCCCAGAGCAGAGTTGGACCGAGAACGGTTAGATCTAGGTCGTCTCCGCGAGTCCGGAGTTGCCACCACTGGCGACATGATGCCGCCGTCCTCCTGGATGGGTGTGTGTGGCACGTTCACGGAATTGGACCGTGAGTGCGACCGCGAGTGTGACGGACTTCGCGATCGCGACATGAGCGTCTCCTTGGGATGTTGGATGGCGAACTTCAAGTTATTGAGGCGGCCTCCCTTCATACGCCTAAGGAAGTTGAGCTCATCGCGCAGATCCGCCAATGGCTCGGGGTACATCTCCATCTCCTCGTCCGAAATGGTCAAGCCAGGAACCTTGTTGGCTCGGCTCCTAAGGAATTCAGGAATGAGGCCCATTACAACCTTATCCGGGATAAGTCGGATAATAACACCGACTGGGATCGAGATGAAGCCAAGGACAATGGCGATAGCCCAGAGAACACCGCTTTGTCCTTCTTCAGCGATCTGGAATGCATGACCACCCACGAAAATGATCAAGACTTGACCGCCACACATAAGGGCGCTGATGCCAATGAAGAACCAGTTCTTTGTGAGGCCCTCGAAGATGTTGAACCTATTGTCGAGACGTCGGTTGCTACAAGCAGGTTAGTGTCAATTGCCATAGTTATTGGTGAATCAGGGCCACTTACTTCCACTGGTTGAAGATCTGCATCCACACAAATGTGTTGAAAACCAGGGTGGCAATCTCGTCATCACTAGGTGTGTAGTCAAGAGGCAGGATCCCCTTGGGTCCACCGTAGTAAAGCAAGAAGGTGATGGCGAGTTGATAAACAGACTGTCCCAGAATCATCTTCCACATGGTGGCAGAAATGATGCCAGAACCCTTGGGCTCCGGCTTCCTGTCCAGCACACTCTCATGCGGAGGGTCAGTAGCAAGAGCAAGCGCGGCGAGTGTGTCCATGATCAAGTTGACCCAGAGCAGTTGGACAGCGGTCAAGACAGAGCTTTCCTCGCTACTAGACACGGCGGTAACAAATGTCAAGATGACCGCAGTAACGTTGACGGTAAGCTGGAACTGGAGGAAACGCTTGACGGCATCGTTGACAGCTCGACCCCACTTCAAGGCTTTAACAATGCTTGTAAAGTTGTCGTCCATGAGAATGATGGCTGATGCCTCTTTGGCAACTTCGGTACCAGAAATTCCCATCGAAAAACCAACATCGGCCATCTTCAAAGCAGGTGCATCGTTTGTACCGTCACCTATAGCAAAATTAATTAGCATATGAACAATGATGCGCACGTCTCCATGAGAATCGTTAAAAATGGGAGGAAGATGGATGCAAAACATACCAGTAACAGCAACAGTCTCGCCCTTGTCCTTGAGGCGCTTGACAAGAATGCGCTTATCTTCGGGACTGGATCGAGCCAGAACATGAAGTCGAGGAATAATCTGCTCCTGCTCAAACTTGGAGAGGTTGCGGAACTCAGGTCCTTCCATGACCAAACTGTTGGGTTGCAGAATACCACACTCCTTGGCGATAGCCTGGGCCGTGATCTTGTTGTCTCCGGTGACCATTCGCACAACAACACCAGCCTGCTGGCAAAGTCGGACAGCCTCGGGCACACCCTCTCGGAGGGGATCTTGAATACCGACAACACCAATGAAAGACATATTGTAGAAGAGATCGTCGAAAAGAACCTCAGAAGTGCTACCTTCAGCAAATCGAGCGCCCTTGGGAGTCCATGTGTCAAAGTCCTTGTAGCAAATACCGATGGTTCGCAGCGAGCGCTTGGCGTAGCTCTCAATAAGCTGGTTGATGGTATCAATGTTCTCCTGAGACATAGAAGTGACCGAGTCGTCTGTAGCAGGGTTGGCAAGAACTTGGCTGCACTTGGAGAGGATAATCTCAGAAGCACCCTTGATGTAAAGTCTTGCTCCCCCATTGGGGCGAGCGACCACGATACCCATGCACTTGCGGCCAGAATCGAAGGGAATCAGTTGAAGCACTTTAGCGTTGTCACGCTCCTCGCTGACGGGGCCCATTCCAAGATGAGCTCTGGCAAAAATAAGAAGAGCCGTCTCGGTCTTGGAACCGATGAAAGTCTTCTCACCGTCGACCTCGCCCTCAAAGGCGGTTGAGTTGAGCGAGATGGATTTCAGAAGAAGGTCCTTCACGGGAGCGCTAAGCATCTTGGCAAAGTCTGAGGCAGAGATATCACCGCTGGTGTCCACGGGGCTAGTTTCGCCATCGCTGCCTGCAGTTCCGGGGCGAGCTCCGCCAAATCTGTGGCTAGTGCCAATAGCTCCGGAGACAACTTGCATCTTGTTTTGCGTCAAGGTTCCCGTCTTGTCTGAACAAATCGTAGTGGCGTTGCCCATAACCTCACAAGCCTTCAGATGGCGCACCAGGTTAGCATCTCGGAGCATTCGAGTTGTGGCAAACGCCAAAGCCAGAGTAACAGCGAGAGGAAGACCTTCGGGAACAGCGACGACAATAATCGTCACCACCACGATGAAGATGTTGAGGAACATCTGTCCCTTCTCGGCCGGGGAAACATCCGCTGGTTGTTTGGGCAAGCGAACAAGGAATTCGATGAACAGGACGATGAACAGGAGAAGACCAGCAGCACCACCAAGCTTGGCAATGTAGGTGGCAATGACGTTCAACTTCATTTGAAGAGGTGTCATCTCCGGGTCCTCGTTTAGAGCCATGAGAGTCTTTCCGTAAGAAGAGTAGATACCGGTAGATGTGCACATGAAAGTACCAACACCCTCCATGATGCGAGCGCCTGATTGGATGAAGGGGTCCATTTTCTTCAAGTCCTCGTGGTTCTCAATGGCGGCGTAAACTTCATCGGCGGGTCGTTTGCGGATGATGTCAGACTCTCCAGTTGTCTGTGATTCATCACATTTGACATTGAATCCCTCAATCAGAATTCCATCGACGGGGACCAAATCACCAGGTTCCAGGTGAATGACATCACCAGCCAGAATATCAAAGACAGACAGTTCGATGGTTTTGCCGGAGCGTACCGCCTTGACATCGCGATCCTGTTTCTTCTTGTTCAACTTGGCGAATTGGCGTTCCTTTTGATAATCGTTGAGAGATCCGACAATAACAACAATAGCAATAGCGACGATGATGGCCACACCTTCAATCCATTCGACCTTAGGCTCACCTGGCTTGTGCTCTCCACCAAAAGTTTGGTAGAGACCAACAGCCAGACTAATAACCGCAGCAATAGACAGAAGAATAAGAACCTTATCGTTGTAGGTAATCCACATGAGCTGAAGCAGGCTCTTTCCTTTCTTCTCGGGCAATCGATTATCCTTGAAAACGCGTAATCTGTCTGCGAACTTCTCGCCATGCGAATCAGTCGAATGTTGCGGGGGGGCGGCCGATACGCCCTCGGTTTCCAACTTGTAGTTCTTGGATGTTGCCTCCTCGAATGTAACCTTTCCTTCCAGGTGAGTCTCGTCTGTGCTCAATCCAGCTTTGCGATCGGATCGCAAACCCTTCTCAATGCCGGCAAGACCTCCCAGCTTATAGAATGCTGGCAGGCTCTTTGGGTTGAACATCTTGTTCATTTGACCAGGAGCAAAAGCAAAGGGGTTGTTCTCCACCTCGAAATCCGCCTCGGTGCCGACATCAGCCTTCAGGGCGGTCTCATCGTTCATGATCTTATGACTGCTGAGCTCGGATTGTTTATATTTCTCGACTTGCGTCGACATCGAGTTAGATCCCACGACGGTTGTCTCGCCGTGAGATGTGAAGGAACGCGACATGTCCTCCGAATCGACTGAGTTTTGACGCGATCGCACGTTGTCGGGAACAGCCAAGAAGGCAGCACCGCGCTCACTTGACCGGACGGGGCTGGATACATTGTGAGGGCTGGTTGGTCTGTTGTCATCGGGAGGGACAGATGTGTTCAAGTTAAGTTGAGCATTTCGCTGTGATATCCAACTGGTTGATAGAGGGTCGACAGTTGTGCTGGGGCTCACAGGGTCGTCTTGAGAATAAGATGGTTGACTTTGCGAGCCATGCTGCTGAGAGTCGGATGCCATCTCGGGAGGAGGTGCAGCGGGATTGGCATCTGTCGTGTCGATGGTGATGGTAGGGCTGGAAGCAGGACGAGTTAGCAAATATACACAAGGCTTGGAAAGCTAGAGTGGGAACGCGGCTACGGATGCCTCCCAGGCTCAGGTCAGTGACATACGCTCTCCGCCTCGCAGGCGGGTCATTTGAAGGTTCTGACATTGTTGGCGGGCAAACCCAGAGGTCTGGTGTTGGGGAAAGGGAAAAAACCCTGCCAAGGCAAGGCTGGGGCGAGAGTCGAGGTCGCGATGGAGGCTATGCAAGAGAGGCGATGTTCGGTTAATGTCGAGCAGAGGGCCTAAGGGAATGAAATAAATCGAGAAGCGTGGAGCCAAAGGGCCCGGCGTGGGCGAAGCAGAGAGTTAGATGTTAGAGAAGGATCGGGATGTGGAATCCCGACGGAAGGGATGATGGATCACGAGCAGCCTGGCAGCATTCTCATGAATGACTTCCGACGTTGCAAGTTCAGAGAAGCAATCGGTCTCGAGGAAGACAGGCCAGAGACGGAGTGCGAGCACTCCTCTGTTTTACTGCCCGCCAAGATTGTGAGGCAGTGCAGACAGGCAAACTGATTGGACGCCGGGCAATCGCCTTGCTCGTTACACACCCGGGTCCGTCTGGGAAACAACCAGGATGGAGCCAGGGCAACCACCCGGAGCTGGCACCTAAAAGTTGAGCACGCTCCACAGTGGCCAGGCGCTAACCACTCACGAATCAGTGTGACTGAAAACTTTGGTTCCTTCCGTGTAGTCTCGTGTAGTTGATGGGTACCCTCCACGTAATCTAGCAAGGGGAGGTACCGGGCGGGGACCTGTGGGCTCTACCGCTCAGGTCGTCCTGTTCCAAGCCCACACCCCCTGGTCGCCGCGTTGACCCAGTGCAATCTCGATCGAAATGACACTGGTCAAAGACTTTTTCCACTTTGGCGCCCTGATGAGCAGTCTATGGCGCTACATGTCCAAATCACTGCGCAACACCACTGGCCCAGTGGTGGTTGTTATTCTCACCATGACAGCAACAACAGCACACAAAAAATCGATGATTCCATATCGAATCGCTTTCTAGGCACTTCTGTAGCTTAGCCAAAGATTCTTTGCCCTGCCCTGCGCAGATGGCTCGATCTGCCACTCCACTTCCCCCAATTCCAGACCTGTCTGCCACCTGGGCGGCCTCTCTCGCGGGGGCCGACGCACAATTGAAGAGGCTGAGTCTTTGGTTTTTTTCAATGCAAACTCACCATTGTATCCTAGAGCAAAGCCCGAGGCGGAATTGATGACGCTGAGAAGCAAAGTGCATCACATGCTCTACACATTCGTGGTCTCGCCCCAAGTTCGGCCTGGCCACCTCAGAGGCCGCGACAACGCAGGCACACAGGCCCTGGCAAGGCACTGTACGGAACGCAGCTTGGCTGATTGCCAGTACAGCGCCGGCGACAGTTTGGTTGCACCTCATTCGACGATGGGCGGGCTCCCTGCAGATCTGGAGATGGTGCCGCAATGGCGACGGAAAGCCAAGCCTCTAACCAGCCTAGCAGTGGTCCCATCGCTGTGGCATCACTTGGCGCAATTCAAAGTTCCGCGCTCGCTCCCGAACCCGAAATCGAAATCAAAATCCCACAACCCATCATTGACGTCTTTAGCACGCATCTACATCCACGGTAGTCGTTTATGCCTCCTTGCAGCACTCTATTTCGCGGCTTCTCGTATGCTTTAGGATGCTATAGGTTCGCGCCGGCACTGTTCCTCGGCTGAGCCGGGGGCACAGTCGTATCCGATGGGGTCGCGTAATGAAAGGCTCCCTAGGTACCTGATAACCATGCCAACTTGTGTGTCCGTGCAGGTACATATCCAGCGCTGCAAATCCTGTCCACTATTGTCCTGTTCTGGAAATCAAGCAGGAAGCGCATTGTGACATATGTTGCACCCTGACCACCACCTGGCATAAGTGAACCAACAGCTGCAATTTCGTATGCACGCCCGAGACCCAGTTCAGCATCTCCTGTACGGAGAATACTCACCGCATGATAATTATTGGCCAGCTTGGCGGTCAACATGACGAAGGCGGCTGCTACGAAAAACAAAACATGTGAGACCAGGAGCCACACCCCAGCCGCATAACAAGCTGGTGACAGAAAACATGGTATACGAGAATGCATGTACTGCGAATCAAGACAGCCAAGAAAAAACGAAAAAGAGAATTGCCGGGTGTTAAACACAAAGGCAGGTGGCTCGTTTCCATGATACCATGACAATTTACTTGTATATAGATTAATTAATCATGACATCGTGGTTCTCTCTTCCAACTGCCCAGAGATAAAGACGTGATGTGCTGTACCTTCTTTCGCTCGCGTGCAAGGTTGCTCCAACCCCTGAAAGAAATCCTTTCCAATCCCCACACGATGCAAAGGAATCGCGGCGGTTTCCTGGTTCTATGCTGAGCCTGCAGGGCATCCAGTGGCAATTTCCAGCCAGAGTTGGCTATCTGACTGGTCGAGTGAGCCACATGGCTGAGCTTATTTGTGCCATCTGCTCCGTGCTCTGGGCCCGGAGATTGGAATACATAGGCTCCGTCAACTTGACACACAGGGTACAGAGAGTAGCATTTACATGCAGTGGTAGATTATATTTCTCCAAGCACAGCCATCCACTCGGCGCCTTCCTTCTTCGATGCAGCGAATTTACGCGCGCACCATCGATACGCTGTAGCGCTTTCGCCCTTCAAACATGTTGGCGCCGAACCTCTCCCTGGGTCTCCTATCCCAGAGACATCCTTTACCAACGGCTGGGGCCCTGATGGATGCGAATTGTGGGCGGCTCCACAGCTGCGACTTTTAAGCTATTTCCCCGTGGACCTTTTCGTAAGCGCCGTCTCCCCACTCCTTGTCGTGGACAAGGGTTAGCCGACCAAGTTTGCATACAAGACGATACGGTGCCAAGCTTCTTCGCTCTCAACCGCCCTTGCCCGGTCCATCAAGCTACCGCTCGCCTGAAGGATGGACCATGGCATGGCTTAACCATGGCTTAAGCATTGCCACCAGGGGCCTATCGGCTGCAAGGTTGGGAAGTACGCGGAAATTGCCTTGCGACATCCATGATACAATGGGGGGTGTCAATGGAGCCAACCTCGCGGCCCCAATGACATACCATTGGGGAAATGGCCACCACAGCGGCGCAGCCATATCCTACACAGGGTTGCACGAGTTTGGGCTCGCTGGTGTGGCACGCAGCTTCGTTGACGTCGTTGCCACCCAGAGGTCTGGACGGAACCTGGAGTCACCTGACTTAGCGCAGATCGCTCACAGTGCACAGTGAGGCCTCTTTTTACAGCCCAAGACTTAGAGAGAGATAGATTAATTCCAAAGCAATCGCTCTCAACAGTTTCATCGTGATTAGCGGTGGCAAGCGGCGCCGACACAGCCTCAGTAACATGTCACACGGCATCGAGGCAGGTGTGAGGAGACCTGAGATCGGACGCACTCATGTGCGCCGTGGGCCAGCATTCCAGATTGTGCTCTAGACGTCGACGACGTTACAGCAGAAAGCCCGAGCATCGCACTGCAACACACACGCGAGGTAACGATGCTTACAACGCAACAGCCCATGCGCCATTATTCAAATGCGGAAATCCCCTCTTTTGTGGTGGGCAATTGATCGATGACAGATGATGGCGTTTTTTACTTGTTCCCTGCTGGTCATCGCGCCCTTCCAGGGTGGTTCATCCGTCGTCAAAAGAGAGTTGAGCTTTTTTGACCTTCAGCCAATCACGATGCTTATTCAGAATAGGGGGGCCAGCCACTTACCGGTTCATGCATATCACCATGATCAGATCAGGTTTCTTGTTTCCTTCGAGGCCCATAGCTTTCGCAAATTACCGCCCTTTGTAGGGCTAGTGTTCCGCTGCCGGGACTCAAACCATGACTTCCCTCGTCAATCGGACAACATGAGAGTAAAAGGCCGCTTGTTCGCTGCCGACTAAACCTATTCGGGCCACCACAGGGTGCTCAGCCTCAATGCGATCCAAAAACACAAGACGCGACGAATAGGTGGCGGAGGATTAGTGGGGCTGCTACAGGAAGGACAGGAATCGGGCATGGCCAGTGATCAGAGCACTTTGCCAAAGGCGGCAACCAGGGAGAGAGAGCCAGGGAGATGACGAACGGTCAGCATCTGCTGAAGCCCGAGGACAAGCTGGCTACCATGCGGGAAACCTGCTTGAACCTCCTTCTGGAACGGGCAGCTGGCAGTTGATCGCCTGAGAACCCGCCGCGTCAACCAACCAGCCCGTCCAATAAGCAAAATGCCCGCCACCTCCAGGGGGAATCAAGACCAGCCAAGAAGCTTAACTGAACCGTGTGTGCTACTAATGCTGCCGAAAGCCACCCCACCAGCAGCTGGACTATCCGGCGAACACGACCCAACCTCGCAGACACATGCAACGGGTCTTGACCCGACGTTAGGCATGCCCAACAATCACAGTGGCGGTCTGCTCGACCCCATAGGGCGGTGCTCGCGGGGACTTTACCGCTCCCCGGCTGCGCAAGCGAAGTACCCAACTAGCAGTTGGGCTTTTTGCGACATGAGGTTGCTTGTTCCACCGCCGGACAAGATTCAGCTCGCATAGCGACGAGTTGACGTTGTGCTCTCGGACACGATCCGCGGAAGCCACGGCCCCCGTAATCTCGGTACCAAATGCCATGTCAGACGCGAGACGACTGGGTCAGTCAGCACAAAACCACATCTAAGATCTAAGCCACAGTCGGGGAATCTTGTGCGGTAGGCAGCAATACTGGCGAGACGCGGCCGTGTATCGAGCGTGATGCCCGGAGCAACATGAATGACCCGTCTGACTTGAGGATGATCTTCAGCAACCTTGAGCCACCCGCACAACCGTGGAACTGGGCTCCCAGCCTAGCGCACAGAATGTCGTGCCAACACCTGCCTAAACCACTAAGCCTAATATTTCTGTCAGATCTGTGAATCCGTCGGTCTGTCTGCGGCGCTTCCCCATAGGTTAGCTGACATGCGGCAGCCGATACCAAGGTGAAGCATCTGAGCCCCCCAAAGCTTAGCATCCTTCGGGAAAGGCTTTATTTTCCACGCAAAACATTACAATCCGTTTTTGAGGCTGTGAAGGCGTATTCGTAACTGCAATGGATGAAACAGGCATCGCCCGTTGCACGTGTCTGCTCAAACGAAGGTGTATCTTGGCGGGACAAAAGTTAAGTGTTCCTATGCATGTTTCCGTAACCGGTGGTTCGATGCGAGTGAGATAAGCCAATCGCTCCTCTGTGTTCTGCAGCGGATGCGTGATGTGTCAGTATTTCATAATGTGACATGTAGCAATGGCTGTTGCGGAGTGCGTTGTCTCGTTGATATCGAATAGTTTCTACATGTCATTACTGAGCAACATGGCTGCCAACTGCTCTACCACGCAAACACTAAATGAATAGTTTTCGGTTTCGGGTTCCATGTACTAGCACAGTTTATAGTTTTTTCTCACACCATTTCAGAGGGCTGATACAAACTCTCTTGGCGCATGCCCAGTCGTGCATTGAACCATGGGATATTGACTTTGCGCCCACTGTGTGATCAACGCCAAGTTATGGCCAAGTCCTTAGATCCCGCACCATACACTCTGAAAATCATTGAACCGAGAAAAAAACGAAAAAGAAAACCACACCGGGGGTGTGTACGGTGGCCTTGGATCGTCCTTGGCAGGCAAAACAAAACTTTACTGTGCTCATATCCCCTGATTATATCCAGAGCCAAGCACACTCAATGAGGAAGCTTTCTTTTTTTTTCTTGCATTCACAGATCCCTGAGCAATCATTTTCAAAAAGACCGATTAGCATTATTGCGGGAGCAAATCGGAAGCCATTCACCCTCATGTATACACGGCGGGATCTGCACCACTTCCGGCAGCACAGCCACCTTGACAACAGCACAAAGCACCCGAAACCCCTCACTCGGGCGTACTTTTTTGCATCATGTCCTGCACCTAGATCCCGGAATCAACATTGCCGGTGCCGGCCTTTTGAAGCGGGCAAAGAAAAAAAAACGTGATGAAAAAATAAAACGGCAGCTTTCTGTTATCACACACCCCTCACCTTGATGTTTCCCTTGCTCCACCAGAGCGTGGCTGTGCCCAGAGTCCTGGTCCAATCCGCGACGTGTGTTCGAATTTTCCCCCGGCAATCACCTCTTTTTTTTTCTCTTTCTCCCTCTTCGCCCTAGCTGTTGAGCTTCCGGGAGGGGGCTAAAGGAAGGTCTGGGCGAGTCCCGTCCATTCTCGGCGCCCTCAGCCGGGCGTCCGATGGCGTCCGTGTGAGAAGCCCGTGGCTTAAAGCTGTTCCAGATGACGGCCGATCTGGGCTCTCGGACGGGGATGCACCTAGTGATACACACTGAAGAGGGGGGGGGAGGCCTAGTTTCTTTTTGTTTTCCTCACTTCCTTCAAACTAGCGGCGAGCTTTTGGAATTATTGTGTGCTGTCGCGGTTGCATGCGTGCGAAATGAGAGGTGGGCTATGCAACTCGTTTCGGCGGGGGTCCGTACCATGTCTAGGTTCCACGTCTGCCAACATCTCATTCCTACGTGTCATACGACGGCGTGATTGCCGCTGTTGGATTGGCCCACTTGAATCAGACGACTGGTCTCCTCACAGTTCAGTTGATGCAAGCAATTGACTTTTGGTGAACCTAGCTAACTGTATCCGATTCCGTGCTTTTACCAGTGTAAACCGTCCACAGACCTACCCTATAGCGCAACTCCAATTCCAGCGATGGAAGGATACGCGTTGAAAATATGGTATCGAATCTCTCTATCTTCTGCCCAAATCGACTTTTCTCACTGAAACCATGTCTTCGGCTCCTTCCTGGTCCTTGAGTGAATCCGTGGGGATCCCAAAGAAAGGCGCCACCCCATGTCTAATAACTCCCTTCCAAAAGCCTCCCACAATCTGTTTCAAGTCTCCTCCCGTCTGTTTGAAATCGGGGAAAGCGTTTATCTCGAGAAGCCAAGCGGCACCGCTTGCATCGACCAAAAAGTCGAGCCCAAAGACCTCAAAGGCATTTGGAAGCGTCTGAAAGTGCACAGGCATCGCCTTGGCGGCGCCCTCGAAGACCTCGCCGGAAATGTCACAAATCTGGCGGAAGATGTCCTCGCGCGTATATTCCGGCAGTGGAAGATCCCAGAATCGGCGCACCGTGTTCTCGTTGGGGGAGTCCTGGAGACACGTGTTTGTCAAGAAGGCCTCAATGTCGTCTGGTGCGTCGCCAGGGGCTGCGTAGGGCTTCCCGGCAAACAGAGCGAGCATGTGCTTGTAAACGTAAACGTTGAGACTGCCTGTGCAGAGAACGTATGTTCGGATGTGAAACTTGTGCTTGCTGTCCTCCAATAGCAAAGGTGGGTGAATATATGGCTGGGCAACAAAGTGACGCAGATGTGAGGTAGTGATATAGTCACCGTCATCGTCGCCATCGTCCTTTCTAGCTGGCACGCCGGTAGCATCCTCGTCTTCGTCGTCGCTGTCAGGACGATCCTCCTCCCAGCCATCAAAGATGGCCTGTAGTTCTTCCATTGAGCTGAAGAGCCGGATTCCCTGGCCTCTATCGCTCATACCAGGTTTCAAAATCCACCACTCCTTGGCAGCAGACTCATCCTCCGCAAGGGCTTCGTTGCGATTCATGCTTTCCTGAAGATCAAATGCCTCTACCAAAGCATCGTCCAGGAACTCTGCGTAGTCAACCTCGAAGTTTTCACTTCGCTTGAAGTGGTCCTTGAGTACAGAAGAAGGATTCTTCGCTACCCAGTGGTCGACGGATGTAGAGAGGTAGTGCTTGCGAATCAGGGCTTTCCTGATCATGTAGCTGTTGATAAGTGACGTTTTCTCGTGCGAACCGGCATATTCAAAGTCGATTGCCTCGTACGCTGTAATCTGCAGCACCTTTGTGCCCGAGTACGGAAACATTTTTGACACAACGTCTTCAGCACCGGGCTCAGGCAATTCGGTGATGATGTTGACAGTACCTTCGGGCAGGAGAGATTTCAGGGCATCCAGAATCAGGGGCTGGACATAGGAATCCTCGTATGAGATGATGGCTTGGATGGGGGCTTTCCCGGCACTATCCCCCTTGAGACGGAGGGGGATCTCAACTCCTTTGCTGGAGTTGGTTTTTTCCACTGAGGGACTGGGACTGCACAACCACTGGTAAGAATACGATCTATTTGGAAACAAAAAATATGCTGTCCACGTAGGATACAGGCCAAAAAACAAATCATGCATCGTTTACTCGTTACCCAACTCGAGATCTCCAACCGACAACATCAATGCCCACAGCATCAGGGATATACTCACAGTTCTAGCTCTTTCTCGTTCCACTCGCCGGGACCATGCATGAAGTTTGCCTTGAGAGGAGTGACACTGGAAGCCGAGTTAGCAGATGTGTTATGGTCCTTTCTTGGACAGGACTCACCTAGTTTTGCCCTCCTTGACGGCCCATCCATCGTTTCCAGGCGCAGACTCGTCGACGCTCTTGTAAACGTCGGTGAACTTGGGTGCCCACTTGAAGTGCTTGTGAACATGGCCCTTTCTCGCACTTGCGTTGTCTCCGCCGACTACTTCACCCTCGAGGCCCTCACGTATCCTCTCTTCCTCCTCGTTCTCATCACCCGACTCACCCTCAATCTCCTGGAAGCAGCCACCTTCCCGCCAGTAGTTCTGCAGCACATTGGTCCAGATGGTCTTGTTGTTCTCAAGACCCTCAATCAGGGGCACATTGACGCTGTAGAGATCAGCGCTGCCGTCAGTCGGCCACTGCTTGTAGAGGGCCTCGACAACCCTCACGCTGTGTCGGCAGGCAGCCTCAATGATGATGGGGTCATGGTTTCGAGTGAAGAAGGCAAAGCTCAGGGCAATGGCCTTGCGCTGGCACACGGCGGCCTCCAGGGCTGCTCCCATGGTTCCGGAGCTCAAGGCAAACACGGCCGTGGAGTTTCGGCCATAGTTGGGACCGCTGACGACGAGGTCAATGGGGCCACGGTCCTGGAAGAAGTGGTGGAGGCCAATCTGGACGCAGGAAGCGGGAGTTCCGTCCACGAGAATCCACTCCTCCACATCCCCCGAAGGCGAGGGCCGGCGGTGGGTAGTGCCCTCCGAGTCCTCGCCGTGGATGTTGGCCGAAGGACGGTAATACAGCGGCCGCAGCGTCTGGCCGATCATGTGCGCCTTGCCAATCCACGAGCGCTGAGTGTGAGGCAGACACACGGAGACGGTGTGTCCGGCCTGCTGGAGCTGCTTAATCAGGCAATGGACGTAAGGGGACGAGTGAGGCGACGGCGGCCCGTCGTCGTTGGTGACGAGGATGTGCATCTTTCAAGCGTTGGCGCTGGCGCTGGCGTTGACGGGGAAATGAGCGACGATTGCGTGGGCAGCTCCCGGCTGGAAACGAGAGCAGAGCAAGGTGTCTGGTTAGAAAACGAGGCAAATGCAGCCCGGCCGAAGTCGCGTCCCGTTGGGCGTCAGTCTTCAACAGTCCTGATGCAGTCGATCCAGGGCCGGAATGGATTTCTTAGGTGAGGGGAGGGGCAACGTGGGGCAGCGAGAACCGGAAGCCGACTGGACAAAACCAAGCACGCAACCACATCATGCATTTGGCTCACACAAAAAGGTTTCGATGCAGTAATTGGATCCGTAATATCCTTGATTTGTTTTAGACTACCTAGAAGCACACGAAACAGGACTCACTAACTTGATCTACCAGTAGACCTCGACTTGCCTTTCAATGAGGTATCAGTATCCATCCGCCCATTCATTCACCTTTCCCTTCTTTCTCTCTTTGAACCAGTGCTAATGCTTTACCATGTCCGCTCATTCAGCCATCCCTTGTTCTGATTCAACTAAAAAACATTGCCTGCCCTTCGGTCCATTACAAAGTATCCATTTAACGCCGTGAAATTTTCCATCCCCTGGTCGAGGGATTAACAAATTGACATGGAGAAATGAATTTAAAATCGGTTGCTGGGACCTTTGCTCATCCATCTGCCCGACAGATGCCGTGCACAACCGAGAGACAATTAACACAACCATAAGAAAGCCAATAGGCTAAAGTATTCAGAATGAAAAAAAGGTCAGCTTAAGTGCGGGTGCGCTTTGTCTGCGCCGGCGCCACGCTGTCATCAGCCTGTCGCTTTGTCCCTGAGGTGGCCTTGTCTCCTTTTGTTCGGGGCCACGAATCAAAGGGGCTCCTTCGGCTTCTACCCTTGATAGGAACCGCTTGATCAGCCAGCTTGTTGGTGGACCTGGTTGTTCGCCTTGTGTCTGGAGGTGACACAGGAGCAAACTTGGGCGCTTCAGGAGTGCTTGCACGCTGTTGACGGGTCTTGCCGGGAGTCTGGGGCTCAGGAATCTCAGCAGCCTTGGAGCTTTCTGCGACTGGCTCTTCTTCATGAGCATCTTCGATGTCGGTTGCAGCCTCTTCCTCATCAATCATAGCTTGCGTCTTTGGGGTCTGGAAAAGAAGGCGAGGCTTGATAGATGAACGGGTGAGAGGGCGAGAGAGACGGACCTCTTCATCAATCTCATCGTCGAGCTCCTCCAGATCCTCAGTGTCGAAATCAGTGAATTTGCGGAAGAATTTCTTGCCACGGCTGCCAGTAATGTTAGTTAAAATGTAGTGAATGGATATAGTGAACAAACTTACAAAACATAGACCATTCCATCTTCTCGTCGGGAGGCGTCATCAATAGACTGTGCACCTTCACCGGGAATGTTGACATGTCTGCGCTTGCTTCGGCGCTTGGATGGTGAAGGAGGTGCAGCATCGCCGTAAAAAGGGTTAGACTCGCTCTCATCCTTGGTTGGGACTCGGTCTTGCGAATCAGTGAAGATCTCAATAGGCTCCTCAATTTCTTCAGCCGTGAAGCTATCCAGGGAGATGCCAGTGTACTTCTTGGTGCGTCTCTTCTTGGGGCTGGGCATCATTTCGGCATCAGCAGGAGCCGTGGGGAAGAGGTTTCGGGCAATAGATTTGATGTTGGCGGTAGTCTTCTCATTCGGTGGCTTCACCGGGGTCTTTGATGGAGTAGGAAGCATGCCAGATGCGCGGGCGACGCTCGAGTGGGTTGGGCGCTGAGAAGTTTCGTTGATTCCTAGAGCGGCAGCAGCTTGCGAGCTTCCAGAGGCGAAGGAGCTGGCGGCGCGGCGGACGGAATCTAGCGCAGGCTGGCGCTTCTTCTGGGGTGAGGCCATCGGAGACATCGCAGAGTTCTTTGTTGACTTCTTTGCGGTGCGCGGAGATCGAAGAGGATTGCGGTTGGAAGCACCGGGAGAGGGGGTGCGAGCGCGCTGAGATGAAATTCGTGCGGATTTGCGAGGGGTGAAAGGCTCCCAGTTGTCATGGTAGCCAAGACGGGGAGTTGGGGGAGTGCGGATGCCAGTGGGTGGAGGAGGCGTAATCGAGCCATCGAAGGCGGCGACCATGGTGAAAGGCGGATGCAGCGATGCGCTGCGTCGAACAGTGGATGATGCTATCGCTTGCGCGGAATGACTTCTCTCGAGGTGGTGCGACGTCGCGACTCGAGAATCAGCAGCACCGGATATGCCAATGCTATCCAAGTTGGGATAGTTGGGCGTAGCGGTGGACGGGGCAACGGATCGGAAAAAACGCGCGAAAAGCTTTTTCGTGGACGATGAGTGGCGCCGGGTGGTGAGCAAAGTCGGTATTAGATGCGATAGATGCGGGTGAGGATGGAGGAATTGCGGCGAACGATTCTGAGTGTGAATATTATGATGATGGGAGAGGATGAGATGACGCTTCACAGGTAGGACGGTTAGACTCAAAAACAAGAGAAAGCGGAGGGAGGCTGGTGGCTGGGGCGATGGTGGAATGCACCAAGTACTTGAGCCTTACCCTGGAGCCCTGGGAGCCCACCAGCCACCGACTTTCCTCCCCTGTTATGGTCAAATTTCGGGCGTACGCCCCACTTTACACCCCTTCAAAGGCGCGTCCAGCCCCGCTCAGACGCGTTTCTTTCGCGACTGACGCGTCCAATCAACGACCCGCGTGGGCCACCTCTCAAAGGGATACGTACCAATCTGAAAGAGCCTTTAGTGGGGCTGCCAACAGGGTCTGCCCCTCATTCATCCCCAGTGATTGAGCGCAGCAACGCACGAAGCGAATCAGAATGCAGGTGGACAGCGCAGCATAAACACACAGGACACGCGAACAACGCATGGCCGCTTCATTTGGGACCCTGCGTGCACCACAACCGGCCTATCTTATCAGCCGCTGTCGCGCGCCGCACATAACGTCACTGGCCATCGTTGCAGCCCCTCAAAACATTGCGGACTCCGCTCGTGTGCTCACTTTCGTCTGATACGCCGCCCTTTGTTGATTTGGCTGCCTGTCTATTTTCCCAAACGCGGCCACTACCGGCAGACCCCTCCCTTCCACACTCATCCCGTCCAGCGATCTCCCTCCGCAGCCGCCCCTAGCCATGGCCGACGATACAACCCAATTTACAGAGTCAGACATTTGGGAGACGCCCAATGCCCCACCCACTTCTCGACCACGAACCCCAAAAACTCCCAGAACACCAAAGACTCCCTCGCGCCAGGAACGTCCTGCTGAACCCATTGATCATGAAACCGCTTTGCGCAAGGAATTGGAGGGAGTGCGGAACATTAATGAAGCGATCGAGGGCGTGATAGCGACCCTTGAGCGAGCGGGGGGCAACATGGATGTATGCGCCAGCTGGCCGTCCTTGTGGTCCGTGATTATAACTGACCGCTTTTCTAGACCGTATCCAAAACTGTAAACAATGCTTCTATTCTTCTCAATAGCTGGACTCGGATACTATCTCAAACCGAACACAACCAGCGATTAATACTAGATCCTTCTTGGAAGGGTGCAACCGAGGACCTTGCCGAGCAGGAGGCTGAGGCTCTCCAGAAGCAGCTGGCTGCTGAGAGGAAGGCGGCCGAGGAGGAGCAAAGACGAGAAGAGCTCCGCCGCCGCCGCGAAGAAGAGGAGCAGAAGCGAAGCCTGGGCGGTACAACATCCACTCGTGGCACTCGTGGTTCCCGCGCGCTTGGAGCTCGAGGAACTAGGGTGCGAGGACGAGGAACAACCACTAGAGGTGGCACTGCTAGTTCAGGTCCAAGCCAGGCTTCGGGGAGCAACACATCAGGAATACCAGCTAGCCGCGGATCATCTAAAATTGGCAGGGGATTTGGTCTTAACAGGACCCGGTCTCGTGGTGCTCGGGGTTAGAATGCACAATTCGATTGGTTGCGCCTTTCTCTTTCCACCGCTTAGATACCCAAAATATATAGCCCTAAAGCGGCTACGCCTTTTTGAAAAAGTCGCTCATCTTCTTCATGCCCTTTGTGTTAACCTTTTTGAGGTCTCGAACTCCTCGACTTTCAGACGCTTTCTTCTTCTTCTCTTCCTCCATTTTCCGCTTCTTTTCAAGCCGGGCCTCATCCTCCTCTTCGTCACGGTCGTGTTTGCGTGTGTAGTCTCCTATAGAACGGACTGCCAAAGTCTCCGTTCGAAGCTTGGTAAGTTTTTCGGTATATTCGTTAAGGGGAGAGAAGTCAATTGAACTCGTGGTGGCGAGTGACTTTTCGAGCTGGCTGGCCAGGGTAGGTACAACACAGCTGGAACAGATGAAGTTGAAGGCAACTCGTAGCCTTTGGAGTTTGAGGAGCTCCGGTGAAGCTTCCATGGCACTCTTCACTCCTTCGGTCGGGGTGACATCTTCTGTAGCAGATGTAGCTGCGGCTGAAGTTTTTGATTCTGAGGCTGCAGCTTCATTGGAAGTGGCGGTCGACTGAGAGTCAGCGCCCGAGTCCGTCACGACTACTTCTCCACCCTTCATCTCTCGCTTTTGAACAAGAACTGGTGCTTCAAGCGCCTTCTTGACAAACTTCTCTTCCATGCTTGGGGGTAGACCACCCTCGCTCATTTTCTCAGCCTTGCTGATGATGACTGACATAAGTTTATCTTCATTGAGTCGGAACATGGTCTCGTCCCCTGCTTCTACGGTATCGCAAATTGCGCCCATTCGGCGCTCTAACAATGCGCGAGTCTTGGGCCATCGTAATATTTCGGATAGGTGCGAGGACTCTTCGGGTAGTTTTTCAAAATGATCGTCGCTTGTGAGGAACATGCGCTTTTGTTCATCTGACCCTTTGGACGATTTTGAGCTAGCCAAAGCGGGGAGCGAAAGAAACAGTGGATCGATTGGTGTGGCTAGATACAGGTCCTGGCCGGTGGATGTGCTGGCATTGTCGTCGCCGTCGGTATCCGTGTTGGAGGAGGCTGGCGATGTTTCGATCAACCAACTTCGGGGAGTTGTCTTGGGGGCTGCGACTTTGATGAACTCGTAAATACCAGTCTCTGGGCAAACAAGGTATCGGGCAGGTCGCGAATGTCTGGGGTTGGGGAGCGTAACAATTCGGGCTTCCGGCGTGGCTTTGGATGGGAGGATAAAGACGTTGGAGGGGCTTGCGGATTGGGGCTCCAGCGAGAACTTGGAGGCCGAGGCTTTGGTTTCTGTCGAGTCCTTTGACTTGGTCGGGGCAGATTTGGTAGATCGCGTCCTGGCCATGATGGCGGTTGCTGAGGACAACTGAATAAGGGACCGTAGAGAAGGGAGAAAAAGGGAATGCGGCGCTAGGCTTGGTTTAAAGAGCGACACAATGCGATAGTATTAGAGATTAGGTAGTTCACACAAAGATAGAAGAATTATCCAGGCTCCCCGGCTGGAGTGTTGCTTGTCGCAAGACTGAGCAAGCGCTACTCGAGTCCCGAAAATTAAACAAAGTGCGCCTTGACGCGTAAAGAGAATGAGGCGCGTCTGCATACGGGATGCAAGGTCCCCGGCGCGGAATTGTGGTGCCGCCCGCTCCGCTGTGCGCCACACATCTTAGTCCCAGCCCCAGCCTCAAAGACAGGGTTCCCAAGCCGGGGGGTCTAAACTAGACGCCAACGCATAGCAGCAGAACCCAACCTCGATGCTAAAGCCGGGACTACGATGCCAGCCAAGGTTTGTGACGCTTCAAAACATTGCTCCGCATAGACCCCAAATCGTCGACCCCCTCTCATTTATTTTTCTCTTTCTCTGCTTGCCGCGCTAGTACCTTGCTCTACTGTCATCGCTCCCCGTCGGATGGATATCGCTGTCTCGATTTGGGCCCGATCTTGGAGCTTTGCGCCTGCGACCAAAGAGAGAGCCACCCAGCAGCTCCTCTAGTCATCGCCATACCGCCTTAACCTGGGTCCAGTTTTACATTTCCCAGACCGACCGTTTCACCTCCTTCCAAACCACTTCTGACAAGATGCCTCCAGGTGCGTCCCATTCCACTTTCCTCCCCCTGCCTGCATATGTGCGAAATTTTATCTAACTGTTTTGCTCTACCTCAGTGCCTGCACCCTCCGAGCCACAATGGCCGCCTCGATCTCCCCACGAAGCCTTGGTTAGCACCCCCGGGGGCCGCAAACGATACCAGCGAATGATCGATGAGACGTCGCCGTCTGCCTCGCCCCAGAGAAGAGTACGCAATCTGCCTACGATGAACCTACTTCAGGAGATGGATCAGGACCACGAGAATGACGAGGAAGAGGACGAGGACGAAGAGACGCTCCAGCTGAAGCTCCAAGAGATCCAGGCCCGGTTGAGGCTAAAAAAATTGCAAAAATCCAAGAGGGTGTCTGGGGATGGAGTGGATAGTTTGGGTGCAACCACTTCCGAGCTTGCAATCTCCAATGAGGGACGAAACCAACCAACCCAGCCGATGCCTCCACCCGTGACCAGCCCCAAGAGGGCAGCCACGTCACAATCATTTGTGGAGGTCCCTGCATCACCTGTCCGGAAGACTCAGCAGCCCCAGGTGCCAACATCTCCAAGCCGTGTGCTCTTAGGGATCGACAAGGGGTTGACTTCGAGGGACGTGTCGTTGAAGCGAGCACCCAGTTACCGAGATTCGCAGGTCAGTCGGGACTCAGCGCCAGGTGGTGGATATTTGAGAAGATCAAGAACAACCACTAGTGTACCTCTATCTTTTGACGCATCCCGTCCGCTAAGTTTTAATGAACGACTCGCATCCGCAAGGAACGAGGAAACTACGCGGTTAGAGCGGCAAGAAAAGGTCCAGAAAATGAGGTCCGCTGCGTTTGGAATCAGCCAAGAAGAGATGGACCAATTCAAGAAAACTGCTGTCGAGATACCCGATGTGCCTCTGCAACCGCCCGTTTTCTCTAGAGAGGAAATCCTCCAAACCAAACCAATTCCAACCCGCTCGCACCGAAGCAACACCCTCCCCAGCACTCGTCCCAGTTCACAGACAAGCAGCTCAGTCTCAGGCTCAACCGCGCCGTCTACTACCGGAAGCAGCAAACAAGTTCCGCCTGCCGAGATTTCTGAGGAACAAGCCTCGGCATTTGAGCCCTACTCAAGCTTTCACCTATCTAAACGCATTTTGCCACACAATGTCCTTGCCCGGCACGTTTCTGGCAAGAAGGTTTTCTGTATCAAAGACCTCCTCAAGGTTGTCAAGGCCCCAGACTTTGAACTACCAGATATCGAGCAGGATATCGTCATTTTTGCCATTCTTGCCAAGAAATCAGAACCCCGCTCTCACAAGCCCACCAAGCACGGAGGTGAAGATAGAGGGAAATACATGGTCATGGGCCTTGTCGACTTGCAATACGAACTGGATCTATTTCTTTTCAACACCGGTTTTACTCGGTTCTGGAAGCTGACGGAAGGGACCGTGATAGCAATTCTAAACCCTAACATCATGCCGCCTCCCCCTGGACGACAAGACACGGGCAAGTTCAGCCTCGTCATCAACTCGGATGCGGACAGCATCGTGGAGATTGGCAAGGCTCGCGACCTGGGCTACTGCCAATCTATGAAGAAGGATGGAGACTTGTGCGGTTCTTGGGTCAACAAGAAGAGAACGAGTTTCTGCGAATTCCACTCCAATCAGGCCGTCACCAAGAAACGAGCCGGTCGCGTAGAAGTGAACAGCTTTTCGTTTGGCACGGCTGGCGAGCGGAAGCACAACCAACGAGAAGTACCCAACTGGGGCAAGAAACAAGAAGATGCACGAAAGGAGCAGAATAGGAACTATGACTGGGAGACAAAGACCCACTGGTTCGTGTCCCGCACTATGAGTGCCGCCGATCTGATCGATGGGAAAGATCGAACCCCCTCGGACCGCAAAGACAGAGCGGAATTCTTGAAGAGAGACTTGGAGGCTAAGGAAAAGGAGCGGGAAATGATGAAGAAGTTGGGCAAAATCGGCGATGCAGCTGGCAGAGAATACATGCAGCGTGCAGGATCACGCGGGTTGGGCTTATCACAATCTCAACCCGCCAGCACTCGGGCATCTATGGACGAGGCATACAGGCCAGATGCAAAATCTCTCGGACTAACAAAGGCCTCAAACATCCACTTGAGCCCCATTAAGCGCAAGCGGCCCGAGAGCTCACAGGCCGGTTCGTTGAGCAGTGGACGGATAGCGCTCGGATGGGGCAGCAGCCTCAAGGATAAGCTATCAAGGATGAAGGAAGGGGAGAAGCTACGTAAGGAGGAGCTGCCCCCGGTCCGCAAGAAGACGCGGTTCGTGACGGACAAGGGGATCAAGGAAGCGGGACGGGACAGTCTAGGAACTGATCTTGCCGAGCGGCAGGTCACGCTCGAAGATGACGACGATGAACTGGTCATTGTATAAACTAATCACATTTTCTTTTCTTTTGTCCTGGATACTTGGCGTACAGGCAGGCACACTGCCGGCCGGATTGGAGTTGAGGAGAATACTGGATCCTCCTCGTGGGCGGCATGCATGAGTTATGACGACAACAGATAATCTGTTGCATGGCTTTCTTTTTAGATTTTTGGTTCAATTGACATCATTTCAAGTCCCTTTGTTTCTGGCAGGCAGGATTACCGATGTATCGCATGACATGACAACGGTCAGGAGGGTGAGTATCTGAAATTTCACACGGCTCATCCCGGACCTTCCTCGACGGCGGACTTCCGACAGCGGACCAAGGCAAGGGGGGGAAATCATTGCCGGACTCGACGATGCAGTCATGAAGGCGAGGCCTCATCTCATCCTCGCACACAGCCTCCCTCGCTAACAGGGCTGAAGAGGGGAACGAGCCGCTTCGTTGGCAAACGCGGCCGCGAAGTGGCCGAGTCAGTCGACACAACAGGACGACGAGGCTGCAACGTCATCACCAGACCTATCTGCTTCTTGGAAGCTGCACAGTTTCCCGACGCACGTCAATGGAGCACCGGGAACGCACCCCATGGGCATCTCCCGTAGGCTCTCTCTGCGCCCCGTCAGAGCCCACCCCCAACGGTACTCTTCGGGGTACACCATGGTCAGACCGGGCTTTTCTGAGGCGACGATGGCGTTTTGGTGCCCATTTCGCAGCTGCGGCGCCGTCGGCCGTGCGAAGCCCAACGAGCTAGAGTGCTGCAACAGTGACGGCAGTAGTCGGACGGCCCAGGGGGGGGAGGCAATGGGAAGCAAAGGGCATGTCCCCGGGAGGCACCGGCTTGTGGGTTCGTCTGGGGGACCTGAGGAGGAGTGGGGATGGGGGCATGCCCTTCCTGTCCTGTGATGTTGGGGTATCGCCGAGCTGGGAGCGTGCACAGGGACAACAGATGGTTGATGCTGGGCAGGATCGGCGCGGAGGAATGGGATGAAGGATCAATCTGGACGAGGAGCATGTTTTATTCCGGTCACTTGGATATATCATACGGCAGCACTGGCCAGCTGTGAATCAGGCCAGGATGGAGATGGTGGGGGAGAGACAGATTGGGGGTTTGATCGGATGTCCGTGTTATGACAGGACAGCAACGAATAGAGTTCCGGAGCAGACGGCAGCGACATACGATGGCAGGACGCAATGCACACGCAGAGCAGGCAGCTGATTGAGGCTCGTTCCGACTGGAGAGGGTTTGAAACAAAGATGCGGTGTAAAAGTCTGACGGGCGAGTGTCTGCGAGTCGCCTGGAATTGATGTGGAATGTATCACCATGTTTAGGATATCTGCCCCGCGCATGAGCAAGCAAAGTACCCCCAAACCTTGAGCTTGCTACCCCGCTTGGGGTCCTTGCCATTTGCGGCAGTGGCCAGCCGCCAGCAGCCGCCACAGGCCGGGCCCTGCAGCTGTTAGCTAGTAGTTGGAGACGGCGCCTCAATCAGGACGGCTGGTGTTCGCTTCCGATGCTTCTTCACGCAACCTCTCGCTTGGCCTTGGGCTGTGATGAGGAATCATCTTTTGACCCCGCATGAAACCAGGCGTGCTAGACGCTTTTCAAACGCAGAGCCTCTGATTTGGTCCACGCCGCAGCAGAGTCAGGCAGCAATGCGATGCGATGCGATGCGATGCGTTCACTTTGCCCTCGCCGTCATCGACTTCGTTTCCCACACCGACTAGCACACAGCTCTCGCCCGGATCCATACCGGAGAGCCCGTACATGGGACAAGGCGTGCAAAAGCGTGTACAGGCTACAAACCGCAGGGCCAATGCGGGGTCTCCAAGACAGGAACGCAAACCCGCCATGTTGAATTTTGAGGGTCACGAGGCCTGCGTTTCTGACCACGGCATGCCTGGCCCCAATGCACCTCAGCAGACGATGGCGTGTACCCTATACAAGCTTTGTTGGAGACTACAATTAAAGCAGGAACCGAGGTCGGCACCACGAGTTCCCAGCGAGTCCGGGGGCATCGTGGGGCCCCAAATGCGGCTACTGAAGTTGACAACAAACCTACCCGGGACCCAGACAATGCAGCAACATTTTTTTTTTAACACGACATGTGTGACCAGGTGCATGCTGTCACCAGACATGTGATGACCACATGGACATGCAGGGTCATCTAATTTCATGTCAGTTTTTGTTGTGATTTGGCCTCTTTAGACAGACAGCTCGTTCGTAAACCTCGGGCCGTTGTAAATCGTTGAGAGGATCAAGTGTGCTACTCGAGCGTTTACACCAGACCCTTAACGGAACCCGGTCAGCTTGACAGCACCACCATGAAACTAGCTTGCACCTGTATTCATACTATGGACCCGGGGAAACACGTTGACTAGGTGTAGAAAGAGTCTGTGGCAATTTGCCAAAGGCCTCGGCCAGTCGTCATCATGCAACCATTCCGACCAAGGTCTATTTTGCTGCATCTAGACCAGCAGGCCAGTCCATGCAGAAGAACGAGTTCGGCCAACCACAGCCGCATTGTTTCTCTTCGACACATGGTCACCTGCTGCCCAGGCACAGCAACAAACAGGCGATCACTCTGTTCTCGGCGTTGTAACCCAACTCCAACTCTTTGGTTTTTTCCGTTGGAGAAATCGCACGCCCAGCCAATCCAGCCGTGTCCGACTCACACAGTCCTCGCGGTCTTCTCGACGCTAACCCCCACGGAACAGCCCACTCGCTGAGGTGCTGAGGCAGTAATCCCCGGTTGTTGAATGGCTCCTCAACCCCGGATTTACATCAACATGCAGCTCCCGAGTGGCCCTCCTCTACGCTGCGTCGTATCCTGACTACGAGACCGTGTCATTACCACTAGACAAGCCATGGCAATGCCGATGCATGACGACGGAGCAACGCACCGTTCGAGCCAATCTCTGAATTGCCGTTGCTCCTGGTGTGAAGGGCCTCTATCATGTCCGGTTTGCTGAGGCAGCTACACTTCCGGCCCACCATGTGTGCCGGAGATGGGACGGCCTTGGGGTCTATGACCCCATCTAACTGCGTCTATGGACGCACCTGGGCAATACCGTGCCACATTCAGGCCGAATCGGATGGTTTAGCGGGCTCGACGAGCCTAAGACAACTTCAAGCTGTCGTCAAGCAAACCGAATATCCATAAAAGGCCGGGCTACCCTCCTCTTCCCAAGGTCGTATTCATGACCACACCAGCAAAATCAAGTTTTCCTCCAGGCCACACTCTACTTTCCCCCAAAGAACACTCTTCTCTCTACTAGTTGTCTGGCTATCGTTGGCCCTCAGCAAACAAACTCCAACAACAGACCAACTTTGACCTGCCATTCAACCCAACCATACCCATCTCACCTATATCCCGACAATATTCGTATTGAAGAATGGCGCCCCACATCGACACGCCCTCTCCTGTCGGCTCTTTGACAAACAACTTTGGAGCTAGCTTCTGGCCAACTTCTAGTTCAGGAAATGATGGCTTTGATTCCGAAGACACACCATCACGCACCAGCAGTGCTTTGAGCGAACCGCTGCATACTCAAGCTCGAGTCGCTCGACCCCTTGTGCCCGGCGTCTATGTTCCCACTGTATGCTTCTTCAAGCCGGAAACAGAGGATATTGACACTGATGCCATTGCCGCCCATGCTGTGCGACTGGCACGAGCCGGTGTAACTGGTCTCGCAACTCAGGGCTCCAACGGAGAGGCTGTCCACCTGACTCATGATGAGCGCCGTCTGGTAACGGCCGCCACGAGGGCAGCTTTGGACCAAGATGGATTCAACCGCATGCCTGTCATCGTAGGCTGTGGTAGCCAGAGCACCCGTGAGACAATCCAGTACTGCAAGGAAGCTTGGGAGGCTGGTGGTGACTATGCTTTGGTGCTACCTCCGTCATACTATGCCACGTTGTTTGCGCCGGCTTCGGAAACCATCCTGCAGTACTTCACTGCTGTTGCGGACAAGTCTCCCATCCCCATCATCATCTACAACTTCCCGGGCGCCGTTGGTGGTTTGGATCTGTCGTCCGATATCATCGTCTCGCTCGCCGCTCACCCCAACATTGCCGGTGTTAAGTTGACATGCGGAAACACTGGAAAGCTGAACCGAGTTGCGGCGGCCACACGCAAGCTTTCGACCGTGTACAACCCAGCCCAGCCTGAGTTCCTCGTCCTGGCTGGCTCTGCTGACTTTTTGATCCCGTCGTTGTCGGCTGGCGGTCATGGGATCTTGGCTGGCTTGGCCAACATTGCACCCAAGGCTTGCATCCAGACTATGCAGCTCCACCAGGAGGGAAAGACTGCAGAGGCATCCAAGATGCAGGAGGTTGTTTCGCAGGGTGACTGGACCGCTATCCAAGGAGGTGTTGTAGGAGTGAAGGCTGGCATGCAAGCATGGCTGGGATATGGTGGAGATGCCCGGAGCCCGCTTCCGAAGCCGACGCCGGAACAGACAAAGCGGTGGAAGGAAGGTTTCCGGGACCTGGTCTCCCTGGAACAGACCCTATGACGGAGATACAAGTCATACCCACTGACTGCTGTGGTGCCATGCCCCGTGTGGGTTCTGGCTCTGAGCTACCGGAATGTGGGATCCCGGGTTTCATAGGTAGGACGAAGACAACGGTGGCATATGTGAAGTTACGGAGAGTGGGCATGGGAGAAGGAAAATCTTTTCGCGGCAAGGCGGCATCTTCTGCCATTGGCGCGAACTGACGACAGCAGCACCGGCACGAGACCCGGCTGCTTGGAAAAAAGGACCTCCGATCAACCTTGAGAAAGAGAGATCCAAGTTGGATGGTGAAAGGGAGCCGGTGCGCCGGTTGACCCGTGTAAGATGAGATGACGAATTTTCTTTTCCATTTTGGCACTTTGTATATGCAGGGGATTATTTTTAAAACAGTATTTCGTGAATTGACTACAAGCGGGACGGAGAAGTCTCCACCGCATCTCCATGATATTCCCATAATGTCTCCATCGTGAGTTTGCTGTTGTGTGTTTGCTGACAACGAAACGGATGTAAGCCGAGCGCGAGATTGGAAACAAGTGGTGGGTTTAGCGCAACGGGAGGCCGTGGGACAAGCCAAGAAAGAAAAAAAAAAAAAAGGGAGGACGTTGTCGGGGCCGAAAACTCCGTGTGGACTTTGACCTGAGGAATTAGGAATAGGAACACGAGCTAGGGGCCTCACCGCGCGGTCTAACGCAGGAACAGGCAAGAGAAGTGCGATTTCAGGAAAGAAGCTGAGCGAGCTGAGGTTGTCGATCATCCTTCCAGAGCCCTAGTGCGTTTTGTTTGGTAGGGGGGGTGCCGTGTACCCGATGATCCGACGCTGGGGGGATAAAATTGGGAAATTGAGGGTGGACGGGCGCGTCAATGCATTGGGGGCGTGACGGCGTGTTTGGGATTAAGGCGAGCACCGAATGCTGCACATTGCGCTGGTACTGTGCGTCGGAGTCAGGACGGCGCGCACTACGATGATTGAGGGTTTCTTTAGTCTGGTTCGTTGGCCGTCTGCCCCTGTTTTCTTTTTCTCGCTTGCCAGCTGCTTATTTCCGGGAAGGCCAGCCGTGTCCTGGGATCTGCTCTGTAAGATGCATTGATTGTCAGAAAATGTGGGCGTTGTGCCGGTTTGATGCTGCTTGACGTAGCATATGATGCTGCCCTGAGGGAACCGGCGACGTCACATCGTGCCTGCAGTGGGATGGGATGAGATAAAAAAAGAAGCGCGCAAGGGGACCAAAAAAAGAAGCAGCTGCACGTTTTGCCCTGACCGCCCTGTCACAGTCCCTGGTCGTCCAAAGATGATGATATGATATGGTGACCGCTGCTGGATGCGACCGGACGGCTTCTTTTTTTCTTTCCCCTGCCAGGCGCGCTCGTTCTCGACTGCCAGTGCCGTCCCCGTCTCACAAATCTTCAGCCCGGAGAAGGCGGGCTTTCTGCGAGCCACCGTCGGTTGCTAAGACAAATCAGAATAGACAGATTGTTCGGACAGGGCTAGTGCTATTTGCAGAGGAAGCGAGAGCGCGGAGTTGGGTGAGGGCGCCGGGTAAACGAGGCGGCGGCAGTGTTGTTTCTGTCAAACACGCGAGTGTTTAAAAAACATGAAGCTGGGGGGGTCCCTCCACGATCTGGCTCCACCCCTAAGGAGATCGGCTGCAAGGTACAAGCCTAAGAATGCCGGACCAGGGGCAATGCATGCACACAGTATAGCGCTGTACGTGACCTTCGTATTTTGGGCACAAAGGGTCGCCGGTGACCCTGTTTTCTTAAGACGACTTTGACTAATTGAATTAATTGGCCCAATGTGGGATATGAAGCGTGTGAACAACATGTTCATAATTTCCCTCGTAGTCCGGTTTCAATAGTCCCGCCTCCAATAGGAGCCGCCAGCAATGGTTGCCAGCGGACAGGTCAACTAACATGGCGAGAGAGCCCCCCCCGCCGTCAATCTCCTCCAAATCTCCCCCTAGCCCCGGCCTCCTCGGCCCATGACAGATACCCCTCCTCTCGTCTATTGTTGGCTCTGGGGGGTTACATTGTATGGAGCGGACAAAATGTTTCGTTTGACTTGCAGCGTGAAGATTCTTTCTCTTCTGGGCTTCCGTTGTGTCGTCTCCTGTCGCCCTTGCATGCGCCATTGTTGAATGGCTGGTGCGGATGAAGATCGTCATGGCACACAATGTAAATCATTCAGGGGCACACGGGCTCTGGGGGAGCAACGAGGTTGGATGTCCTGCCGCTAGTCTCACTCTCCGCTGGTCAGCGCCAACAGCCAGCCTTGAGGCGTCGGACGGCGGGTGCTGAAGGTGCGCCACCCCTGTGGTCGATATTCCAGAAGGTGACGGCTATACATCTGAGTTGTGCAGAGTCATGAGCCTGAAGCAGTGGAGAGGTGGGTAGGTGGGCAGGTGGGTAGGTGGAAAGGGGAGGGGGAGGGGGAGAGTGCTTGTGCTTGTGGACGATGATGTTCCCACGAATAAGCGTCAGCGAATGGTCGGCATAGTCGGCACGGCAGCGCAGTTGCTAAGCATAATTCAGCCCTTTACTGGTGTTAAGCTTCCAGTTGTGGATTGATTCTGGCCCCAAAAAGGCCCGTAAGGTGCCCCAAAAGGACCCCAGGTGGCTCGCCAGGCTAGCATGCCCCACCAGCCCGCAAAAATGGAATCGTCCCAGTTTCAGATGACCTGAGAGGAGAGATCGTCGTTACTAGCTCAGTGCGGAGGCTGCCGTTTTGTTCACACACTCAGACACGTCCTTGCTTTGCTCATGAACGTGGTGAACCTTTCCATCACGGCAACTAGTCAAGTGCGCCATTCATGATTCTGCTCCAATCTAAACGCTCTGGCTTCTTTTCGGGAAGCATGCCGCAAACTGCGCTGGGCTGCGAGGTTCGTATGCGTCCTCGCTGGGTGATGCCTCGTGGGTTGGACGGCCCGATCTAGTCGCAAAGTAATACCTGTTCATCAAAAACCAACGACGCTCGGCCCGCCCAATGGCCTCGTGTGGCGAGCATGGATCATGGTTCCCTCGCAGCCAAACCGAAAACAGGGAGGCCTATGGGCTTTGGCCGCCCTGAGGCAATCAGCTTCGCCAGCCTCAGCGCCCGGTCGTTTCGAATCGCGTTGCTCCCACGGTCTGCGGTGCTGACCGTACGGTGACAACGACCAGCTTACGGCATGAAGCGGTGCCACGGTCAACCGCCGTCGTCTGTGCCAGTCCTGAAGTCGACTGGTCGGCCGGCCTCCTTACCTGAGCTCCGTTGGCTGCGTTGATCCTCTCCACTCGCCTCTCGAATGGCACATCCACTCGGGTAGTTTCGACGTCGCTCGCGACGCCGGGCCACTGCACTGGGCGGGCGGTGGCAGTCTGGATGGACCGGTTCGGGCCACTCGACCGACACCCTGGGTTGCGGAAGATGATGCTCACGGCGCATGCATGGCCAGGGACCAAATCTATTCCCGTCGGTCCTTTGGCTGGTTGTTTGTCGTGCAAAGGCATAATGAGTTGCTGCTGAGACCCACCCGCATCCGCGCCGCTCCCGCGCCCGCCACCCACCATACACGCCCTCTTCAATGGCGCCGCACACCCTCGTCGACCACACCGCAGCCCTCATAACGCAACATAACACAGGGGCACAGACATGGGTGGCGCTATCAGGAAGCAAAAAAGAAACGTGCACGGCTCTGTGTCAAGTAAGCTGGGGCTATCTCATCCTGGTCCGGCGACGGTTCTTGGGTCCTTCATCCCGGGATACACCAGGTAGTCAGATGTGATTTAGGACCGCTGGTATAACACGGCCCTTCTCCGTCACTCACTTCCGTCAACAGATTCTCTCCCTTCTCATCGGGAACTGGTCGTATTCTAATTTTTCTTTCCTTGTCCGAGTCACACAGTCGTTTCTGCCGACACCCTACCGAACAAAAGGCATTCATTTAACCACCTCGGAGACACATTCATTCACCTGTCTTATTTGCTATTGTTGCTATTCGCCAACTTTCTTTTCGTCTCGCCCTCGGGGCTATTTCAACTACACACCATGTTGCCCAACCTATCTACTCTTGCGACTCTGGCGCTGGGCGCCGCGTCTCTCGTCTCCGCCCAGTCACCATACCCTGTCACCGGTGTTGGTGCTGTTGCCGTGAGGAAGAACATCAATGACCTACAGAGCCAGGGAGGCCCAGCTTGGTGCGTAGCGATTGGCCGAAAGACAGGCCGTTTCGTGGGCTGACAGTGAGACACAGGGACCTCTACATCCGAGCATTGAACGATATCCAGAACAACAGAAACATCAACGACCCCTTCTCGTTCTTCCAGATTGCTGGAATCCACGGAAAGCCCTACATTGAGTGGGACGGAACTGGATCTGAAAACAGCGATGGATGGGAGGGCTACTGCCCCCACGGTGAGCGACTCTTCCTCACCTGGCACCGACCTTACGTTGTTCTCTTCGAGGTACGTCTTATCCAAGTTCTTGGATTTCGCACACTAATCCCGTTCAGCAAATCCTCGTCGCAACTGCTCAGCGCCTGGCTAGGGAGTACCCTTCCAATGTGCGCAACAGTTACATCCAGGCTGCCAACAACCTCCGATCCCCCTACTGGGATTGGGCTCTCCAACAGGGTGTTCCCCAGGCCACTGTTCCCACGCAGATGACTGTCACCGCCCCTAACTCCCGGGGCACTGGCACTACCCGCATCACCATCAACAACCCGCTCAACAGCTTCCGCTTCCCCAGCGGAACCTTCAACGGTAACTACGGTGACATGACCTACAACGGCCAGAGACTCACCCGAACCTACCGATGCAATGGTCGTGGCCAGAGCTACCCTTCCAGCGCCAACCAGGCGCTTGGTGGACGTACCTACAAGCAGTGGGTGTATGATGCTTTCACCTCCAGCAGCACCTTTGACCAGTTTGCCTCTACTGCCGCCAACAACGGTGTCAGTCTCGAGCAGATCCACAACGCCATCCACTGGGATGCTGGTTGTGGCGGTCAGTTCCTGACAGCCGACTACTCCGGCTTTGATCCCATCTTGTAAGTGACGTCTTTGATGCGCGTGAAGTTTTAGTCCCAGGCGCTAACAAGCCACCAGCATGCTTCACCACACTAACGTCGACCGCATGTGGGCCTACTGGCAGTCTATCCATCCCGACCAGGCTGTCTTCACCAGCTCGTACTCTGGTGGCGCTCGCTGGTCTACCCCCTCAGGCACCCGAATTTCTGCCAACTCGCCCCTGGCTCCCTTCTACATGGACTCTTCTAACATGCACACCTCCCGCTCCGTTGTCAACTTCACTCAGTTCGGATACACCTACGACCAGCTTGACCCCAGCAAGAGCCGTACCCAGCTCCGACAGGACGCCACCCGTCTCATCAACACCATGTACTCCAACGGCCAGACCATGAACCGCCGCGGCCTCAAGCTCAAGAAGCGCGGCAAGGACACCTACACTCGCTTCTTCGCTCACGTCGAGGTTGATGTCACCGAGGTTGAGAAGCCTTGCACTGTCAACGTCTACCTTGACGGAAAGCAGATTGATCAGCACATTGTCATGATGCAGCCTGCCAGCGGCAACTCCCACGGTGGTTATTCTATGGACAGTGCTATCGAGGCTGGTGTCAAGGATGGCGAGGAGGTTGAGGATGTCCTCAAGTCTGTTCTCGGCAAGCTTACTGTTGCTGTTGTCAAGGTATGTCTTGAGTTCTCACTTCGCGGATATCTTAGATGAACTAACACAATTTCTAGCATGATGGAACCAACTTGCCTGTCGACAAGATTCCCAGCTTGAAGGTCAACGTTCAGCACGTCGAGGTCACTCCTGCTGAAAGCGACTGCTCCCTCCCTACCTACGGTGACTCCCAGATGACCGCTGCCAAGATCGTCCAGCAGCCTTGCGGATGCGAGTCTACCGGTGACAGCTCTGGCAATGTTCCTTCTTCCACTGCCCCTGCCTCTAGTGCCCCTGCCTCTACCGATGAGTCTTCTGGTGACTACGCCGCTCCTACTTCTGCTGCTCCTGCTACCACTGGTGACTCCTCTGGCGAGTCTTCCGGCGACTATGCCACCTCTAGTGCTCCTGCTCCTGATGCTACTGAGGACTCTGGCGACTATGCTGCCTCCAGTGCTCCTACTGCTACTGGCGACTCTTCTGGCGCCGCTGCTACCGGCTCTGACTACGGCTCTGGCTCCGACTCTGGTTCTGGCTCTGGCTCCGGTTCTGGCTATGGTAGCATTGGTGGAACTGCCAGCGGCAACATCGACGGCAGTGTTGATGGCACTATTGGTGGAATCATTGGTGGTGATGTCAATGGCATCATTGGCGGCAGCCTCAGTGGCCATGCCGGCGTCGGTGTTGGCTTCGGCAGAAAGCGACATGCTCGTGGCTAAGGGATTGACCGAAGCGAAAGGGGAAAAGAGAAGGGAGAAGATCTGTCCTTTTTTAGCAATGCGGCGCCTGCGAGTTAATGTTGTTGTGATTTTGCGCTTTATTTATGGGATCGACTACACTTCCTGGCTAAAAGATGTTTATATCATCTCCGTTAATGGTAGTTTTGATCTTGGAGGCCTTTGGCATGAATTCGTGTTCATAGATTGAATCGATTTCAACACTTTTTACACACTGTAAACTTTAACTAATTCAATATGTAATCTTGCTACGATGTGCTTGACATGGTTCCAGATCCGCTTCCCCGTAACATAAGTCTTGAGACGTTTGAGAGGACGCGGCCCAACGTTGATGTGAACCGATCGCATTAGACACCAGCGTTCATGAAGGCAATCTAAGTTTCCTATAAGATTTAATTTAAGATTTGTGTGATGTATATTCTGTGGAGTTCTTCGGTCACATTTTCATGTTCCTGACGCACACGTGCCAAGTGCTATAATTGCCACGTCCATGTGTTTCATCTGAACTGTGTCTGACGTGTGATCCATAACAGCTCAACACTGATAGACTCATGGCACTGATTCAATATCGTCTTTTGTGTCTTTAAGGTAATTTGCAAGCTCACCAAGTTGTTTCTAGTAAATCTTGACCATTTTGCCTGTCGGACATGATTGTTGCGCTTACTCCAACTTTCATGTTAACTCTCACTCAATGAGTTGTAAGCAGAACCGGTTGATAGTACACTCCGAGAAGCGATTCGGAAATTTTCTCTTTTTTAATCAAGTCAATTGTACAGTGGCCAAGGCCGTGCTCAAAGGGACCACCTGTCTCATATTTATTGTTGCGCTTTTTAAGGCATGAGGTATTGCCTTTTATGCAGGTCTGAATAATGCTTTTTATTGACATATATTGTTACTAAGATTCATATAAATAATATGCTTAATCGTCTTGGTCAGAAGAAATCTTCTAGGAATACAGGGATCGCGAAAGCGGATTGTACCGGTTGTGCCACACCGACAACTTTGATCAAACAACTGCCTTGACTAAAATAACAATGAACTTCGACTCAGACATCCATCCGACGTTTGATGTTTAAATCGGAAATCACTGGGGATTCTGTAATTCGACTTAGCGTCTGTTTAGAACCTACGTTTGTGATTTCTGGCTTTGACGTAGCCCCCTTCCGCTGGATCCAAGTAACATCTACACGGATTGTTTATGGCACATGAATGCGGAGCGCTCATCCAAACCCCAGAGGATACTGAGTTGATTATTATATGTCTGTAGTGATATAATTATTTGCTTCTTACCAGACTGATTGGGTCTTAGAAGTGAAGTCGTGTGTAATTGCGTTGGAATCGGAGCGGAGTGAAAATATGCCTTCTCATGTAAGACAGACTTGGATTTTGAGCATGGAGAGGAAGTTGGCATATTAACGGTAAGTATATACAAATTAATGGCGGATATAGTTTTGGCATCACAGACGAGGCCAATTAGCTGCTTGTCACATCTCTACTGTATCTGAACTGGAACACAACCCACGCCACTTTGCACATTTTTGGCCTAGTACACGATAACAGTTTGAATTTTCATTTACGAACCAAATACGAGCTTGCTCCTGTATTTTTCTCAACAACTACGGCTCCACTGACCCGGTATGCGTGGATGTCGTTGATTTTGAGCTCAGATCACATGACACAACATAATTTTGGTTTTCAATTGTCTTAGCTCTGGTTGGTCCACTTTGTACCACAAACTCTTTTGCAACCCCGGGAACGCTTTTCACGATATGAAACATGGCATTCGAAATTGTTGTGCCCTCCAATGATGACGCGCCCGATGTGGCCAGTGTCCACATAGCTGCCATGGACGCCAACCTGCTGATGCACGCCCAATTCCCCAACGCCGAGGCTCGCGAGTTTCTCCGGGAATACCTCCGCAAGGACACCATCGACCACATTGTCGACGAGGACAAGGGGGTTCTCGTAGCACGGGATCCCGGCACCGGGAAGATAGCAGGATTTGTCAAATGGAACCTTCAACGGGAGAAGCGGCCGGGCGAGGAGGAGGAGCCGCACGAGGAGGAATTGCCGCAGTGCTGTCGGAGCGAGTACGTTGACTCGTATGCGAAACTCACCTGGCAGGCAAGGCGCCAGGTCCTGGGCAGCCAAGCGTACTACCGTAAGTCACTCATTTTCTTTTTCCTTGAACCGAACTTGCCACAAGCGGAGCTCAGCGGGTCGGGTCAGACTAGCCCCGGGCTCGCGCTGAACTCATGCATGAGTTGTCAACTCTGAATGAGGCGCAGTTGGCCAGTTCAAACGGGTTTCCAGAGCCCAACTCAATCTGAACGACCTGAGATATTTCTTCGGGTTGCAGTTTTGGGACACCCTGGAAAGATGTCCCGGCACTAACAAACTTCTTTCTGCCAGACGTGACGTACTTGTGTACCCATCCCGAATGGAGCGGCCAAGGAGCGGCATCGGCATTATTAAAGGACGTGCAGCAAAAGGCTGTTGCCGACAGGGTCCCGGCAATCTTGGAGGCAACGATGAATGCTGTTACGTTTTACCAAAAACTGGGTTTCGATGTCCGCCAGGAATTAGAAATGATACTGCCGCCACGTGGGTCGAGCGAACCAACGGAGCACTATGCTGAAAGGACGATGGTCTGGACGCAGTCGGTGCGGTCTTAATAATTAGTCGACACACCTCCATGACATAGACGCAAACTCTGTTTCGCATGTCGGAAAATAACTATGAATAACAGGAATAGAAATCAAAGATGCCGAAAAAACCGAGCATACCTAATTCGGCCATGAATCTCGTGCAATGACCATCAACCTACTGTTACATCCCCACATTCACGTGGTTGGAGGGAGTCGGAGAGATATGGAGCTTGGAGGTCCCTTGAATGTGCGATGCTCAGAAAGCTGGGGCTCCACAAACCAGGATAGCAAAATGCTTGATCGATGAGCTGGATACGAAGGAGCAAATTTCTGACCGAGAACTATTGGGCCACGGGAAGGTTTGGAGGAGGGCTTCACCGCTTCTCGATCGACGAGCTACTGGGTGGAGGCGGGAGCCCTCCTATATGTCGGCTGTGCCTATTTGTCTCATCCCAGGTAGAGACGACGTCGTCCAGCCTCAAAAGTATCAGGGCCTCAAATCTCTCAACCCAGACATAGATTGCTCTGGGGCGTAAGCGAACGATGACGCTTGGCGCGATGGGACGAGTCGGTCTGTGCAGGTGCACTGGCCGCCGGGCGTGCTACGCACCCTGGCGCCCCCACGACACCCTGCCTGCAAGGCGAGCAGCATGCTGGGTCAAGATCGCAGCGAGGGACGAATGGTTGCACTGGAGGAATTGGGTGGGTAGATGATGGTTTCAGCAGGCTAGGGCTGGCACGATAGGCGCGCATGCGGGACGCACTTACATTGAAGCCAAGCCGCGGGCCTACGTCAGGGACAAGGGATAGTGTTGAGGGGGATCCCTTTTTTTTCGTTGTCCCCGAAAAAAAGGAAGAGCGGAGGTCGTTCCGAAGACCAATCATAGCCGGGGTATTTCGAGGGTATTTCCCATGGGATGACCGTTTCAGGGACGTTGGTGATGACGGCGACGAGAAACGGCCGTGCGGTGAGGCCGCGGGGAGAGGTGCGCGGACGGACAGGTGCGCGGATGGGAAAATGGAGAGGGAGTATCGGCGTGGTTACTCATTGTGTTGCATCATGCATTCACGTCTTATCGATCCATGACACGACACAACTGGACGGGTGAAAGATGATGGTCAGTCTCCTGCCCGACCGGGAATTTGTTGATGGTAATGGAATATGGATGAGGTGGCTGGCGAGGGAGTACCCGGCGGCATCGGAGCATGTCGGTTGAGTCGCACACAGCCATGAGGAGTCCAATTTTAGGATAGTTTTCTCCTGCAAGAAAGAGACCGGGACGAGGCCGGGACGAGGCCGAGAGCGGTGGGCGGCTCCGGAACGACGGGGATAACGATTTGTGGTGTCAAAACCAGATGAGAGTCAGCAGATGGGCTGCCCAAGAGGGAACACACAGCATTTCGGGGGACTAGGAACTCGAGTCGACGAACAAGCTGGGGTGGCTAACAAAATATGGGGAACAAGAAGGGACCGGTCAGCGATGGAGTCGGTCGATCGGTCGGGTGGTTGTCGGCCAAGTCGCCGCTCCAACTGGATATACGGATGGTGGACTGTCGATTGGATCTTGGGATATTCGGATAGGTAATGATTACCTACTTGATCCTTGACCGACTCCGCAGTTTGCAGCCTGATGAGATGCCGCGCGGTGCCGCGAGACGGCCACGGAGCTACCTATGCGATGTGTGCTGCGCTGCGCTGCGATGCGCCGCGGATGCGACGTGATGTGGTTCCCTTATGTGTTTGCTCGTTGCATTGTTTGTTGATGAAATTCGACCTCGGGTGTTTTGTTCATGATCGAACGAGATGTGCAGTTTCACAACCAAGTTTCCGGCAAAAGGCACATCCGAGCATGGACCAGACCTGTTTGGTTTTTTTTTCGGTGTAATTGACCTTTAGTATTTCTTGTCTTTGTGGCACCATCCCTGGTTGCAGGATGACGATGGCGATGGAAAGCAATGGCTCCGACTTCCAATTGTGGGCTCTTGTTCGCTCTAGTTCCCTGGAACTCGTTCGCTGCGACACCCGAAGACAGTCAAAGACAAGTCTCACCCGGTGCCAGAGCCCCGGCAAAAGGTTAAATTAGCCGCCTGGAGCAAGGATGGGCTGTCTTGAGGATGTGCAGGACAGTGGCCGAGCTGTGCTCGCGGTGGTAGCACTGGCGGACACCTCGGTAAGGTTTGTTGGGCATCGAACCAGTGGTGCTGGTGCCCTGAGATGCTAGATTGTCGAGCAGGGCAGGGCCACTGGCAACCATGATGCACGCGCTGTAGCCCACTGAGAGCTGCCCTGCAACCGCACTGCATTGCGCTGCACCACCGCGCTGCACCTGTTGCTGCGGGTTGCGGGCCCCCGGGTCTTGGTCTGGGCCCATTCCATCTCTCCCCTCTCCCCCCCCTCCACACCTCACACCCCCCGGACGAGCCATTACGTTAGAGCAACTGCCGGACCATGCAGAATGAGGGAAGACATGGCCTCGAAGCCTTTTCCATTTGGTAATCGGCGTGCCTCTGCGCCCTCGGCCAAGCTCGTTAGCACAGGTACTACATACACCACTTTTGCCACCGACTTGGCCGGCCGATCATGTCACTAGGACCTTGGTGATGCATGTCCTGGGCGTTTTAGATGGGTTGCGACTGGTGGTTGGAGGCGCAAGAGGGTTTTGTTTCGTTGGTTCCTTTTTTTTTTCATTTATCTTATGTACATATTATCTGTCCGTTCTTCTTATTACTGATTATCTTTTACCATTATGTATTTCTATCTCCTTTGCTCAGAGATAAGACAGTTTTCGACTCACACTCAATCCTTTTCACTTGTCAACGACTGATCCTGACCAACCAGGCCCTGCCGGACATACCTGCCCTGCTGCTAGGTTTTTTGCTCTTTTTTTTTCGGCTACACCTGCTCGGTTCTGATTTGACATGGCCCTCGCTTGAGGGGACCGCCGGATCCGCCAGCGGCCAGTGCCTGGACGGCGCTCGAGGCGAAAGCGCGCGAACGGCATGGGGACGCGGATGTGGATGGACCTGGGGATTGCCATATGTCACCGTTGGCCGCCATCACCGCGGAGAAATTCGACCATGGGCGCCTTTTCGCCCATAATGGGGAAGGGATCCATCTTCGTCGTCCCCCATCTTTTAGGTTGAAGGCTGATACAGCCCATAGCCAGGTGAATGGTGAGCGAGAGAGGTTTGCACACCCTCCCCATCCTCCCATGCTGCTCTGCTTCCCCGGATACCACACCCGGGTTGTGTGTTATTCGGAGATTGAGCGAGCTGGGGGACCCTCCCTCTTTGTTGTACAAGGTTGGGGGTTTCTGCGAGTATGTGCCAGGTAGGTGTGCATCAGACATGCGCCGAGGATCACTGGATAGGGCATATTTCTGGAATGTCTCTGGGTTTTTTTCTCTCTCTCCCATTTCAGTCAGGTGGTGTCTGCGTTCAAAACGTCGACTAACACGACTCAATACGGTTCTCTGCTTGATGCAATGCGGGTGCTACGGCGGGGCGCTTCTGCCCACCAATGCTGTGACGAAGGCCCGACGGTCAAGAGACAGAATGGAACTTAACCCACCAACTGCGCGACGGTTCCCATTCTCGTCGGTAGCCTCCGCGTCCGCCAAGGTTTGGGTCGAAGCCAGGAAAGGCAACGGCAACGGAGAGTCAGGATCCATCAAGGCGGTGGCCCATGGTGCCAGTATGTAATCGATTCCCCCCAAAAACGCCCGAGCTCATTGAGCTTTGGGGGAGAAACTCCGGCTGTTTCCCTTTGACAGGGACAAGCACGCAAGGTGTAATATCGACGCCTTTTTTTAGCCATGCAGCTCAGTGCGGTGCAGTGCAGTGCAGCGCGGTTGCGGTGAAGGCTCGTCAATGTGGGTTGACACTGCCACGCAGTAAATGGACAACAGCCAAAAGCCGGGGCGGCTGTCCCGTCCCCATGTCCATGACCATGACTCTTGGGGTCCTGTCACATCGGATCCGTCCAAGGGAGCGCACACGTACAGCACAGCGCCGCACGGCCAAGGTAAAGGTAAGCTAGTTTTCCCCTCCTCCAATTGCCATTCCCGTTTCCATTCCCATCCACACCCCTCAAAGGGGCCCAACGCCTCTGCCTCTTTTAGGGGTGGATGTACTTGCATCAGGAACTCCAGACCCTTTGAGGATACCTCCGCTTCCGCTGTATTCGCCGTTGGAACGCAGGTACCCTCGCTCACATGTCTGTCATTTCTCTTTCCGTCCCTCTTCCCTCCTCGTGCTACTAGGTAGTGCTGGACTTTTTTTTTTTCTCTTATTGTCTTCGTCTCCCTCTAGTCGGACCGTTTCTCCCTTTCTCTTCTTTGTTCCTTCTTCCTCTTTCTCTCTCTTCTTCTCTCTCCTCTCCCTCTGTGCCCCCCCTCTGGACCACGTCTCTTATCGCTGGGCACCACTCTACGTCACCGTAAACTATCGCCGCAGCTCTTGATGGCTTCTTGTCCTGCTTACACAGCGCCGAGTCAGCAACGACGTTGTAGGACGCCTGAGCGGGCAAACCTAGGGAGAGCACCCGTTTTTCAATGACGCCGATAGGTCTAGCTTATCTAGTCCTGGTCTCCATCGTTACCTGAAAGCAAGATCTCTCCATCCATCACCCGCGCGAGTGCATTATCGATATCAGTCCCTCACCCCTCCTACTACCCCGCCACACCCCTTCTTACTGCAAAGGGCAATTCGAAGTAGACTCGAATCATATCTCAATTGCCCATCAAATCGAAGTCCAAACAAAGCACCGCGGACGAGTGAATCAAGGCCCGAGCTGCACAGCATTCCAAACCCACTTGCACCCCGGTTCCCCCAGGGTCCCTCCTCGAGTCGAGGGACGACAAGGGCCACTGACGCACCGAGTCTCCATCCATACTTTTTTTTTGTTCCTCGGCCTGCCTGTGCCCCTCTCTCATATCTCACACACACAACCACGCACGCCTCTCGTCCAATACACCCCCCCTCGGAACAGCGCAGCCAAACAATCGCAAGCAACCTCAGAGCAAGAAACAAAAAATCAGCAGCAGCGGGCGCACTGGACTGCAGTTCACCAACCCCGGCGCAGCATCTTTATCGCCCGGCATACCGCCTGGCTTGCTCGCATCCCAGGCCGCGTCAAGTCGTTGTCACCAGCCTGTCTCGCAACGCCGCTGGCGGTTGCACGCTTTATCTCTCCTCGCCAGTAGGGCCGTAAGCCTGACGCCAGCAGGACATCGATTAATTACATACTGCAAACTCGCTCGGGGACTACAGCCGGACATTGGTTTGACAACAAGGACACACGATCCCACTATCCCCGTCTGAGTGACCTCCCCGCTTGCCCGCCTTATCAGCTAACCCCCCCGGTCTCCCGTCTGACGACGGTCTCCATCGGCGCCCATCTGCGCCCGCCATCCAAGCTTCCCTACCTTAGCATCCCGGCCGCTCGGATCCCACTCGTGGCTCACACATTGCTCATTCAACCACTTACATCCAACCTTGGGCCGACTTACACAACTCTTCCATCTCTTATCTTTTTTTTCCTCCCCTTCGCATATCCCTATCCCCATTCCCCCGTCCCATCCCTCTCCGCTTCCCCAGATTGTTATCTCGCACCAACCCGAGCCACAAGCCTCCTGGTGCTGAGCTGGACGGATCACCAATCTGGTTTGCATAACGTAGCTCTATTAGCTATTGTTAATCATTTGGCTCGCTGCTCACTGGTCGTAGCTCCCAGGCACATTGCGTCACTGTCACTCCCTCGTGCGTGGGGCCCATCTTTTTTTTTTGGTCGGTCATCGTTATCACCATCTCTAACTCAACCACTTCCGGTCTTGTGCGCGCCCCCTCCAAGCTTTATCGCCGGTGCCAACACAACGAGAGCCCATTGAGCGGCTCCAACACTTGCGCGCCCGTTTATCCCGGGCAACGGGCGCTCCAGGCCTCCCCGCCCGCCATCCCCAGAGGCCAAGCCTGCAACGCACAAACGCACACTCGCGATCGTCCGGCGCTGGTTGCTCGACGCTCGGCACCGCAACCTCCACTCGATTGGCAGTTGCTGCTGAATGTCCCGGCATTGGATTGGATTCCCTTCTCTCGGAAATCCTGCCATCCGCCTCGGCGCCGCTCCCGCACCCTCCCCTCCTCCTCGATTCACCCCCCGCCATCGCCATGTCCCAGGCCTCGTCCGTCCAGCGGACGGCACCCATCGCCATTGCGCCCAAGCCACCCCGGCTGGAGCCCGCGGCTTATCGTCAGGATAGCTTCCATAGGCTCGAGATGGGACAGGGAAGCCTGCCAGCAACCAACTCGGCATCGACCGAGCCCACCTCCATCAACGGATCCCCGGTACCGCCGTGCCTCGCATGTCGCTACTCGCGTGCCCACTGCGTCGTGAGCGACGACGAGGATGGCTGCGTCCCGTGCCAGGTTACAGGCTCCGAATGCTCACTAGCAATGAGCCCGCAGTCTCGCAAAAGGAAATTGAACGGCGACTCTGCGTCAGACGACTTAAACGGCAAGAGAAGGTCAGTTCTTTGCGCTTGTTCATCCATCTCCGTCATATCTCCATATCGTCTCCATAGGACATGCCATAGATCCATCCCTATCACACATCCCGTGCCCGCCCACGAGACTCGTTCCCCACGCGGGCGAGCCTTGCTTTGATTTGATTGCATTGCATACGCTTCCCCTTGCTTCTCGGGCCTGGCCTACGACCTGTCGACCTTGCCCACATTTTAGTCCCAGCCCACACACCTCACACCTCACACCTCTTCTGCCCGTGCGTGCGAGAACTTCTCTCGCGTGCTTCCCTCCTTCTTGACCGAGCTTCCCTCTTCCAATCCCAATCCCACTGCTCTGCTACCTAAATCTCCGTCTTACTCGGAAACCCTGCCATGCACGGCCCCTCCAGTCCCTAGTCGCCCATCTAACATATGATTGGTCTTGTACAGTTCACCGGGTGTCGCATCTCGGCGTCGAAACCACAATTCTAGCCTCTCCAGCACCGCCGCTAGCAGTTCCTTCTTAGAGGAGATGGCCAATGTTGGCGGTCCGACCATGCTGAAGCGAACCCTGGGACTTCAGGACGATCGCTACAGCCAGTATATCGGTCCCACCACCGACTTCGAGCCCTCCCTCATCAACCTGTCTCCATTCGACCCGCACGACGAGAGCCTTCTGGCACGAGGTACCCTCCGCAAGGTGAGCGAAAACGACACCTTCTTGATGCTTCCCGACCACAACACGCCAGGTCACGAGCATGTGACTCAGGATGCCGATCATGTCGAGTCCATTGTCGCCCCTCACGGCCGGAAGCTAATTGACATATACTTCCGCGTCGTCCACCCTGGCTTCCCCATTATCCAGAAGCATGTGTTTCTCGAAAAGTACGAGCGCTCCCACCGCGAATTCTCCCCATCCCTCCTTGCCGCCGTCTACATCCTCGCCATCAATTGGTGGGAGCAGAGCGAGGAGCTGTGCCAATTCCCCAGGCCAAACGTAAAGGAGCTCGAGGGCATTGTCCGCACCACGCTAGAGGATGCTTGTTTCAGGCCTAAGCTGTCCACCATCCAGGCAGGCCTTCTGCTGTCACAACGGCCCGAGGGCGATCAGTGGGCCCCGACAGCCCAGCTGGTTGCGCTGGGCCACGAACTTGGATTGCACCTCGACTGCACCCACTGGAAGATTCCCCCATGGGAAAAGGGTGTGAGAAAGCGCCTGGCTTGGGCGTTGTATATGCAGGACAAATGGGGTGCCCTTGTCCACGGTCGTCCGTCTCACATCTTTGCGTCCAACTGGGGGGTCCAGAACCTCACCGCGAACGATTTCCCTGACGTCGAGTGGGACGAAAACGATCACGAAGAGAAGATTGACATTGAGAGAGGGCGAATGCTGTTTATGAGAGTGGTGCAGCTGTCCGGGATTCTCTCCGAGATTCTTGACACATTCTACACTCTGCAAGCGATGCAAACTGTTTCCAACGCGGGGGCCCAAGGCACACAACTTGTCCTTTCGTTAGCAAAGCCAATTCAACTAAAACTAAAAGAATGGTACGGCAGCCTGCCTCAGCTTCTCCGATTGGACTCGTCGTTCTCGGCCTCCAACCCTACCCCCAATCGGCTTTCAAGCATTGGGTACCTTCACCTGGCCTACTTTGCGGCAGAAATTACGCTGCACCGTCGCATTATTAGATCGTTAGCCTCGCCATCCGCGGCGGTTGATCCTTACGTGCAGCACATTTGCCGCAGCGCAGCAAAAGCTCGTCTCATTTCTGCCATGGACTTTGTCAACCGCCTCACTCCCAGTCACCTTCGAGGTTTCTGGTACTTTGCTTCAAAAACAAACTTTGCACTTATTGGTACCTTTGGCTCCCTGCTCTGGGCTACATCGCCAGGGCGAGAGGAGGCCGATTGGTATCGACGACGTCTTGGGGAGTACCGCTGGACACTGTCGGTAAGCTCGAAACCTGGTGAGGGCACAGGTCTCACGCAGTTTGCCATGACAATGCTTGACATCTCCACGGGGCTGCTCAAAAAGCTACCCGAAAAACCATCCATGAGCCGAAACGGAAGCCTTGCTGAACTATCCGCTTCGGCACCACCAGCATTCAACGGTGGCGGAATCCTCGACAGTCTAAGCAACCTCGGCAGCGCCGACGTTAGCGAAATGCACACCCCTCACAGCGAAGATGACGACAGCAGTGACGACGACATGGAAGATGAATCTTTGCACATGGGCTGACGAGAAGGCGAAGAAGAAAAAAAAGTACACGAGGAGTTTTGATTAAATGGTGGTGATGACGAGGGAACCTTGGCCGCGGATGGTCAGGTCCCGATATTTGGGGTGTTTTCGGAATGAAAAGATTTGGCTACGGCATGCATTATTCAAGGCGTTCTGTCGATGTTACTGTATCGCATTATGGCACGGCAGAGGAGTTTTTTGGACATGTTTGTTGTCATCTTTTTCTTTTTTTGCAACTTGTCTTTATTTTTTTGCCGGTTACGAGTTGGGTTTCGGAGCGAATTATTGATACCTTCTCAGCTGGGCCTGGATGGAAGATGGGGCTCCGAGGCATTTTCAATTTTCATCTCAAGAAATTTGGGAAATGGAAAGGGACAAGAATGAACGGGATATGACTTGGAACGAGAAACTTTTGGGTTGTATCAGACAGTATTATGATGATTTAGATTGTTACGAAGCTATGTCGAAGATATTAAAACGGTATCACTACCATAATGCGTTGTCTCGATATATTTGTGATTCTGAACCCCGCAATGACTTTGGTGAAACCGGCAATCCACTGTCTCGGAGCTATTATAATGCAAGGTGGACGAGAGTGAGTGCATCGGTCTTGTGTCTCCTCAGCCGTTAGGCATAGCCATGCTGCTCGGCTCTTTGGAACAAAATGTGTCATCTCCACCGTTGCCATTCGAACCCACTCACACCTGCGGCCTTGGGGGGCCACACGATCTTACACAAAGACCCACATTGACTCTAATTCGGCGGGTTGCAATGGCTCTGTTTCTAATTTGGACAAGGGGAATGGGCGGTGGAGGTGATAAGGCTAGGAGAATTCCGGGTGCTCGGAATCCAGAAGCCACCTACTTCAAAGACCCTAGATTACTAGTAGCCCTTCGATTCAATGATACGGCGTCGTGTAGATACAAACTTGGCAATAGACTTAAAACACTGGATAGATATGGCATTTGCATTTAGGCAATAACGATGCTTCCATGCAGCAGGCTCATTCGGGCCGCCAAGACTCTTACAGATGAGCAAGTCAAGCACGAGCACGCACGCATATACGGATACAATTTTCCGCAACACCACTAACGCTTTTCCGACCCTTACAGAGCGATATCGGGACTAGGCCGGACGGAAGCCCGGTCCGGCGGAATCGCGCATTTCTAGGGTCGAACAATAAACAATTGGGCGGGCAGGTGTTTTTTTTTTTCGGGACGGGTTCGAAGAGTCCCTGCATTGGTGCGGTTATCAACAGGGTCATGGGGAAATGGTGTGGCCGGGACGAACCGTATGCGTGTGGTTCGTGGGACAGTTCCCTGATGTGGAGGGGCGGGAGGAAGATGAGGGGTATGGAAAGCCACGTGAGGAGATTGAACTTGGCGAAAGTGGCTTTCTGGAAGGAAGAGGGAGGTCTGTCTATCTATTTGTTGGTTCAACTTAGTCTTATGGCAGATGCAGTGGGGCACTATGGAAGCCGAGGCGATGGGGAACCGAGAACATCGTGTCCGTGGATGGCGTGTAAGTGAACACCCGACCAAATAACTAGTGGTTTGCTTTGCGCTGCAGGGATCGACAGCATACGCGTGAAAGGCTGTAAGCGGCCTCCTTACATAAGCAAAGCTTAAAGAAGCCTCTCGTGTATGTCAACTTTTTCGTCCTTTACCCCACCCCCACATTGCAAATTGATCCAAAAGCTCTTTTGCATATTCATCACATCCAGGAAGTAACTCGCATCATAAATTATGGCTAGTAGTGGCTGAACCATTTCCGGCACTGGCAATTAGCACTTTTCCTGGTAGTGTTCCGTCCGCTGGCAATAGCTTCAAATTTGGCCCAATCAGCAGCAACGGAATGCATCAATGAGCTATGGATAGTATTTCGCAAAAGCAACAAAGTTGTCCCGGCCATTTTTTTACGCTGCTATCGCAAAAGATGCCTGGCGCAGTTCGCATCAAAACAATGGCAGTATAATAAATAGAATGCGCTACGGTGGGTTACGGAACGCCATATGAGGCAGGGCAATAGTTGGGTTAACCAGTTCAACTCGGACAAGCCTTACCATCGTGGGCCGGAATAACATTGCCATACTAGTTCCCATTATTTAGGGATAGGACAATATCTAATCGTTGTAGTCAAGGACACAAGGTGCCTTATGAGCCTAGCCATTCGCATGTGAAGCCCGACATCGGATATCCTAGGGGATACCTTCACTGCTATCAAGAAGAATCACCTAGCCTGGTTTGAATTGTCAATGAGAAAAATGAGAACCTGGCCTGGCTCTTTATGAAGACAGATGGCGGCTGTCTCAAAAACGGCAGCGTCCTCTTCTACTACGGTTGTAACCTACGCTCCAAGGCCCTTGACCCCATATATGAGGACTTTGTGGCCAATGGACGAACCATTCTGTGACGCGAACCTCGAAACACTCCTTCGCCAGGTTGTTCAGTATGTTAGAGTCTCTCAACACACAGTGTATCTGTCCCTGGTCCATCTCGGCCCGCACGTATGGCCGTGAACTTCGTGGCATGCTTCAACGCCAATACCAGTCTTTCTGCGGATATGAGCGGCCCGTCCGGCAAGTCATTTGTGCGGGCCAACATCATCACACTTCTTGGATCCCAGCGAACTTCTCATATTTAGATCTTCATGTTAATCTCGATTATCTATCTTTTTGCCAGTTATCAAGATAGCTAAAACACCAAATCATCGTGTATACTCGTGCAGCCATCACTTTGTTCCCTGTGACACTTAGCAAGAGCCAATACTTTCTCCTAATATTACGGCGCAGAGTTGAGAATTAACCAACTAAGACCACGTTGGCCTGCAGTCGTTTCATATCCTCATCGAATGAAGGGGGGTTAAGAAAGCCAATATTAGGTTGCGATCAAATATTTGAAGCCAACGATACAGGATGCCGATGGAAGAACCTAAGCCCTCGTAAACTACAACAGCAACCACAAACAAATTAAATTTGCTAATAGACACTGACAATCGGCAATTTGCAACCACCTAGCAAACCCACCAAAGCCGAGAGCAGGCGGGTTGAGAATACGGAGAAGCAAGTACAATATAGACAGGGAAAATATGGGACTGAGTAGGATTAGTGCAAAAAAGGACTTAGTAGATAAGATGGATTGGCTGCATAGACAGGAGCATCAACGTGGAATCAAGGAAGAATACTTGAGTTGGTATAGTGGCTATGTTAGCTGTACTATCTATTCCCAGTCGCCACCTTCCTTGTTATTGTCTTGAAATTAGAAGACTAGACAGTTGTCGGTAGACTCCTCTAGGACCTATGCTTCCGAGTTACCTTCTTATAACCCTCTCTGCTAACGATTACCCGACAAGGCCCGCATCTCAAGTAACCATGTCTTCCCTCCCCTTTGCATCTTCCGCAAATTGGTTTCCCGCGCTCTATACACTTAGCGCACCTCGCTTCCTCCAGCACAATATCTCAATCACGCCCATTCTCTACGCGGTCTGTTGTGGCGCCACCTCTTCTCTTCTTTTCCCTTTTACTACTCTATTTCAATCCAGCTCCTGAGCAAACAGCGCACAAGCCAGAACGAGGATAGGAAGGTTCCTTGCATATTCTGTGGCCCCAAGCGGCACTCCTATTTTACGACTCTCCCGGGAATTGGCTATTTTCTTCTTCCTGTGTTTCTGGAGGGTCTCATTGTACCTCATCTAACGACATTCGGTGCACCTTGGAGACCGGCCCTCGCGTGGTCGGGCACAATTCTCTTCTTCACCCGTTGCAGCCGCAGGTGCCTCGGTGTGTTTCTTTTGCCGTCGTTCCCTATTTTGCTTGACTCACCACTTCTGGGCACAGTCAGCGCATCTCAGCGACTTTCGTAGCTTTAGTCTTTCGCAGCCCTCGCTGCAGTATTCTACTATCAGGCTGCTCAGCTGTTGAAGTTTTGAACAAATTCCGTCCTCTTCGTCTTGGTCTCTCTTCCTATTTTCTGCCAACGCCAGCCTCGGAAGATGAAGTCAACACGAGAGACACGAGGCAGCCACAAGACCCTTGCGCACCACAATTTCGCCGTAATGTTTTCAAGACTCTTCGCACCAGGTGACCTATCCTTACGTGTAACGCAGACGAGGTGACCTGCGCTTCTCCTCCTCATTTTAGTGCTTGCGAAAACACTTCACGCATGTTGTGTCCGGCCTATATCGATCTGCATTACACCCTTCTTCAATATAAGTGAATTGAACTAGGCCGTTGATAGTATACCAATTGTAACAGCAAGCAAGCTTGTAAGTTATCATGAGCGTGATGGTGAGTTCCATGTCATGAATATTGAAACATGCAAACTTCCCCACAACTTCGCTTTCAGCCAAGAGCCCCTCAAAGACTCAACTTACCAAGCTTTTTTTGCTCGGAATCCAAACGCCTATTCATTTTACTCATTAGGTCGGATACATTAAGGTATACCCTACTTCCTGATCTCTCCTTACCCAGTTGGTTGATTTGAAACTCATGATCACAGTATAGAGTGACCAGGGGGTGTGAGATGTGGTGCCTTAAATTTCCCTTTATTTCATTCTTCCACGAAGCTATTTCTCGGCGAGCTGAAGTGCGTGCAGCTGCAAACGCAGACTGCCATTTGCCTGTATTGAACAAAAGGGGCAAAATGAAACCCAAGAGCGCGTAAACGACTTTTAGCATTTGAGAGCAGGGTAAATAATTGGTGCAAAAACATTTAACCTCTCATGGAGTGTCAAGATAACGTTAGGGTCGTCCCGGGGTCCCTGCGCCAGGGTCTTCGGGTGCACCAGCCACAAGAAGCCACGGTACTAGCCACCCTGGAAACTGTGCCAGTCTGCATTAGCTCCACGTGTTGCCCTTTCTGATGCAATGGCGCGTCTTCTTCCATCCCTCGCTGAAACAAGGTCGAAATCAACGGAGCTTCAGGTGCGGGCCATTTGAAGTAATCGGTCGATTCCCAATCTGAAAACTTGTCCTTTCTTTGTTCGATAACCTTTTTAGAGTTGCTTTCCCGGGTCGCCGCCTTGTATTATATAGATTCCTCCCCCTCCTCCGTCTAGCTTGAGCTTTGTCCTCGCTAGGCTTACTACCCACGCGACGACCATGGCGCCCAAGAAGAAGTCATCAGCCACCAAGGCGACTGGTTCGCCCACCAATGGCCCGGCGAAGCAGGCCGAGAGGGAACTCAAGGACCTCGCGCAGAAAGCCAAGAGCGATGGCTGGAACAAGAGCGCTCTCGGACAAGCGTCCATCTACCTCAAGGCCGCGTCAGTGCTGATCCTGCTGGGTGCTGCGTCGTACGCTTCACAGCTGGGCCTGTCGCCCGTCTTTGGCGGCATCCCCGCCAGCATCCCGCACATGCCCATCATCATTGCGGGCTGCTTCGTTGGCTGGGCCGGCAACATGTTCCTGAGGAACGTGTTGCCCTTTTCCCCAACCCAGCTGCTCCCGCTCTTTGCGCTGCACTTCCCCGTGGTGCAATTCTTCGGGAGCCGTTTCAGCGAGAAACTCGGGTGCTGGTGGGGTCCTTTTATCATTGAGGGTCTGACTTTGTTCCCTCTAGCTATTGTATCCGCGGCGAGCGTGGCTGATCATCTGGAGAATGCCGATCTGGAGGCACTGCCCAAGTTCTTTGCCGAGGCTGCGCCTGGTATTGGATCATGGGTATTCTTCAGAATGGCAGAAGGTGCTATTGCGTCGCAATTGCAGAGCGTTCTAGGACGCACATTCATCTTCACTCGTGTTGGTCTGCAAATTCTCGTGGGAGCTCTGTACACCCTGCTTGCCCCATCCAAGCTTCTCTTGTTGGCAATTCCAGCTCTGCTGCATACTGCTGTGATGAACCATCACGTCATGACACCCATGGCCACGGATGCGCTCAACAGCACCATGAAGGCTGAGAACTGGACACTTCTGGAGCGTCGTGAATCACTCACTGGCTACGTTTCTGTCATTGAGGACAAGGAGAAGGGTGTCCGAGCTCTGCGATGCGATCACAGTCTCTTGGGAGGTGAATGGGTACGATACAAGGGGCCAATTATCTCCGAGCCGATTTATGGCGTTTTTGTCATGCTCGAGGCTGTTCGACTTATCGAGCGGGAGACTCCCATCGCGGACAAAGACGCCAGTGCCCTGGTTGTGTAAGTGGTTCCTAGTTACCTTCGGCAACATATCGCATTTACTAACGTCTTTTATAGAGGCCTTGGTATCGGTACTACACCTTCTGCTTTCGTCACCCATGGTATCAACACTACGGTTGTCGAGATTGACCCTGTGGTGCACGAGTTTGCTGAAAAGTACTTCGACCTCCGACAAAACAACGAACCCGTTATTGCGGATGCCGTCAGTTACACTGCCAACTTGGCTCGTGAGGCAACTACCAAGTTTGACTACATTGTTCACGATGTGTTCACAGGCGGTGCAGAACCCGCTGAGCTCTTTACATTGGAGTTTTTCGAGGGTCTGAACTCCCTGCTCAAGGACGACGGTGTCATTGCCATTGTAAGTTTGCCATATCCATACCCCACTAGAAACCAGAAACTAACCTTTTCAGAACTATGCTGGTGACTTTGACGCCCCTACCCCCAAGAGGATCATCCGAACTATCACCAATGTTTTCCCCTCGTGCCGTGTCTTCCGCGAGAGCCCCAAGGTTGATGCCAACGTCAAGGCATGGGGAAGTGATTTCATCAATATGGTCATTTTCTGCCAGAAGAACGCCGGCGAGCTTAAATTCCGCCAGCCGATTCGGGGTGACTTCATGGAGAGCCGCTCACGACATGTATTCCTGGAGCCACGACATGAGATCCCCCCCTCGGTATGGCTCGATGATGACAACAAGCGCATCCTTAAAAAGAAGAACATTGATGCCGTGACGAAGCTACACCAGAAGAGTGCAACCGGTCACTGGACGATCATGAGGACGGTTATCCCCGCCAAGATCTGGGAGCTATGGTGAATGTAACTTTAATGTTAAATCATGGGTAGGAAATATGTTGTATATTGTATATTTGGGGCCAAAAAGTACCCAGTGGATTATTATTTATGACAAATATCGTACCAGCTAGTAAATTCGGCTAGTCACACCTTCGTTCATGTTCATATTGTTCGTTCGTCAATACAGTCACCCGTGTCGCTCATTGGTCCTTTGCTGCGTCAAGAGACAGTTGTTTGTTGTCGCCATTAAAATCTTTAGAAAATTCAGTGATGTATCCAGGCACATCAACGCGGTTGTACGGGCTCGCCACTGGCTCGCCCATGGTCTGGTGAATGGGCAAAACGCCGGTCCAGACAGAGTCCCGCACCTCCTCGTTTTCCATGTCGTGCTTGTCGTCGTGAGCCTGGCCAGCGCGGATCTTGGCGCTGCCAGAAGCAATCTTGACCTTGAGGATTCCGGTGCTCTGGAGCTCAGCCTTGGTGGGCGGCAGACGGGTGTGGCGCCAGCGGTCCGGGACGACGCTGTTGGTGATGAGCTCCATGGCGTACAGCCTCTCCGCCTCGTCCGCCACCAGCGTGGCGTGCCCGAAGAGCACGGCAGAGCGGTAGTTGTAGCTGTGGGAGAAGGAGGAGATGGCGAGCACCAGACCGTCGACGTTGGACGCAGCGACGCACACGGGCATCCCCTTGGCCTCTTCACCCTCGGAATCCGCCCGGCCAAGGTTCATTATGCGCGAGGAGACGTAGCCGTGGAGATAGAGATCAAGAGGGTCGCCGAGGTCGGCGCTCGGGCGGTCAAAGGAGCCCATCTGGCCGATCATGGGGAGGATGACGGGGAATGGCTGCGAGGGCGTGTTGAAGGATACGTGCAGAATCTGGGTAGAGTTGACGAGGCGATGGATCGTCTCGAGGGTGTAGGCACCGCGCTCGTTGAGGCGCTTGACCGTGTTGGCCGCCTCCTTGGGGTACTCTAGGTCGTAGCGTCCCATGGTTGGATTTTTGAGATTTGATGTCCTTTTTTTGTGACGTGGGTGGTGAGAAGTATGTGAGAAAGTGTGTAAGTGCGAGAATGCGGAGCTAAGGTTTGATGTGCCCGTCTGGCTTTTGTCTCAGTCAGTGTTTAAAACCTCGAGGAGAGATGGCAGGCAGGTTTATATAGAGAATTTTATCTATCAGAAATAGAGACAGAGAGAAAAAAAGCCGTTGCTATCACTTCGGGACCGAAGTCGTCATGACTAGCTCGGCTTGTTCTAGACAGTATCAGCAGCAGTGGAACGGGCCCAGATAGCAAATCCTGGCGGAGCAGCTACATGACGAACCATCCGATGACTACAGCTACGGGTATCCCATCTATTGGACAGCCAATCCCCGGGCATGTGAGTCCGCGTGTATGCATCCGCACAAGGTAGGTCCTCTCCGGGTGCTTGCGTGTGGTTACCAAGCCTGCCAAAAGGTGAAGAGAGGGTCCGTGGTGGTGCGGCTGGGCCGGCACCTGACCATCACGCGAGCGGCGATTGGCGAGTCATTTCGCGGGGAAAAGCACAGAGAGCCAAAAAAAGCCACGAGAGGCTCCCGGAGCGGAGGGGCAGCAGAGTGGGCATTAGCTCGCACGCGCCCGCTTTTTTTCCCTTTAGCTGCAGATCGTTTTTGATTTCACCTTGATTAAGAAGAGGGAATGGACCGGGCCTATGCACCCGAGCTGCGAGTGTATCGCGGAGTTGCCGTGTACATGAAAGGAAGAGACAGATAGCTCCGCGTGCAAGCCCGCCTCCGAAGCTTCGGAGCTTCTGTCCGAGAGGATTCAGAGCACTTATCACAAGGGGGGCACAGGCGGGCCGGAGGTCGGGCCTCCTCCGTTCTGGGGATGGTTTGGCTGCTTAGCTACGGGTAGGTGATTTGCAAGGACGGAGTGGACGGCACCGGGCCGGTCAGGGTGGTGATGGACGACCGGAAGAGAGCCGGTATAGAAATAAGGAAGGTAAAGGGAGACGGAAGGATTTTTAGATCGATGAGATGTGGTTCTTCACATGTAGAATGAAGGGCGGATGCAATGTTTTTTTATTGTCCATACATGGGGTATTGATTGGAGTCTACGTATCTAGAGTGGCATTGGTTGCAAGATTATAATTACACAATTTAAATTTCTCGTCACTCCAATACCACTATCTATTGATTGATTCCAATGATTAGGATGCATGAGTTGCATTGGATCTCTTTTTCATAAATTGGAGCACCTTATTTCAATTGTGCGTCCCTTTTTTGTCATTCATTGTTATTTGGGTTCCTCTAGGGTAATGGGGAAGGGAATGTAGGATGGCGAAATTACAACCTTAACTTGCGTTAGATAAAAATTTTAAAAGAGAAAAAACACCCTGGTTAAATTTGGTCCTGTTAACCAAGTGAAGAAAAAAACCCATTCGCCGTAATTCCAACATTCCCTTTGGATGTGTGTGTATACTGTCACGAGTGGTCTTGATATCATAAGTGGGGAACAGCGCAACCACCCAGTCCATTGTCGACTCTCGTCTGCAACAGGCTTGTATGCCCAATATTGCTGGATGTGGCGCAGACAATTTAATTAATTTCCGAGTAGGTTCTTCATGTGGCTGGCGTCAATATTTCCCAGACAAAAAGAACATTCTCGTCTCTGTGTTTCACGCTTGAATCATCATCCGTTGGCGTTGGCTTCCCGTGCGCTCGTTGGGAATATATTGCGTACACTAGAGCAACCCTGACGTAATAATCGACACGACTAAGAAAGTGTATGTGCGAATTACGAACTCCAGGGTTCATTCCGGGGTAAAAGCCCTCCATTCCCAGATGGAGGGTTATAGAATCAAGTCGATATAAGCAACAATACCTCCAGATGAAACAGTGGCTGACGTGAAGGTGGGAGAAGTTCTGGAGGCTAAGTGGTCTGGTGTTTCTGTTGGGATCTGCCTCTCATCTTACGTCTGAATGGATAGCAGGGACATATGCAGCATGCATATCATCAGCGAAGAAATACTGCAGTGCAACATCTTACAAACTGGATGTAAGTCATCTGTTTATGCAATAAAACCACAGCTAAGCCCCGGATCACTTGCAGAATCAGAAACAGTCTACGATTGTAACGCTTTCCCGCACAATATATGAAGGGAATGTGAGAAGAACAAAAAAACACATTCTGCAAGCCTATTACCCACCATTGGTTTTTGCAGGGCGGGTTATAATGACAATCCTCAATTTAGACGCAATCTTGATGTCTCAAGGTCCGTGACCCGATTGCTGCTCTCAACGGTCGCAGGGCAGTGTTGAACGCCCTCTGGCTATGACGTCGCAAGGCGGCTGTTATCAGCATCAAGCCCGCGTGTTGGGCCGCTGGCTACCATGCTATCCAAGGCGGGAAGGCGGAAGAGTGGAGGCGGAAGCGGAGGCGGAGACATTGGTACACCTACCTAAATTGAATACAACGCCGGCCAGTGCGTGGGACAAGCCACACAATTGGGCACACTGACTGCTACCTCACAACCCGGAGTAACCTGGACTGTCAATCAGAGTTTGAGGTGAAGGCAGGTTCCGGAGGTGTGGGGAAACACGGTCAGCGCCTAAAGGTCGGAGCGAGCATGCTAAATCGGTGGTGACGCGTGACCTGGCGTCAAGTCAAAGCGAACCTTTGTTTCAAGTATTTTAACGCGTTCTGAACTTTTTACCATGATTCCGATTTAATTTTTTTTTTTTAGTATCATGTTAATTTAGTCCTGAACCGAGTGCGCTATTTGCACATTGACCATGGCAGACCATCTTCCCCATACTCATCTGACCCTAAATACAAGCAGGGTAGGGTTGTATCGGTGATGCAAGATGGACAGGGCCAGCCATGGCACCTCCACTTACACTGACAAATAGTCTAAAAGATGCCAAGAAGTTGATACATATCTGCACGTTTTGTCACAACTTTCTTTTTTTTTCTCTCCCGTCTCTTTGTTATCTTCATGCGAGGCCTCCTGTGGCTGGTTGTGCCTGCTCCTGCTGTGATCATCGTTAGCACGTTTCGGGCGAAACATCAGGGCTGATTGCCAGTGGACATGCAGGTGCGTGACAGAATGCAGAGCGAGGTGGCATCGTGACTTGGTGGCTAGCGCCAGTCATGTTGAGCTCGTCCGGTAGCATTCGTTGGCTCAACCAAAGCCAACAAAAACGAATTGCAAAATGACATCTCACCTCTGCCAAGCGCAGGGCAATCAGCCACATGCCATTAGCCATTACGCATGGTGGAATAACGCAGCCGTGGTCGCTGCTCACCCGAACCGTTCCTCGGGGAAGCTCTCAGCCTTTAACCCGTTTGGGTAATGGTACCCAGCAACCAAGCCCCAGAACCCCGGCCTCCCGTTGCATGACGGGTGCAGCCGGGTGCGATGCCCACATTTGCTGGTGCCCCGACTCTCGGTCACAATCCGAAGTTCGTGTCTAAGGCTGGGCTTCTTTCTTCCTCTTGTCGCGCCCGACGTCGATTGATTTCTCCTCTCTATTATTTCCTCTGCGTGCGTTGGTCGTGGACGGGCTGGAAAGCTTGCCTCGCAGCGCTGCAACTGCTCTGCTCGCGCCTGACGGTCGCTTCATTCTCGAACCATGGTTTTACATCAGACCTGAGCAGACGGGCGGGCCCACGGTCATGCTGCCTCATACACACCCCAGACCAACTGCTATTGCTGCTGCTGCTGCCCGCTGCCAGCTGCTACTGCTGGCCGGCCTTGCCCGTCCGCCGTCCCCCCGTCTCTCACCACCAGACGGACGACACGGCGGAAACTGGACGAAAATGGACACACCCAAGATGCAAAACGGAGTCGGAGACGTGTGGGAGGCACCCCGTTTAAGAAGACGCGCTCACTTGGCCCTGCCGAGCCAGGCACAGGGTCCGCTCCGTGGCCGTCTTCCTCTGCTCATTTGGCGTCGTGACCACCGTTCGATCCGCTTCGTCTCAGGTGCTGGTGCTTCACCGTCGCGGCCCCATGCTTTTTCTCGACAGCCCAAGTTTCAGATGAAACAATGCTACCGACCAGGCGCTAGTGCCTCGCCTCAGCTTTTGCGAATCCGCCCAATCATGCTCGCCAGTGCGCTTGATTTTCGTAAATCTGTCGAGCCGGCTCCAACACGGGCCTGCTTGACCTGAGGTTGTCGGTTAGAGGCCCCCTTCCCTCCCCGATATCCCTTCCCGACTCGTGCAAGTGCACACACGCACACCCCCGACGACTTGCCTGCCACCTCAAGTCTGCCGGCGCATCTGGGCCCATGCTTGGATCGTCTGCTCAAGGATCTAGCTCATACAGTTGTGACATTAACTCATCGAAACGCTACACGTCTCTTCCTTCCTGTCGCTTCTTTCCTTCTGCAACTCTCTTTTTTGTCACTTTCCGTCCCGGCCTATCCAGAGCCTTTCTTTCCAAAGGGGGTACCCGCTCGTGAGTATTGCTTGCGGATACCGTCATGTTTTCTTTTGTGCTGTAGCTCTTTAATCTCTTTCGTCTAATATTTTCTTATTCTTTTTTTTCTTTACCTCGCTCTTTTCTCATTGACTGGGATCTATTTTTACCAAACCCCGGCCGGTGCATTGGACCATGCTCGATGCTGCGGCTGCCAACATGGCCAACTCAAGCAACACCCAGGCCTTGATTGCAGCCTTCGCATTGTAAGTCACTCCCGCCACCGCCCATCGCAGGTGCATACATGCTAACCAAGGCACAGCGGCATCGTTGTCAATGGCGCCACGGGCACTGCCTTTCACTACATCAAGGGTCATGCCTCGTCCCTCTTGCGAGACGGCCTGAGGCTGGTCCTCGTTACTTTTTTAATCACTTCCGCCCTGTGGGCGCAAACAGACTTCATTACTACACTAATCAGCGTCAACTCGTCTTCGGGGTGCCAGGTCGCCATAGTCTTCGCATCGATATTCGACCAGATCGCTCGAGTCTCTCTGCAACAAGCCATGATATGGTCCCTCAACCACAATGACGGAGTCTTGCGAACCGAATCCCTCGTTGCCCAAACCGCCATTCTGATTCGATTCGTTCTGGGTGGTGTATTCGTTGGAATGCAACGCCCACAACTCGACACCGTCTGCATCACGAGCACCTCGGCTCCAGGTTTCGGTGTTGTACTTTTTGTCATGGACTTGGTGTTTACGGTTGCCGTCCTCTCTCGCGCAATCTCGTTGGGCTTCTTTAAGGATGCAAGGCGGGGAATCGCAGGATCGAAGCGAAGCAGGGCGGCTCTGTTTACTATCGTTGGTTTCGGTATCTGGACGGCCGTGAGTTTTGGCTGGGACACTCCCCAACGGATCTATTGTCTGACCAAAAGTGATAGATGAGTATTCCTCTGATGCTGGGCATCAGATCAATCGACGTGATTGCCCGGACCGCAGTTCCAGCAGCAGGACTTTCCATTCTTATTGGTAATACTTGGACTTTCTGGATCTGATAACATTTACTCACCATCTGTAGGCGTGTTGACACTATTCAAAGACAGCCTTGCACCTTCCAAGGATAAGCCTACCGGCAGAGTTGAAGAAGATGAGGCGACACGAGACAACTATGCGACCCGACGATCCCATATCCGAGATATTTCGAATGCCTCGACTGCACGACCAGCTAGCCGATACCAGGAGGTGAAGAACCACGCCCAATCAACATTCAAATCCTCATCGAAATCGGCGCTTCCTCTCATCTCAAACCCCGACGCTGGACAGGCTAGAACAGGAATTGGAGGTCTCCCAGTTCAGGGTGCATTCTTCCCGCCCCTGAGAGCCCAGACGGCGCCTGTTCGTTTGAGCATACGCCGGGATTTGTTCAGGACGAAAGGACCAACGCTGAAGATTTCCGTCCCGGTGATGACTCAAGAAAGCGAGGAGAAGCTCAAGGCCAAGATGACAACTGTCGACCTGGATACTGCGGTGCAGAATGAGAGGGACAGAGTAGCAGCGGGCAACATTTTTGCACCTACAATCCGACTGGCATCTCGCATGGAACTTCAGCCACCCCCGATCCCCGTGAAGGCAGCCAACCGGATATCGCAGTATTCCCAAATGTCGAAAGACGATGCTTCACCAGGCGCAGGACCTCAAGGATCAGCCAAGACGCTGCCAACCCGAGATGCATCCGTTGCATCGTGCTCTTCCGTCATGCTCTCCCCAGCGCTGGAAGAACTCAGACGGAGATCTCCTCGACTGCCCGCATTTGCACCGGGATCGAAAACACCCGTCTCAAGGAACGCCTCCCCTCTTACGCCTCGATCTGGCGCTCGATTTCGACGCAATGAGCCGCAACCAAGCTCTTCGCAACCGGGCTCTGCCCAGCTATTGACGCCTTCGCTGAACTCAAAGCCTTTGCCAGAAGATCCGCCTTATTGTGTCACGAACTTTTCTCTACCCGTAGACCCCAGCAAATCTGCTTCGTCGCTCAAGCTCCAAAATCGGCCCTCAAGACAAGAGGATTCAACTCCCCGAAGCGTGCCTGCGCTGCCGACCTCTTTTGTGACTTCACCAGCGTTGATACCTGCAAAGAAGGGGCTTCCAGGGAACCCTCGCGAAATCAGAAATATATTGCTTGAGGAACAGAGCAAACGAGACTCGCAGGAGAAAAAGATCATGTTCATGAAGAGAATCGAGTATAACGACCCGGATACCGTGCGAAGCGTTATTGATTCGGTCAAGGATAGCCAGTCGAACAGGTCACTCTCGATCGCTTCGCCTAGAGCTCTGCCGGTGCTGGATCGACCAAGGCCTATTCCGCGACTACCTGAAATCGACCGGGCCATTTTCCCAGCGGAAGACTCGCCAAACATGCACCAGCACAAGCGTTCAATTTCAAGCAACATTTCTAAGCTAAACATGCGGGTGGTCTGTTTGGGTGGGACGCAAAAGCTTGTTCCCATGCCGCCACCGCCCAGAAGCGCTGGGTTGCTGGCTTCTGCTCAGCCGGGCGACACAAGAAGCATGACATTAAACGAGAAGATGGAGATGTTCTATCCTGGTTTCGGAAGCGCAAGATCAAGCATCGCAAGCAGCCAGAGGAGACGATCCCGGTCTGTCCCCGATGTTCCTATCCTATCAATGCTGCTAGATGAGAAGGCGGGGTCAGCGTCCCCCGGCGGTTTCACGCATCGAACAGAAGGGTCGGTGAGGACATCGGTGGCTGCTCAGAGCATATCGCGCCTGCTCGAAGACTTCCCTGAGCCGCTAGCCAAGCAAGACAAGAGTAACTTTCTGCAAGTCAAATCGGCAAAGCAGAAGAGTCTACCCAAGAACAGACCTGCCAGGCGATCTTCCTCCACCCTCCCTGCCGAGGACGCCGGCGTGTTCTCCCCTTTCAGCGAAGCCAAAAGCCGCGACGATGATGTCTCGACCAATTGGGGATCAATTCACTCTCCAGTTACAATCCTCAATGTTCAAAAGGCCCGAGCCGTGGACGTGCCAGCCGTCCCGAAAATGTACTTGGCAAAGAATGGGTCCGAAACCGCAACAGGCAGAGCTTCCCCACAACTCCAGGACGGGACTGAGAAGGGCGAGGCGGCGCCGCCCGCCGCTGATGGCACCACCCCCGATGATGGCGCCAAGTCAGCATCGGAAAATGCGCAGATTGCTCAAGATTCGCAAGGGATTGCAGGGCATGGATGGCACCGTCGCGTCGGGCAACCGTGCCCGACATTCTCAGAGAGAAGCACGTCTGGCGCATCGCGAAAAGCGCCCCCGCCCGCGCCGCTGCTGCTCCGAAGGACAAACAAGGTGCCAATGGCTGTTCAAGCTGAGCACTCACCGCTGGAGTCTCCAAACCATGCGCTAGCCATGATTCAAGCACAACTCGAAAAGCTCGACCGACCGAGCAGCGGATCAACCGGCAAACAGGAGCGGGAGAGGATGACACTGCTGGCGAACCTTGAGACAGAGCTGGGCCAGCAGGAGATGCAATGGCAGGGCCTCCGGAATACGCTAATGGCGGCAGACTTGCAGTGGTCGGACGAGTGCACTACAGATGCAGATTCGCTGCATGAGGGCGGCAGAGGGGCTGCTGCGACGCAATCGCAATTGGCGCAACTGCAGCAAACGGAACAAGAAGCAGAAAGGCGAGTTGCTGCTGATCATGCACACCCCCCCTCCTTTACAGACCCTTGGCCATACCCCACCGAAGGCGGCATTTCGCAGCAACAGCTGGTCCAGGGCCAAACGGGCTACGTGGGCGACCGAGCAAAGTTGCCGGACCTGGAGGAAGAGTCGCAATCAGTTTCACCAATCTCCCCAAAGTCTAAGCCTTCGTCGAGCGGCCCTGCCCCCCCGAGCATTAATCAGCTGGGGAGCGAATACGACGACCGTGCCAGGATCGCGCAGACAGATCCTGCCAAGACGCTATGGTGTCCCCTTCCTACGGCTGGTGCAACTGTGCCTGGGGCTACGCAGACATTTCTATGGAACCCCCCGGTTGTTGTTAAGGTTGCTAAGGTTGCGGCTCTCGATATGGCCAGCGACCGGACTGCCTCGGACGTGGCGCGGCGCCGCGTTGCAAAAGACTTGGAAGAACTGACTATTGAGAGTTCGCGCCTGTGGGAGAAACCAGTATCCGAACGCCGGTTCTCGCACAGCGCACTATGGCGACGATCAGCAACACATTCCATTCCCAGCCCTAAGCCGGAGACAGAATTAACTGCAGCAGCAGCAGCAGCGCCCGAGCCCGAGCCCGAGCAGGCCAACCGGCCAGCGGCGCGCAGGCCCCCACGAAGGACTAAGCGTGTGACACTGCTTCCAGATATTCTAGAGAGCCCGAAGCCAATCGACGATAGACGCGGAACCCTAGGGATTTTCAAATTTCCGTGGGGAGAGACATCAGACGTTCCCAGCTTGCCGCCAAGACCTGTGACAATGGTGGCGTCGGGCTACGGTGGGTTTGGACCGATTTCCGCCTCCTTCTTCGAGGACTATGAGGCGCATGAGGACGGCGACAGCGACTATAGCCTCTCGGATAGCGACTCTAGCGACAGCGACCTGGATGAGACAGCATTGTGGGAGATGGCCAGCCTTCTGAACCCCAGCCAAGAACGACGAAACGATAATAGCGCCGAGGACCTGCCCCACCCGCGCGAGGAGGGGAGCGCTACCGGGCTTCCCCCCGACGAGGCGACCGAACTTGTGAGGAGGGATGATCCAGAAGATTTTTGGTTTACCACGACTAATTTCGCATCGTCAGACGCAGGACAGCCAAGGCCAGACGTAGAAGCGGCCGCAGCAAGGACCACACCCTCAAGGAGCAGCAGCACCAGCAGCAACTACAGCAACTACAGCAGCACCAGTAGCAGCAGCAGCACCGGCGGCACCAGCACCACCAGTAGGAGCGAGGCCAGCGCGTCACCAGGAAGCGATCCAGGCCCCCACGCCACCGCGACCCCGAGGCACACGGACCAGGAGGGCCCTTGGCGGCTCCACGGAATTTTTTTACAGGGCAGCAAAGGCACAAGCACGGACAAGGCCAATCTGTACTCGGCAACCGATGCCGCCAAAGCCCTGTCGCCGAAGGCCGAGCTTATTGACGACAGCGACCGCCATGGTGGTGCAGGTGGGGATGCTGGATCAATGAGCATGCCTGTGCCTCGACCGTGCTGTCGCTCCCAGGCTGGCGCACCAATGACGACGGCCGAGTGCGCTCATGAGACAGGTGTTCCCCATGCAAGATTTCACGCCCCCGTCACATCTTTTAGCGGCCACCCCCAGGGCCCCCAGGACCCCAATGACGACCGCCACCCCCGACCGGTGCAGGCGTGGACATTGAACTCCGAGGCGCCTCCCCGCCAGGTCCCAGTGCTTGCACCTTCCCCAAGGGTTTTACTGCCCTCCGCCGCTACCTCCGCCGATACCTCCGCAGACGGCACGTCTATACAAACAGCTCCCGCCGCCTCCTCTGCTTCCTCTTCCAGCTCTTCCTCTTCATCCCATCTCTCTGAATCGTCGCAATTGCCCGCCCAGCCCACCGTTCCCCAGCACCAAAATTCGCTCCGGAACGCCTACGAAACACTATTGCTAGCTGGTCCGATGGCCATGTTGTGGTCCCCCCCAACCGCTCCCATCCTGCGCCCCTCCAAGGGGCTCTCTCAACCTGACGCCTCCATCTGGAATTCCTACAGACCCGTCGACGCAGCTGCGCGGGTTGTGCCTCGAAAGGCCGAACTCGCCAAGCTTGAAAGCTCTTCCCTCTGGACCCGCCCAGCCCCCAAGAAGCCCGAGGAGCCTTCCCACGATGGTCTCTGGGCCGTGAAGAAGCCCCAGCAGGCCGCTGCCACCCTGCCCGGCATGTGGCAGAAGCCCGTCGTTGTTGTGCCAGCTTCCTACGGTCTCACCCAGCCCGAGGCTGACAAATGGGCCACCTACGTCTCAGCCCAGGATGAAACTCCCCGCGTGAAGCAGCGAGAGGCCGAGCCCGCCAGCATTGAGAGCCAGTCGCTGTGGGCCAAGCCTGCCGAGGTCGTCGTTGTCAAGAAGGCCGACAGCAAGAACGGATCTCTCTGGACTTCTCCCAAGACCGCAACGGTCAATCTCGGCTTGTGGACACCTGCCCCCGAAACGGTGGCCGAAGCCGAACCCGTGGGATTATTCAGCCTCAGCCATCGCCGCTCCGATTTCCGGACTTCCTCGCTATCTCCGGCCGCACTGCACATGGAGCGCAAGCCCCGGGCTCCGCTCGAGGCCTTTGCGGACTTCGGATTTGCGCGCCTCTGGAACCAGGCCTCTCTCTGGGATGCCGCCGCCGCCGCTGCCAAGGTCAAGGAGCAAAAGGAAATTGATGAGCTGGTTCTTGAGGGTCTGTTCAGCCTGACGCACTGCCGCAACACTTTCCGCACCACCTCGGAGCCCCCCGCCGCCCTGGTCACCAAGACCAAGCCACGCATCTCGCAGGATGTTCTGCCGACGCTGGCTTCAGATCGCCTCTGGTCCGTGCAGTCCCAGGCCCCTGCTCCCGTCGAGGTCGACTGGCTCAGCATCTCCACGACCAAGTCGCGAACTGGCTCGCTGGCGTCTTCGACCGACGACGAGTCCCTCAGCGCAACTCTGGCCTCGTCTGTCAGTTCCGGAGACTTTTCCGCCGCGGGTTCCAAGCCGGCCCGTCGCCCGGATGCGACCCCGGCGCAGTGGCTCGAGGCCCTGCAGGAAGCTATCCTTGCCAGCAGCCGCATGGCCGTTGAGAGCGACAAGGATCAGGCCCTTGATTCCGCCGACTCCCCATCTTCTGCTTACCAACTGTGGTCGATGCGTGAAGATGTGACGGACTCCGCCGACGATTCCAACTCTATGTGGAAGCCCTCGTCCTCGCCCAGCAACCAGTACTTGGTTCTCACCCCAACCCCGGGCGAGCTCGACGACGCGCAGCTCCGCGCCTCGTCGGGAACCCTGCGCCGCAACTCCAACTCGGCCGCGTCCCGGCCTCCGCCACCCGTCTTCCACGGGTGCACGCACTCGGCGTTCCTGCCCGCCGTCAGCGAGACACCTCGGGACTTTAGCGCCCAGGGTCTCTGGTCTGCCGACGGCGTCGACATGGAGGCGCTGGAGGACGAGCGCGCCTGGCTCGACAAATCGCTGCAGGGCGTCGCCCTCGCCCAGCGTGGTTGATCCCGAGCCGACCTCGGCACATGGACTTTGTGCCGCCGAGGCCAGGCGGGGCAGCAGCTCTAGCTATTGGGGACTTCCTTCGGAATGAGGGGCCCTGCACGCACCCACGGCAATAATTACAAAGCACAAGATCTAGTCGACAGGGGGGGGAGACATGATGACATGAAAAGGATTTTGAGTCACTGGCAAGATTGCAAAAACTCGGAGGCAAACCTAAAACTGTTTTGTGTATGCGCATCACTCAATGCATGGATGACGGAAATAACTGCAAGCGAATCTTTGTTTATTTGTTTTTTTATTGGAGTTTGAGGGGTTCTACTTGACAATAAGGTTTTCTGTAACGTTATACCAAAACAAACCACGACACATATGTACTAGCGAGATGAAAAAGAAAAAAAGCAATAATATTTTTTACGTGTCATTTCCATTTGCATCCGTTTGCTTATCAATAGGCATGGGCTTCGTAATTGATATTCATAGAGTGTCCACGTAGCCTTGCGAGTTGGTTGCTGTAAGTCTTCTAAGCAGTGACTCGTATCGAGGCAGACTCAACAATTACTTTTTTTTCTTGCCCTGTGACGCCTGTGACGTAGCGTCGCACAGGGCGGGCTATGGTGTGATTTGCAAGAATTTTGTTGATTTTTAAGCCGGGGCTCGGTCTCCAAAGTCCGCTAACGGCGGTGCTTCTCCGCCCGCCCACACCCACCACACCCACCCGCTCAACTCACTTATCCGCCATCCACCCGACCATCCATGACGGCGGCCATGCCCTGTCTGACAGCCTGGGGGGTGTGGCAGCACAGCAAAGAGGTATCGCGAAGCGCAAGCCCGGCTAAAAAAGGGTCAGTCAATCAAAACCAAGCAGGGGCAGAAGGATGGATGGAGACATGACAAGAGGCCTTGTTGATGCGGAGATGAGGCCACTTCAAAATTCCAGCCTGCCTGTTCGGAGATGTATTGGGTGATGCCATGTGATGGCGGGAATGCCTAGTAATTAAAGAATGACTCGAAAAACCGTCCGATGGACCGAGAAACAGTCTGGACCGGATGCTCGCTGTGTTTCCCACTCCTCTCTCTCCGTACCATTCTTCTCCCCTTGCTTTCATTTCATTTTTCTTCTTTTCTTTCTGTTATTAATCGCATAGACCATCTAATCTAGAAAAATATATACCCCTCGCTATTTGGGCAAAAGTCAACCACCGGAGCCAAGAACTAGACCGACGGCCCGTTCATTCTAGAAGAGGGGTGGTGGTGGTAGTAGTAGTGTGGTGGTTGGGCCAACCAACAGACTAAGAAAGGGGGGGAGATAATGAGTAGATGAGAGAAGAGAAGAGGAGAGGAGAGCGCAATGTCTATATCGAAATTACATAGGCCGCTAGGCTTGTCTCCTATCTATCTCACCGAAGTTGTTATCTTGGCTAGTCCTTGCAGATAGATAGGAGCAGACTAGCTTGAGGCTGTACAGGGCCCTTTCGCGTCCGGCGCCAAGAACGCCCACAACTGAGACTACATTTTAAACTATTTGCTTAGCATGTCTTTAAGCAACGAATGCCAATGCTCAACTGGTCCTTGCATATTAATTATGATCGACAACTTCGGCGCTCATTACGCATGCTCACCGCCATGGTGTCGCACAATCTTGAGAAACATGTCACAAGTGGTTGTTGGTCGGTCAAGCCGAGAGTAAAAATCATCATGGCGTTAAGCTCTATCCATGCATGCAATCGTAAAAGAACAAGAAACAGCGTACAACTGCACGCTCAATGCAATGCAAGACCCTTTCACCTTCTTCCACTACACCCGATCCATCCTTCCATCCACTCCCTCAAAACAAGGGAGAACAAGAGAGAAAAAGAAAAAAACAACCCATGTTTACCCCATTCCAGCCCGCCTGTATGTTATCCCAAATCCCCTCCTCTCCCAAAAGAGTTGAAATCTCAAAAGTGAAACTCTTTAAACGATCCATGCTTTTTTTTGTTCTCGGCCAGGGTGTCTTGTCTTCTTCATCGGCGCCCGTTCTTCTTTTTCCTTCGGTGCTGTTTCTCCTCTGAATCACGACCCCCAATGTCTTGCAATGCAAAAGCCATGGTGGAATCTGTCGCGCCAAGAGAGAACAAGGCTGCTTCTCCGCGGCTGAGAAAAAAGAGACGTCATCTTCTCGAGCCCGGGGAAACGGCGGCCTCTGCCTACCCAAATCCCTCGTTTTTGTTTCCATCCTTTTGAGAAATAAATCGTGAGAGCATTAAGTCGTGCCGACAAAAGAGAAAAGAAAAGAAAAAAAGGCACTGGTGTAATAGTAGTAAAGGAGAGAAAAAGAAAAGTAAACGTGACGTTTCCTCATAAAACAAAAGAAACAACACAAGAAAAAGAAATTTTGTTAAAAAAGCAACCCTCACAAGTCATACCCGTGTGAACAAGTACCGGCAACCATCGCCGCAGCGTCTCTTTGTCCTGTCTACCTATTACTTGTGTGTGGTTCATTAAGGAGGCGTTATCCTCGTCAAGGGCGTTGAGTATATAATTATGCTCAAGTGGGCCTCGTAAGTTCGTCCATCTGGCGTGCAAGTCTTGGCCGCATCACATTAGCGTGATGCCGTCATGCAAGGGTTCGTCACCGTCCACTGCCATGGGAACTGGCAGGGCCGGCGTGACCAGTCGTTGTCGAAAGAAAACCGTCTGCCAAAGGGAAAAAGAGCTAAAAGTCTTGATCCGTGAGGCTGAGTAGTATCCAGTCGGGGTCGGTGGAACTCGGACAAAGGTAGAGTGCTGCCGTCGTGCCGGGGCCTGTCAAGGTTGACCATCGTCTATCGAGGCGTGTACCATTTCTAGCCATGAATGCATGTGAAGAAAACCTCCCATAGACCCCCCAGACCGTCGCTATGCAAACAAAATTCCACAATATATTTTATACACGCTCATGCAAAATGCAGAGTTCTTTGTTAAACCGACCTCCACCAAAAGCAGACTTAGCTCACAGTCATCATCTGCAATCGTTGGGGTAGGCTGGAGGGTGAGTTCTCAACCGATGTGCCCTCCCTTAGTGAATTATTCCCACGGCTTCTGGCCGCCCTTCGTGGTGGGCTGGATCCTGGGTCATCAAAGACACGGGTGAAGGCGGGGCTCGACTCGAGTGGACGTTCTCGTCGAGGAGTAAGAGCAGGGCTCTCTGTAATCTGGTCCGCACGGCGGACAATATCTGATAAGACGTCTCTCAGGTCCCCGGCTCGTTTAACCAGGGCCTTGAGACTATTAGTGTCAAAATGCACCTTCCCATCATTAACAGGTGCTTGTTCGGGTTGCGGACGGTGCTGCATGGCCTCCATCACCGATCGGACAACGCCGGATACGTCGTTTGGCTTGTGGTGTCGGTTTTGGTTTTCGGGCGTCCTTGGGCGACTCGATCGGCTCGGTGGGTAGCTTGCGTCTACGGATGGCCAGTTGCCAAAAATATCATCTTCGGGGGAGAAGACTGATCGTCGCCTGGGGGAATGCCGCTCCCGTACCACGGTGGTTTTAGACATGGCGGGCTCATGCCCATCAAAGGCGGCGTCGAGTCGATCCATGGAATGAGCGTCAAAGCCTTGGTCACCAAAGGTTTCGTCAATCTCAAAAGCGTCAAAGTTGATCGAGGAGGTCGACTTCTGGTCATCGTCCATTTCCTCCGCAGAGTCCTCGTCTGGGGAAGCCAAAGCGATGATACCCTCTGCCTCCTCCCAGAAGTTCTTCTGGGGGCCTTCGAGCATTTCCATCTCTCGGCCATGGCGGCAGAGACGCTTCAAATCATTGACAAGTAGTGAGAATTCGCGAATGTGTCCTGAGTGTGCTTTGACGCTCGGCTGGGTCGCGCGGATCGACTCAGGAACGGCAAACATCTTGTCGTCCTTATCGTCGCTGCCGCCCAAGTCTCCACCACCAAACTCGAAATCGTCGTCCCAGTCCTCGCTGACTGTCTTGGTGCCCATCCCCCAAGTGCCATATTTGGCTCCGGTGGTCTTCTGGTCATCCGGTGCGTCGTGGACAACCGGTACACTCTGGCTACGAACATGGGTCGGCGTGGGTCCCTTGCGGAGCGCTGAACGGCCACCTCTAGAGTCCATCTGGTGCTTTGCGTACGCAGTTCGCGGCCGCGCCGATTTCCCACTGGTTGTGCTGTACTTCTCATGGACCGGAGGCTCGCTCCAGTCAAATAATGTGCTTAAGGGTCTTTCGTTGTGAGCGTCACTGCCGTTGGTTCCGTTGCCGCTGATGTTGGCGAGGGCGAGGCGGACGTTGGGGTTTATTCTCATCGAGTTCACTGAGTTCCCTTTGGTGGGGGGCGACAGGGGGTTACATGGGAAATCGTCATCCCGGGCCCAGTCCTCGTCAAAGTCGTCATCAAAGGAAGTGCGGTTCATGTCTTTGCTGGGAATTGAAACATCACGGGGCGATGAGTCGAGTCTGAAACGGGGCCCAGACACATCTCGACGGCTAAGGTTTGCCTCGATGCGGTGAGCTGCGCGAACAGGTGTGGGGAGGCTCTCATCCTCCTCCATGATCCGGTCATCTTCGTCCCACGTCCTGCCGAGAATTTCCTGAATGGACATGCGCTTCGCCTTGCCGTTGCCGGCGGTGCTAGGAGGCGACTCGTCGTACATGGACTCCAGAGGCGTTTCAACTGCCCGTGCGCGACCGGAGGCAACAGTGCGCACTGAATCAAACACGGTGTCACTCTTGAAATCAGTATCATCGTCATCTACCGAAGTACAGTCCCGAGTGTCTTCGGAACTCTCCATGGTAGACGTTCTGTCGTGGGTGGATGGCCTAAGTTGTGACATGGCAGTGGAGCTGGTAGAACTGCCAGAGGGCTGGTTCTGTCGAGGCTGGAACAGAGTGGGCACCCCGCCTGAAGACCCTAATCGTGACGCATCCACCTGAAGGCTGGGATGTCCTGAAAGCGGGGGGATTGGCGACGACGAGTTCCTTTTACGCGTCTTCAGCGCCGAGATGGTAGCTGAGCCAAGCGCCAGCCCGGGCCTATTAGATGAAAATGGGGAGTTAGCCAATTCCAACGGCGAATTGGCTGACGGCTCTGCACCAGGCTGCGCGCCAGTGAGTGGCTCTGACACATGTCGCTTATTTCCGGGCTTGGGCTCTGCGCCACGCTTGGGGCGCCGGAGGCTGCCCGAAGTCCTCGACACCCACGTTCCTGCAGTTGCGAAAGGCATTGACACTGATTTTCGCGGAGTTCTTGAGGGCGTGCCCTCGGGTGATGATGATCTTGAGTCTTCCGCCGGCTGAATTGGAAGACGGGAGGATTCACGAATGTCTGCAGCAGGTAATAATTGTTGAGGCGCAGAGGCGCCAGATACCATTCGTGGCTTAACAAGATGAGCCTTGCTCGACTTGTCGTCGTCGCTTGCAAAGATACGCTTCCAGAACACAACTCGGGTATGCGGGCTGAGTTCGCCGAGGCGGCCAGGGCTCGCCCGTGAACTGACGCTGGTTCTTTTGGAGTGGAAATACGAAGTCCATCCGCTCCTCGGGGTAGACCGGGCAGGGGTGGTGATCGGGGTGGGAGCCAAGTACTCGTTTGTCTGGGGGGTTTCGATAAAGGGCGTACTGGATGGCTCTGTGGGAGTGGTTGCTACGGAATCGGCTCTGAATCTCTGGAGCGTAGCGGAGCGCTGGTGGCTCGTCGCAGGTCGTCGCAAGGTGGGAAACTGGGATCTGGGTCGTCGTTGCGAGGCGGGGGTTTCTTCGTGGAACGGAGTCGACGTCGATCGCTTGACGAGCTTGTTCGGGGGGAGAGAAGGGGTGGTAGGGCCCGAGGGGAGAATCGGGGCTGCTGAACCGTGAGAGAAGACGGAGGGGGTGTCGTGACCGATGCTGGACCGGGGCGTCTCGTGACGAGACGACGGTCGGAGGGACAAACGCCTCATCCACGATCCATTGGACGAAATTGAGTCTCTGGACTCTGTAGGACCAGGCGACTCTGTTCGTCGAACAAAGGAGGACTTGCGGCTGTTGGCTCGTGTTGGTGTGGCCTGAGCCTGAGGTTGAGGTTGAGATTGGGGATGCGGTTGGGGTGGCCGTTGGTAGCGAGAGAGTGGAGGTCTCGATGATGTCGTGGGTCGCGGGAGGGTGTAGTAATTAGAGGCGGCGTGTTCGGTGGCGGTAGAACTCGTCGCGGGGCGTGAAAAGAGGCTCGGTCGTGAACGAAAGGGAAGCTCGCGCTCAGTGGAGTTTCGTCTGCTGCGGGTGGCAGGTCGGGACGAGGGAGAGGATGTGTTAGGTTCGGTGGGCTGGCCAAACACCAAACCGCTGGCCGCTGCTGCAATGGCAGTGCCTGTTCCGACGAGCTGGAGGGTGGTTAACGAGTGGCCGCAAATGGCAAGACGAGATACGAAAGCCGCGGGAGGGTTTGAGGCGCCGAGGGAAGGGAGATGGCAGGGAAAGTATGTTGCGGAGGATGGGGATTTAATGTGGAGGTGGTGATGAGACGGGTGGGTGGACTAGAGGCGAGCGGCGTGTGTGAAGTTGACTACGGGCGACGGACGGATATGGAAGTGCGGAATGGGGTCCAACGGGTCCAACAACTTACACTCGGAACGGTCTGCATGATTGCGAGGGACTCTCAACTAAAACGAGAGAATGTAGCGGCTAGCATTCTAGGGGAGGGTGACGGTGCTTCTGGAGACGGACGGGATTCTCATCGTCAAGCCATGGACGGAGCGATTGAAATTAGTTGACGGGTGTAGCCCGAAAGTCGAAAAGAAGCGTTGTAGCGATGCAACCACACCCACGGTTTTTGCCCCAGAGGCCCGGGACTGGGACGGAGTCGGCTTGGGGGTTTGATCAAGGCAGAGGGCAAAAGGAACCAAGGTCCAAGGGCTCGGCGCCGAAAGTGGTTGCGCGCGCGTTGGCCGGTGCTCTGGGTTCCTTGGGGAACGAACAGATGAAGAAACAGGAAGTTTGGCCGAGAAAAAAACGAGCGACACCGAGTACGCGGTGGGGGATGCGAGACGAAGGACGCGCGCGGGCGCAAGGTGAAGCAACCGCGTGCTGGAGATTTGGGAGCTGCCACCACGGAGAGGTCGCTGATGGCGTGTGTGTTTGTTTGAGTGTGCGTGTGCGTGTGTGCGCGCGGGTGCGTGTGCGAGGAGGGGGAGAGCGAGGGCCGTTTCGAATATGGAGGTGCAGCGCAGCGCAGCTGGAGCTGGAAACTGGAGATGGTGACGGGGAACGGACGAGGCCAGACCTAAACCGAAGAGGGAGAGGAGGAAAGAGGAGAGGAGAAGGATTGCAAGTCTGCGATATCTCGTCTCTTTTTGCTCCGCTGGGCGCTCTCTCGCAGGTCCCCTGGCCCTTGTTTGGTCGAAAGACAAGTTGACTGGTCGTCAATGAAGAGCAGCCGACGCAATGCACGAGAAACCAAGGCCTACGGTGCCTGAGTACATGTAATGTACCAACTATTGCTCCATCCTGCGCAGCCCAGACCACTTCAAGCAAGCACAAGCAGCATGCGGCACCCGCAACATCCACCCGAAAAAGACAGCCCGTGGACCAAAGCACCAACGGCCTGCGACCTGGAGATTGCAAGTGAGATTTGGGCGAGGACGGATCGTCTCTGCAGGGATAGGCATCAAGCCCGTCGGCCGGGGGCCCCCAGGACTGCAGCGGGCCAGCGCCCTCATTTACGCCCCCGCTCTCTGCGACTTGCTCGGGCCTCGTTGATCAAGGGCCCCCTCAGGCCACTGTACACAATAACACTGCGCTATAGGTACCGCTGGGAGGGCTACGCTTCTGTAGGCGAGCCCGGTACCCGTACCCTCATCCCCCCTCCCGTGGCGCCCGTGTAGGTACTTTGCATACGGATGCAACGCCCCCCCGGAGCGCCGAGACGGCGGGGTCCAGGGCTTGCGTTGCTGCCCTTATTAGCGGGCGGAGCCACTGAGCGTCTAGCGCCGCTGCGGGCCTGTAGCGGGCGGCCCAAAACAACGCTGAGATGCGTGTGGCCTTCTGGACTTGGGCGTTGAGGCGCTTTCGACAATCAGGTACGGGGTACTCGAGGCATGATTGGCCCCGGCGAGGCCTGAAGGGGCGCCTGGGGCTTGCCGGTTGGGTCCGTCTCAGCAGCACGAGAGATTGACGCTTCTGGATCGAGTGGAGGGCAGGAAACACATTCAATTTCGATTGACAGCGGACCTGCGTGCAACCTACAGTAGCCGCATGGAGATTGTCTTCGGCGTTGGTAAAAATACATTTTTTAAAATTGATTTGCTGCTGGCGGCGCGCTCTCATGCAGCGCAACAGGAGAAAGAGGGCAGACGGTCAAGTATACTAAATGTCACCGAGATGAAGCAGACGCAGACACGAGACCGACATGTCAGCCCAGGCGCACGCGCGCTTCTACCTCACCCTCGGTGTCTGCGGACCTGTGCTTTTTCCTGTGCTCTCTCTTCACCTTGCGGCTTGGCCTGTGTCTTGTCAAACCGTCTTTGCAGGCCGGGCAGACCCAGTCAATATCAAGAGAGAGAGGTACATACAGATGTACTGTACCGCTGTTCCGTTTGCACCAAAAAAAAAAAAAAAACATCCCACCAAACTAGAGTGAGCCCAGTTCCGTTTGGGCTTTTAGCGCTGCGGGCAGACCACCTATCAATTTGCCGTGACCCTCTCCTTCATAGACGGCGGTACCACGACGCACAATTCGCAGGCGCTTCAACGCCAACGACCCTAAACAAAGCGAGGTGATTCGCACACTGCCAGGTTCACCACCCGTCCCGCGTGCGCCGGGCACACAGACGTAAACAACACAAGCCAAAAAAGCATGTAGGGCACTGCGCCCATCTCTCTCGCCAACACCCCTCCGGGGCCCCCTGGGGGAACTCCTCCGGAGCGGGACATGTCACCGGGGCTTCCTTGACTCGCTCGCCCGGGGGTTGCATCTTGGGCTATGCCTACAGCGGCATTTCTGCCTCCAAGTGGTACCTGGGCGAGAGAGAAGCTGCTGCTGATTGAGGGAAGAAAGCCCCCGGAGGGTCATCCCGTCCCAGGCCCATCGGGATTGTCGTTGCGGAAGCTGGGAGCTGGGGACTTGGGGAGCCCGGAAAGGGCTGACTGGCGAAAGATGAGGAGCCATGTCAGGTCAGATTTGAGGAATAGAGGATCCCGTTCCCTACTGTGCCCCGTTTTCGACTTTCTTCTTTGCCCCTCCTCCACCCAGGGCACATCCATCATCATATGCAGCAAGCGCTTTTACATCATCACACAAGTCGATTTTCCCGTGTTGCTTTTTGAGTTCCCCGGGGTCCCGGAGGCGAGGTCGGCACCACCTCCGACGGCCACGAGTTCCCTTCCGGGGCTGTTCAGTGCACAAAAGACCCCTTCCATTGTTGACCGAGAGGCAAGCCCTGTTCTTGGCTCCTACGCCGTTGCTTGCGCAACGCAGGGAAGCACATACAAACAAGTAAAACCGCCGGCCACTTCAGGTTTGTTATTGAACAAAACAAGGCCGACATTAGAGCTGTATCACATCGTCAAGAGCGCCGTGCGACCCCAGCCCAAACAATTTCATGTTTGAGAAAACAATTATGAGAGGATGACGCCCAGGGTGAGCTAAGAGCAGATCTCGTGCCCTAAAATCTCGCCATCGACTTGGCGTTGAGTGATGCAATCACATTGCTCATCTGCAGCCGTCCAGCCTGTGTACGAGGTACGATGTACCACACACGCACGCGCCAAACCCTCCCGAGCACTGTCGACGTCGCACAGCGGTGGTCTAGGGTGTGCGTGGCTGTGGCCGTTGCGGCGCTTACCCGGACCTTGTCTTATTTTATTTTTCTCTCAATAATAACGTGGTCTTGACCCAGACGAGAAGTCATTTGATTAGCATTGTAAGGTCGCCGGGCACATAAGATGTGCGTTATAGCCCTACGCCTGTTTGGGGCGTCATACTTGGGGACGGGAAAAAGTTTAAAAAAAGATGGCAGCGAGATTTCCTGCAGCTCAAGCGTCCCGCCGTATCCCCTCGGGTGGCAAAAAGGGGTGTTGTGCCTCTCTTCTCGTGTATATATCGTGCATCGTCATTGCACAGCTTGTGATATTAGATCTGTCTGTCTGACAGCGCATACATGCACACAGACACCAATTGCCTCCCATCTCGCCAATTATCCGTTAGCTTACATGTAATGTACGCTGACGTTGCTCCTTGTTCCATTTGTGCGACCCAAAAAAAACAAAACTAGGGTCTTCTAACGGGCCTCATATGATCTGTGATTCGAGTTTAAAAATGCGTTTTTGTTTTGATTTGCAAGCGACTCCGAGTGTCAACAAAGCCATCCGCGGGTGCATGGCATTAGCCGTATACTTCCAGTCGTGTATATCCCATGTACAGCCCTCGGTACTCGACCGTTTAGTCGAGATACGGCTTTTCAGCTTGCTTCGCCAAACTCCACATTTCCTCCTTCGTTCTCAATTCATCCCTGATGGTGGATACGCTTGCCCCGCTTTCTAGCGTCCGGTTGATGGAGACCGGGCCAACATCAAAACAATCAACACAGCGAGCCACCGGGTAACAAGAACCTTTCGTGAACGTTTTCTTTTGTTCAAGCTGATGTAATTATTAAGAAACAGATATTGTGGTACCATGTCGCAGATGCAATCTATTTTATTTTATTCTTCTCTTTCATCCTCAATTAAATGTGTTCCTGATCATCTAACAACAGGTGCAAGGGGGCCCTGCACTGTGGTTGTTGCTCCGGAGCATTGTTATTCGTCGCCACACTGTTGCGTCATGCACCAATCGTTGCATTCTAAAGCGATGCAGGACATGGTCTTGCAGGGAGAAGGATATCTAAAATGGCCGATGAAGGTGCGCCGTTCCCCAACCATGCTTGTCTCTGAGTAATCGAGACTTTGGGGTCACGGTCAGACACACAACAAAGAAACAGACGTCGATTCCCGTTGGAGGACGGATGCCGTCTCGCACACGCCATGAGAGGCTTCGGTGGACACATCATTGTTCCCTCATAGTCGCTCGTAGCTTGCCTTAGTGCCCACAGCCCCCTCCAGCTATTTGAGGCGCCATCGACGGAACCGCTGATCACCCTGCACCGGATAATAACAAAGTCTCTTTTCCATTCCAGAAACAGTGCACCCGTATGTCGCACTTCCTTGCGGTTGCGGCCTAGCCGTGGATTTGGCCCTCGGCTTTACATCTGTAAGCAATGCCAAAGAACAAAAAAGCAACGCCCACAACCTTGCTCCCGCCCCCGGTAGTTATTCCACCTCGCGAGTCTTGAAACGAGCAACAAAGAGGATTGAGGCCCCTGCTTGCACATCACCTCGTTAGAGGTGGGTTCTTTCGACACGCCACCTTGAATCGGAGTCGCCTTTGTTCCGCAGCCATCGTCGTCAACAATTTCCGATCAGATCCAAGGCGCTTGCGCAGCCTAGTGGGTCATGATGTCCTCTGGGATGAGCGATGACTGCAAGGCGGGCACCATTGATATGTTCCAGACGAAATTTGTCCAAATCTACGCCGCAGCCCAGAGCTGCTGCTACTGCTAGAGATCTTCCCTAGCCGAGACGGGTGTCCACCGGACGCCCGCCGGGCCCGCGATGCCAGGATCCTCTCTGACTCAAGCTATGATCAATCAGGGATGGGAGCTCCTCTCGCAAGAGCTCGGAACCTAGCCACGAACTGCTTTCTTGAGTTGAGTCTAACAGAGTATGGGACTCGTAACCGGGCCTGTAGACGTCAAATAATACACCAGTTCAACTCAAACCTGAAACACGTCTCCATGGGAGGGGACGTTCTCTCTCCCCCATTCATTGGATGCGTTTGTACCGGGTCATTCCTTGATCAATGCCGCTCTGGTGCCGACGCACGAGCGGACAGGTGTTGTGCTGTCTCCATCGAGGTTAAAAAAAAAAAAACAAGTCAGCCGCACCGGTGCGAACCAGTCATTTGCCACTGGAACCATCCGAGTGTGTGGGTTTCGGAAAAGGAAATCTCATCGCCTCCATGACGTGCCCTATTGTCAGCAATGCTGCCGGATCGAGCATTGAGCATCAACGTTCTCCAACTACAGCATGTGAAGCCAGCCTACCAATGCACAAAGATATTTATCAATTGGTCAATCCCTGCAATTTCGGCTAGATACAGGTCTCCAGCTGAACCGATCAGTCTGTTCTGAATATGCCATGGGTGCCGTTAGCGCTCACAGTTGCAGCTGATGTAACAGTTGGGATTCTTGTCTGGTGATAGCTCTCGCCACAGATGCCATGGGATGCTTGTCGACTGTCGACTTTCCACCCGGCCGGGCTTGGAACTATTTGCTTGGGCAGCGAGCGACACTCCCGACGGCGCCCCCTCTTTTGACGCCGTAGAAGCCTTTGTTCCGGAGTGGCAGCTGGGTGGTCCCTGTTTCCATCCTCGCCGGTCGTCTTTCCAGCGGGGAAAACACTCCCCGCTGAGTACAATGACCATAGCATGCAATGGCATCATAATCATCAAGGTCAAATTCGACAATGCCTATGCAGGGCCTGAAGATGACGCAGGTTGCAATTCCAGACTCGGTGTCGTGCAGCTACCGAGGACGTGGAAACGGCAATGCATGATCTGATGGAAAACACCATTACTGACAAGCTGGATGCAAGCCCAGATTCGAGACAGGCTACAACGACGCATGTCATCGGGAAAGTCAACCCCCCTCTTCTACTAGGGTATTGTCGGGACCAAAACCGGGCTGGCTGAGCAAAAGCTCTCACCGAGCTGAAGTCGTTTGATTTGGGAAATCTAGACCATAGACGAGTTGTTTATTTTGCCAATTCTGGCATGAGCTTGGTCCCAAGCTTAGGTCCAATTGCCAATAGCGCAAACACAATGGGCCACCAAGTGGAGTGATTGTGGTTGACACAATGGATGACGTGGGAAGACCACCGCGTGTCCTGCTCTTCTCCCAGCTTCCCTTAGTTAGTGCCTACCGCCTGTGAGAGAGCCCGTCGAAAAGCGCTCGCTGGTGAGAGAAAAGAGGACGGGTTGCGATGTGAGACAGAGGACCACAGAGTGTTTCAGGCCCCCTTGTTCAGTGGGGAGAAGTGCAGATGGCAGACTCAGACATCGGCCAGTTCAGTATTGGCTCGGCTCACAGCATACGTGGGACTTGTAAGTGAGGATGTGGCCCAGGCTCTGTCGTGCAGAACAAGCCTACTCTTTTGCATCGATCTTCGTAATGCGCACACTGCAGTGGATCTCTAATGCAGTGTTGTGCAGCATGGTTTGCATCTACTCTCGGGCTACAGATCCTAGCAAATGCGACTGTAGATGCACGAGCCAGGACTCAAGATGGGCCTCCTTGGACCAAAGCGAAGCGAAACTACCCTTCCGGGCCAAGGTAACAGTGCAGCCGAGACGAGCGAGGAGCAAAACATCCAGAAGTTGAGTAAATGTGACGTGACGCGGGATAACACGCGTCTTTGCGTGTCATGTTCGCGCAGGAGTGTGAGCGCTGACGGCCGTTCATTGGCCTATCGAAGCCAAGCTGAGAGGCAATTGAAAACATGCAGCCAAGCCCTGTTTTTCTTGCAGCATCACACACCTCATCGTGACTTGCCCAATCCAATGGCCCATGACCGACATCAGGTTATGATAAGCACAAGAGGGCCCTCCCGATGGGCTCTTCCATGGACAGGGTAGAGAGCCATCTCGCCAGAGCCCTACCCTAAATCGGCCATGGATTGGCTCTCACGACCGGACGAAATCTCCACGAAAAGCTGCGAACAGGCAAACCCTGAGATGAAGGCCGCGTCTGCGCATCTTGACTGGGAGTTGACGGCTCCTTTTTGAGAGTGATAATCGGATGATGGATGCATACTTGTTAATTTGGGCTGGGGGCTGCACAACAAATTCTGTATTCGGGCGGAAGCATCATCCTGGATTGTTGGACCCTCACCGCCAGTTGGCCCTCGTATTTAGTCTTGTCTCCTCTGGCCACAACGTCTCGCCATAATTATCCCCGCAAGCCAGGAACGCCAAGGGATCAACCGATGAGGCTGTTGCGAATAGTGCTACTGCAGGAGGAAATTGAGCTTCAGTATCAGATGCTCGAGGGTCCTTGATCGTCACACGACGTGTTGTTATTCCGAACGCCACAAAATTCCTTTTTTTATTTTATTTTCAAGGCGTGTTGTTTTTGTTGCAGGTACAGGCGTCGGAGACTTTTTTCTTCCTCAACTGAGACACAAGCAGCGGCCCAAGCGGGATCCATAGAACAATACATGGAACAATTCGAATTCCACTGATTCTCTCAAGTCCACGGTGCGATGCTTAGAGCTGAGGCCTCTCACAATTCCCCTCCTCCATGACCACAGACAGATCGGCCCTCGGCGGGTTTAAGCGCCGACGTGCAAGCGCCTGGCCGGTCCGATGCGGGCCCGCAACCCACAAAATTCAACGACCAAAGTCCACAGCCTTGGCGGGGCATGCCACCAGCCCGCAAAGCCAGAGCAAAACCAGACTGAGTGTGCACTCAGCATATCGTGAAGCCCGCTCGCGCAGCCCACAGTACCCGTTGCAGACTCGAATTGCAGCGATACCGATATTCTAGTCATTTACTTGCCTCCCTTGGGTGTCGTTCCAAGCTCCCCGCCACTTTCTGCATCTTGAGCCAGCCCCACGCCACCCTTCAAAATGGAGGCTGATATCAGAGCTGTCCTGCCCAACATCGACCCTGTGGTCTCGGAGTACTCCGTGGGATATCTGTCACACGCTTCTACTGCCTGGTCAGATGAGGAGGATCCAACTGGCCCTTCGCCACTGTCCGAGGCAGCCTCGACCATCACTGACCTGCTGCTCTCTGCATCCGGCGAGGTGGATGCCAAAGTAGAGGAGAAGATCAAGCAGCTCGTCGAGAAATGGGTCGACAAGTATACCGAGGCCAATGGCGGAGAGAGGAAGGGTCCCTCGCTTGTGAAGCGTCTTGACCAGACCATCCAGGTCAGCTCTCAACGTAACATGTCCTCGACCTTGGCCGTTGCCACTGGAGGCGTTGATCTCGAGTCTGCCAACGCCAGAAAGGTTGAATCCAAGGTCGACCGCAAGAAGCTTGAAAAGGCCGAGAGAAAGATTGCTGCTAAGCAACAGAAGAAGACCTTCAAGACTGTCGAGTATGAGGCTTCCAGGCTGCTTGACCAGCCCGAGGATACCCAGTCTTACGAAGAGTTCTACATGGCCGTCAACCCTCTTCAGTTGGGCTCCAGCTCGGCCAACAAGACAAAAGATATCAAGTTGGACAGCATCGATGTTTCTATTGGCGGAAACCGTATCCTCACGGACACCAACCTCACTCTCGCATATGGACACCGATACGGTCTTGTTGGTAACAACGGTGTTGGTAAATCCACTTTGCTCCGAGCTCTCTCTCGAAGAGAGGTCGCCATTCCTTTGCACATTTCCATTCTTCACGTCGAGCAGGAGGTAAGGCAGCATATCGTTCTCATATATATGGTGTATGACTGACTTTGTTCTTAGATTTCTGGTGACGACACTCCGGCTCTGCAAGCTGTGCTTGATGCCGATGTCTGGCGCAAGGTTCTCCTGAAGGAGCAAGACGTAAGTGTTCCGCTCTACATTAGTATATGCCATTCTGACACAAGTGTAGCAAATCACGGCACGCCTCGCAGAGTTGGAGAAGCAGCGAGAAGGTCTTGCCGATACCTCGGCAGATGCTGCCAGGATCGATCGTGACAGGGAAACCCAGGACAACAAGCTTGGAGATATCCAAGCTAAACTGGCAGAGATGGAGTCCGACAAGGCCGAGTCGAGAGCAGCCAGTATTCTTGCCGGTCTTGGTTTCTCCCCCGAACGACAGCAGTATGCCACCAAGACATTTTCCGGTGGTTGGAGAATGCGTCTGGCACTTGCTCGAGCACTGTTTTGCGAACCTGATCTGCTACTTCTGGACGAACCGTCCAACATGTTGGACGTCCCCTCTATCACCTACCTTTCCGAGTATCTACAAACCTATCCCAGCACCGTCCTGGTCGTTTCTCACGATCGTGCATTCCTCAACGAAGTCGCCACAGACATTATCCACCAGCACTCGCAGCGCCTTGACTACTACCGCGGTGCCAACTTCGACTCCTTCTACGCTACTCGCGAGGAGCGAAAGAAGGTGGCCAAGCGAGAGTACGAGAACCAGATGGTCCAGCGTGCCCATTTGCAAGCTTTCATCGACAAGTTCCGTTACAACGCGGCCAAATCTTCAGAAGCCCAGTCCCGTATCAAGAAGCTGGAAAAGATGCCCGTCTTGGAGGCTCCCGAGGCCGAGTACAGCGTCAAGTTTACCTTCCCCGAGGTGGAGAAGCTCTCTCCCCCTATTGTCCAGATGTCAGAAGTCACTTTTGGATACTCAAAGGACAATATTCTGCTGCGGGATGTTGATCTGGATGTTCAGCTTGATTCCCGTATTGGTATCGTTGGACCCAACGGTGCCGGTAAGACTACAATTCTCAAGCTTCTGGTTGGAAAGCTCGAGGCTTCCTCGGGTTTGATCACGCAGCATCCCCGTCTCCGCATTGGCTTCTTTGCCCAGCACCATGTTGACGCACTCGACCTGACCACGAGCGCCGTGAGTTTCATGTCCAAGACCTACCCTGGCAGGACAGATGAAGAGTACCGACGCCGACTGGGTGCTTTTGGTATCACAGGAACCACCGGTTTGCAGAAGATGGCACTGCTGTCTGGAGGTCAGAAGTCTCGTGTGGCTTTCGCCTGCCTGGCTCTTACGAACCCTCACATCCTGGTTCTGGACGAACCTTCTAACCATCTTGATATCGAGGCTATGGATGCGCTTGCAGAGGCTCTTAACGAGTTCCAGGGTGGTGTGCTGATGGTGTCTCACGACGTGACAATGCTGCAGACCGTGTGCAAGTCGTTGTGGGTATGTGACGGTGGTACCGTTGAGAAGTTCCCTGGCGACGTGCAGGCGTACAAGAAGAGAATTACAGCTCAAGCCAATGCGGCTGGTGTTGTCAAGGCTCACTAAGAGGCGTCGGGTATCTAGCCAGGTATATGAAGTAAAAAAAACTAAAATACAAGTGTACTTTGCCTTGCGGTCGATCATGTTTCGGTTTTTTGGTATGAGGGATGTTTCTTTCACCTCCGCTTAACACAGTGCAGGATGTCACCACCTCCATTTAGTACCTTATATTGTACCATGCCGCAACCGCCTGATCATCCTTACTGTGTTGAGAGGAATGAGTTATCTTCACCATGTCTCAGGCGATGGTTGCCGTGGTTCATGAGATGTAGGGTAGCCCAGTGGTTTTTTCTTCCTTTCAGGTGGAGCATGTGACTTGGGGTATAATACCAGGTTACAAGCAATATTAAACTAGGGAGCAGTGAAAACCTCTGGGGTAATGTGATGCAGGCAATATGATGCTGGTGATCGCTGCGACACCTTGGGCATTCATATGAACCTTGCCATGGTTGGGTTCGAGAGATAAAAACAGGTTCCTTGTTGGGCTGTGGGCTCCTAGACGTGGCATCGTTTGCGGCAAAACGCCACCCAATGAGCGGTAAATACTTGCAGGCGGCTCCCGTAGGCACCCAAACTGAGACAACGACATCCTAAGACCATTTGGATAACTCATGAAGTAATACACGACCGGGGAAGCAAGGAATGATAAACCGAGCAAAAGCAAGCATAGTCACCTGACAGACCCAACAAAGGCGCAAGATGAGATGCAATGATAGTCGAAATTACCACGAGCCGTTGGTCCGTACAGTACAATTTACCGCCTCACTTTGCCCCCTTCCCCTTATCTTGACCCGGTAAACTGTAATGCTAATGTCGATCGTGCTCGTTGAGCCGTCTCCTGTCAAGTCAGTTGTGGGGCAAGCCTCTCGTGGCGCCCCGGGCCGTCAGTGGGAAATACGTGGCTGGCCTCCTGGCGGCCCTGGCACCTGGCCCGGGGGGGAGGGGGAACATTTTTTTTTTTGTTGTTTGTTTGTTAGAGCGGTGCAAATACCACCCGTTTGACAGGCTGCTATAGGCCCGTGGTGAGACGTTGCGAGAACGGCTGCAACAACACAGACTCGGGGACAACAACGTGCCAGGACGGCCTCTCCAAGTCCTAATTACCGTCCGCAGAGCCCCGTAGCTTTTTCTCCTGTCCAATGCCTTCCCCGTGGTACGTTTCTGGCCAGATTTTTGGCTGGAGCAGGCGGGTTCCTTGCGTTGGCGCCTTGCCCTTCTGGGCGATGCACGGGCCAGGTGCAGTAAACAAGCGAAAGTGAGCCCCTCCCCTCGTCGCCCCTTCCCTTGCTGGTGGTGTTGCTGGCCTGCTGGGGCCCTGTCTTGCTGGCTCCCCCCCGGTGGCGGTGAACAATTTCACGTCCCGCTCCAACAAAAATCAACACTCCCCTTGGACGTGTCCGACCACCTTTCTACCCACCCACTCCAGGCTTGAAAGCTAGCTCAGCTCTCGACAATCTTCTTCCTCCACATTCTTCTTCTTCCTCCATCCACATTCAACCCAACTCCCATACCCCATCACCACAGCCAACATGCGTGAGATTGTAAGTGATCCTGCCCTCGCACAGCATCAGCACCAGAGCTCCTGAGACGCGTGCCTTTGTTGCTGCCCCTGATTCTACCCCGCCGCCCCGGTTTCCACCACCTCGACGACAACAAAGCCGCAGCCTCACGAACATGATGTGATATCAGAACAAGATTGCTAACCGTGTGCTTCTTTCTCGATTATAGGTCCACCTCCAGACCGGTCAGTGCGTAAGTGCTCTTCAACTCCAACAAAATTCTCACGACCAGATTCACTGACAGTTATCGACAGGGTAACCAAATTGGTGCTGCTTTCTGGCAGACCATTTCTGGCGAGCACGGTCTCGACAGCAATGGTGTCTACGCTGGTACCTCCGAGCTCCAGCTCGAGCGTATGAACGTCTACTTCAACGAGGTATGTGAAAACCACGCGGTGTACTCACGCCGAGAGGCACAAGCAAACTGACACTATGTAGGCTTCTGGCAACAAGTTCGTTCCTCGCGCTGTCCTCGTCGATCTCGAGCCCGGTACCATGGATGCCGTCCGTGCCGGTCCTTTCGGTCAGCTCTTCCGCCCCGACAACTTCGTCTTCGGTCAGTCCGGTGCTGGAAACAACTGGGCCAAGGGTCACTACACTGAGGGTGCTGAGCTCGTCGACAACGTCCTCGATGTTGTCCGTCGTGAGGCTGAGGGCTGTGACTGCCTCCAGGGTTTCCAGATCACTCACTCCCTGGGTGGTGGTACCGGTGCCGGTATGGGTACTCTGCTCATCTCCAAGATCCGTGAGGAGTTCCCCGACCGAATGATGGCCACCTTCTCCGTCGTTCCCTCCCCCAAGGTCTCCGACACCGTCGTTGAGCCCTACAACGCCACCCTCTCCGTCCACCAGCTGGTCGAGAACTCCGACGAGACCTTCTGTATCGATAACGAGGCTCTCTACGACATCTGCATGCGCACCCTGAAGCTGTCCAACCCCTCCTACGGTGACCTGAACTACCTCGTCTCCGCCGTCATGTCTGGTGTCACCACTTGTCTGCGATTCCCCGGTCAGCTGAACTCTGATCTCCGCAAGTTGGCCGTCAACATGGTTCCCTTCCCCCGTCTCCACTTCTTCATGGTCGGTTTCGCTCCTCTGACCAGCCGTGGTGCTCACTCTTTCCGCGCTGTCAGCGTTCCTGAGCTCACCCAGCAGATGTTCGACCCCAAGAACATGATGGCTGCTTCCGATTTCCGTAACGGTCGCTACCTGACCTGCTCTGCCATCTTCCGTGGTAAGGTCGCCATGAAGGAGGTTGAGGACCAGATGCGCAGCGTCCAGAACAAGAACTCCACCTACTTCGTTGAGTGGATCCCCAACAACATCCAGACCGCTCTGTGCGCCATTCCTCCCCGTGGCCTCAAGATGTCTTCCACCTTCATTGGTAACTCCACCTCCATCCAGGAGCTCTTCAAGCGTGTTGGTGAGCAGTTCACTGCCATGTTCCGTCGCAAGGCTTTCTTGCATTGGTACACTGGTGAGGGTATGGACGAGATGGAGTTCACTGAGGCTGAGTCCAACATGAACGATCTCGTCTCCGAGTACCAGCAGTACCAGGAAGCTGGTATTGATGAGGAGGAGGAGTACGAGGAGGAGGAGCCCATTGAGCACGAAGAGTAAATGTATGCCTAGATCATTCCTTCTACGGTCTGGCTTGTCTAAGTGAACGGAAAAGTCAGCCTTGATTAAGTTCTATTCGGGTTGTAATTGATGAAAGGGGTTTAGATATCCTCGGCAATGGCCGTACAGCTGAAATGGCAATTGTACGTGACCAATTAGTTGATCAAAAGAAGTACGGATTGTACCAATCTAATAATCTCTGTGTCTTTGGTGAATGTCTTGTGCTTCTATGATATATGTTGAGAGTTATGATTGCCGAGTGAAGGACGTGATTTGATACTAACAGGATGGCCGTCAGGCTGTGAACCCACATACAGTAGTCGATAGTACGTATCCTTGTGATGGTTCCCTCACTTCATTGAACAATATGACCGATATTCTATCTATCATCCCCAAGTACTTTTTGTGATGCTTCATTGTGGCTCGAAATTGTATTGCCCTTGGGCGTCAGAAGTTTGAAGTCCCCTCAATGCTTCCATCTACTCAATTAGATCGTTTTACACAATGAACTAAGAAATGACGAATCATCATGGGCTGTAAATATTTTTCTTCTGGGAATAAATTCCTTGAGATGTATTGCATTTGTTTTGGAAATACATAATACTCATGTTACATTGCAATTCAGGCGGCGAGTGTATTGCCCTCATAGTATGGTCGATAAGTAATGTGTTTGGATCATTTCGTTGAATTTCGAACTGAAGTTAGTTCGTTGGCGCCAATGACCTCTTTTCAGACTGATTGGTGTACCGCGGGATGGTTAGGCGGTGGCGAGGGCCATTATCACGGATATCTATTTTCCACATGAACCCCGTTGTTCTGCCTGCGGCTCAAACCTTGTAAAAAGCCAATTGCAATTGCTGCATCTGCTACCAATTACCTTTCATCCGGTGGCTGAGTGGGGCCATTTCTCCCCCGCGCAGAGTTTTGGTCTTCGTGGAGATAGTTCGACCCGGTTGAGGTTTGTCGTCAACCGCATGCGCTTGCAATGGACCTCCACAGCCTCAACGAATGCTGTTGATGGGCCTTTTGACCGGCTGTTGTTGGATTGGTTCTTCGTAATTGAAAGCCCACTTTTGGTCGGCTACCTTGGACTAGTTTTCGGCCTCCTCCCGTTGCTGGCGAAGGCTAATGTTGCACAGATTGGACAAAATCTTAGCATGACGACCGAAGTCGTATGAGATCAAGTAAAGCCCTGAATGATGTAATTTTGTACGGGGCCGATATTATTGTGTTGTCGTATATTCGAAAAGAATACCGATGATATCCACTCAATGAGTAAGATTTAACCAATCCTCATATTTATTTGATCGTTTGAGTAAATTGTGAACGCCTTGTCAAGTACTACACTCATATCTCAAAGTAAATACATGGGAACAAGCTATTTTTAGTGGAACCCATGCGCAACTGGTGATTTGTAGGTAGTCACGTGTATGGTGACTAAGCACCAAAAAGTCGAGAGCTTTGAGCTGCATTTTGACCTATGGGCCTGCCACCGACACGCACCCATTGACCCTCGTGCCAACAATTGGGTCGACTCAATGGCTGGCATGTTTGCTCCCAGTCGGGGCAAGGCCTTTGGCCATGCCATTTCGGCTTCGTCAGCCCCGGTGACGATCCCCCGGTTCCTCGCGCCTGCCTGGCAAAATGCGACAACACGTACGACCTCGGCGGCTCTTTTCTCAACGACGTCGAAACGACCCTCGAAGCTGGGCCGCACGCCCATTTCGGTGCCCCCCGGCGTGGAGATTATCGTGGGCGAACCAACGGCAAAGAAGGACATGACCTCATACAAGAAGATCTACAAGAAGAACGTTACGGTCAAGGGACCTCTGGGTGCGTTTTTTGCACTGGCCGGAATCAGCCGATGGGCGGATATACAAGGCATTGAATGTGTTTTGTACTGACTGCGGGGCTAGGAACTTTGGATCTCGAGATTCCCGACTTTGTCAATGTCAAGCACGATGAGGAAAACGGCATGGCTATTTTGAGCGTTCAGGACTCGGACATCAAGCAACAGAGGGAGATGTGGGGTGAGTTTTTGGCCCCTCTAGCCCAGGTTATCAGGATGTACGCTCTCTAACACGACACCTTTTCCCCCAACAGGCACTTCATGGGCATACCTGAGGAATTACATCATGGGTGTTTCGGAAGGCCACACAGCAATCCTCCGCCTCGTCGGTGTTGGTTACCGAGCCAGTGTCGAGGAACGTGGCGCCAAGGAGGAGTTCCCTGGCCAGCGCTTCCTGTGCCTCAAGCTCGGATTCACACACCCCGTCGAGGAGGGAATCCCCAAGGGCGTCACCGTCACGACACCCTCGCCCACCCGCATCCTGGTCGAGGGCATCGACCGCGAGGTTCTCATGTCCTTTGCCGGGCGTGTGCGCAAGTGGCGCCCCCCGGAGCCCTACAAGGGCAAGGGTGTTTTCATTAACGACCAGACGATTAAACTGAAGCAGAAGAAGATCAAATAAACGGGAAGAACTTTGTACGAGGTATTTTTGGTTGGCATTGGTGTATGGCTATGCCGATGTCCAACTCGGCGGGACGCTTTTTGCGTGTGTATTCTAGTCTCGTGTACAGACGTGTACTATCTGTCATGGCATATATATAAAAAAAGACACTTTGGGTTACTCGCTCTTCATAGAATGCTCTTGCCATCCCTTTGCGCCTCTTTACCCAATTTTCTTATTTTCTTCCCCCGTATTTGAGGTATATGTATTTCACTCTTCTTTTTTGTTTAGTTTTCTAATTCTACATTTTATGCCTGCTTTGCGCTGAGCACCTCCTGGACTGCCGCCAGGACCTTGTCGTGAACGGCAGCCGGGGCAGCAATAACTCCCTTGTTGTTGGCAAGGGTTCGGCCGACACTGAAGTCAAGACGCTTGCCGTGGATGTCAGTGACCTGACCGCCGGCCTCGCGAACGATGAGGTCACCGGCGGCGTGGTCCCAGATCTTCTCCTGGTAGGTAGCCTTGACGGGCAGGCGAAGGTAGATGTCGCCAGCGCCGCGGGCAATGGAGCCGTACTTGGCCTGGCTGTCCATGCGGACGCTGGGCTCGGTGATACCAAGCTTCTGGGAGATGAGGGCCTGGTCGTCGTGGGCAGAGTGGCCAGCCTCGACACTCTCGCAGAAGGTGGCGCGGGAGAGGTCATCGAGGGATCGCATGGAGATGGACTTTTCGGCGGCGAGGGCACCAGCGGTCAGGGGTCGGCTGGTGGCGCCGTGGCCCTGGACGGCGGAGAAGACGACACCGCGGCCCTCGTCGGTGGCATTGGAGCCAATGTCGGCCGTCAGGCGGGCTGTGTCGTCGACAGGAAGGTTGGGGCAGCCGAGGACACCAACTTTGACGTCGCCATCGACCATGAGGCCAAGGCACACGGCGTACTGGCCGCCGCGCAGGAAGCCCTTGGTTCCGTCAATGGGGTCAATGGTCCAGATGCGACCGGTGGCACCACCAGGGCTGTTGCCGCGGTCGAGAAGCTCCAGCATGGAGTCAGCATCGGTAATGGGGCCGCCGAGGAGGTCCTCGGAGGCGGAGTCGTCGAGCTTGGTGGAGCTGACGAGCTCCCAGATGGTCTGCTTCAGCTCGGCATTCTCGCGCAGCTGGGCGGCCTCCTCCTCAGCGACGATGGCATCGTTGGGGAAGTGCTTCTGGAGGGCGGCGATGATGAGGGCCTGGGCGCCAAAGTCGCCAATGGTGACGGGGCTCTTGTCGTTCTTGTCGACGGTGCCCTTGGCCTTCTCGTGGAAGACGCGCTTGGTCAGGATGGCAGCCCGCTGGACGGCCAGCTGGGCAATCTGGAGCTCGGAGGCGTAGGCGGGGGCGGCCATTGTGGATGAGGCTCGCTGGAGAATCGACGAGGGAGTCTGGTAGGAGGAGGAGGAGAGGTGGGAAGAGAGCTGGCGGAGGCGGGGGAGGAAGGAAGGCGAGAGAAAGATAGCCAGGGTGAGAAGCAGCAGAGACGAGAGGAAGAAGCGAGGAGTGTATAAGGGCATGAGATGCTAGACGCAGCGGGTCGTCGGGCGGGTCGTCGCAACCGTGTGGTAGAGTTCGGGCGTGTGTGTGTGTGTGTGCGTGTGTGTGGGGAGTGTATGAAGAGGGACGAGACGAGGTGACGATAGCGGAGGGGCGGGGGTGACGTGGAAGAGAGCGCGGGATGATCCGTGGGAGAGGTGTTTTACTATGCGTAATAAATGGCAGGGTTGGGATAACGCAATTGAGGCCTGGCATTCATCTACGTCTGCGTATGCCGTGTGTCATGGCCATGTCTCGCTTATACCGCCTCTCTCATGACATGACGGGGACGCCTGCGCGTAATTGCCCCTCCATTTTGTCCCTCCCACGCAGACGATGCCGCCATGAGGGGCACCTCCCACTTTGGCTTGGCAGCGGCTTGCACTAACATTTTTTTTTGTCCCGCGCCGAGCAGCACGCCATTCGCCTTTCTGATTGGCCCGCCGTTTCAAGGAACCTGAACCACGCCTTTCATCGGAGTGCGCTCTCTAACCTCATCCCAGCCAGCTTCACCAAAAAATACACCAATTCCTCCCGCCACCCTTCACTGCTCGGAAAAGAAAGAGAGAGAAGAAAAAAATAGCAATGTCTTCCTCACCCGCCTCCCTTCGCTCGCTCTACCGCTCCATCCTCCGGGAGCTCCCTCCCCGCCCCGTCCTCGCCTCACCGCGATCGCCGCTGCACACAAAGCTGCGCGAGACCTTCACCTCCAACACCGCCTCGGCCACCAGCTCTGACGCCCGCGCCCAAGCTGCCGCCCAGGCCGTTGCCTACCTCCGATCCCAGCGCATGTACGCCACGCTTCTGGAGCGCTACAACCCCGGCATGGGAATGGACGAGGAGGAGCGTGTGCGATTGACGGCCAGGCGAGTCGGTATGGATCTGCCAGTCGAGTACAAATAAGAAGACGAACGAATGGACTTGGCACACAACCCAGCGAAACCGCACCATCCCCATGCGTGGGCGCAAGCACGCCGCAGCATGCTGAAGATGATATTTACAAAGCTTGGGCAACCATGAGAGAAGTTTTAGAGTTGGAGTGTCCCAGAAGCCAGCTGGAGCACCAGCACCAAGTTGCGACACATGGCTTGTAAAAACAACGCAATGGGCGGGGCTGGAGTGAAGGGGAAAAACAGCGGAACTGTATGAACACAACAGGGAGGAGGAGCCACCATAGGTCCTGGCTACTATTGAACATAGCTAGACTTTTGTACGATCAGATGTACACTACAACCCTTGAATGATGATCAAAATCACCACATATCTTGATGTTTTTAACTACAATAAAAGAATACCCCCCCAAAAAGATATTTACCTAAAATTAGGGTTTTTAAAGTTCTTGTTGGAATCACTTTTATTTTGAAGATTATAATTAAGATTGATAGATAGTATCCGGTAACCATGATACAGGAAGGATATATATGACAGTTCTCAAAGAACCAAGCCGTATACAATGCGACGATTGGAATCACTGCTACAAGATATAGTCCTCAAAATCGTAAAAGATTCCGTGCCATCGTATCTCATTTATATAATAGGGCGTGTGCTTCTGATGCCCTTGACCGAAAATGAAATTATATACAAGAATTTATAGTCCAGATGCCAAAAGCCCATGTCGAGGCTATGAAGGGGTATCAACGTCTCTTTGCTGTTCTGTCCCGCCTCCTTTCCTTTCCCATTCTTTGCGATTGATTTTTTTTGTATACAAAAACTTGGCGCGTGTGCATGTTTCTTCGTCTATACTCCGCCTACACCTCCATCCTCAAGTGACTCGTCCCATCCGCCTGTCTCGAGAAGCCACTCGCCCAGACGCTCCTTGACGTGCGTCATGTTCTCTCCCAGAGAGCTCTTCCACTGGTCCTGAACCACCCGGACCTTCTCCTTGAGGTCCTCTGTCAGGCGGTGATCCTCGCTCTGCCGCATCTGCTGGGCGCGCGAGTTGCGCTCCTCAACGGGGATGGGCTTGCCGTCGGGCTCTTGGGCTTGCGTCTCCAGGACCTTGCACTTGGCGTTGACGACGGCCTCCTTGACCTCGTGCAGAAGGCAGAGCAGATTCGTGTGCGATTCAATGAACTGGTACGTGCTCTTCTCCGCGTGGAGCATCAAGCTGAACAGGTACTGCATCGGATGCGCGTGGTACGATGGGTTCTCGTCAAACTCGGCCGCGGGGATCTGGATTTGGAATCCTTCGAGGTCCAAGGGGATGCTGTCAAGCAGCTCGCACAGCGGCGGCGCAATGTCCCAGAAGGCCGAGAGCTGCAGAGCCACGCCTCGCTCCACGGCCTCCTCCAAGACACCTCGGAAGTCTCGCGCCCGGTTGAGAACCTCGTTTGCGAACGCGTACTGTCGCCTCGACAAATCTTCAGCGAAGAAAGCCTCGGCTGACTTGAGCTTCTCGGTGTTGCCTGATAGGCGGTAAGGAGTCATGACAACGTCGGAGTAACGGCCGTTGCGGTCCGAAAGGAGATCGTAGATGGCTCGGTGCAGAGACTCGCGTGCTTCGAAGATCCACTTGAGCAGTGTTAGTTTCTCTAGCAACTCTGGCTTGTCATCTCCCTCCTCTTGGGGCATATCAGCTGCATTCTCTCCGTTGTCAAAAAGGTGACGAGCCAAGTTGTCGAACAACTCGGTAGCGCGGCCGATGCGACCTGTCAACAGCTCGTTCAGTGGCAGGACCACTTCATTCTGGAACAGTTCGTATTCCTTCTTTCCTTGCTCCTTCTCCAGGCTAACCTCTTCGTTCTTCGCGTCTGCCTCGATGGCAGCTGCGTCCGCATAGCCAATCTTCCCAGCACCGATATCTTGTTGCAGGTTCAATCGGAGGGCTGCGCGGCGCTCAGCTTGTGCCTTGGTAAACTGTTCGCGACGCTTGGCACTCTCGGCAGCAAACTTGTCCTTGGCCACAGTGACTTCGGATATCTCGCTAAGCGCTCGCACCGCGGTTCGAATCTCGGTCAACTCGGGATGGTTGTTGTTCACAGCCGGGTGGTGTCTTGGATAGGGCGGCGGCATGGTGACAAGACGAGACACGTCGAGATGGTCTCGGTCTCTGTAAGAGGAAACCGGGCTCGAGCCTAAAGGAGTTTGTTGAAAGTGCATAGGTTGTGGTGTCAAACTTGGCGATGCCTGATCGTGCCAGCCCGTCTTCTCTGGTGGATATTCCGAAGAAGAACTTGGCTCACTCGGGCCTCCGTAGCTTCCAGCCTGCTGGTCATCTTCAATCCATTGGGTCTTTGTTACACCCATGTACTTGGACTCTCGTTTTGATCTCTCCATGCGGGACGGCTCCCCTTGAGAATCTGCCTCCCACCAGCGGCTTGGGGGTCGTCCACGGGAACTGCCATTCTCATAATTGTCGCTCACGCTCATGCTAAGGATGGGTGATAGTGAAGGCATATAGTTACCTGAAGACCAATTTCCAGGAGCCGCACTGCCGCCTGGTGATGCTGGAATGCCTGCTGAACCAGGGGCCGAGTGAGTATTTCCTTCTGGTGCTTTCGCCGATCCAAACGAATTACATCGAGAGCGTGCAGGGTCCGCCGAACCTGGTGTAAATCCATCCTGAGAAGTATTTGACGCGCGCCGGGTCGCGGGAACCATAGGCCTAAATAGATCCCGTGTAAGATCGAAGATCTCTGATCCCATAGCCCCAATAGCGCTGGAATATCTTTCTCTCCTAATTCTCGATTCGCTAACAATGAAGTCCGCAAACAAGCGCACACGCTCCGCATCTGATGGGGCCGTTGCTTCCATCGCGGCGAAAGCTTGGAATCGCTCGATAGTACCGGTCGAAAACTGTTCGGCAGTTTGCGTAATTATCATGTGCTTCGAGATGGGAAGCGACGCAGAAGTGGGTGGACGAGATGAGTCTCGAGCTCGCGAGCCCGATGCAGAACGAGTGTGTGGGGGAGGCGTTGGAAGAGCCTTGGGGGCCATAGTTGCCGAGCTGCTGCCGCCACCATATTGCGCTTGCTTGGATGGATATGGCGAAAACGGCGGGGTTCCCGTGTCCAGCTGAGGAAGCTTGCCAGAGGAGACTGCTCTAGGTGTAGAGTTCCGGGAGTCCATGTTGAGCGAGTCTCCAGTCTTGAGTGTGAGCTCAGGGTGTGGCCTGCCAGCACTGCGTGGGGTTGATCTCCCAATGGTTGGTTTGCGAGTGAGGCCACTGGAACTAGGACCAGCACCTGAACCTGAACCAGAACCACTAGGTACCACAATGTCCGAGATGGGGTTTGGTTGGACTCTTTCATCGATGGAACCGCGAACACTTTGGCGGGTTCGACTCTCAGTTCGCCTTTGGATGATTGTTTTATCGCGGCGCACCGCACCGGTCCGGTTCAGAGCAGTTGCATTAGGTGAGGCAGACGAGGGTCCAGCTTCGGTGTGCTGACTTGAACCGCTAGTGCTTGCACTTGCGCTAGAAGTATCAATAGTTAAACCGGGAGATCGGCCACGAGTTGGAGGAGCTGAAGGAGCTGGAGTGGTTGGAGCGGCTGGAGTAACTGGAGCAGCTGTTTGGCGGTTCTCAGTGTCGACCCAATCTGCTGGAGTTGGCGGAACAGGTCCCAATGTAGTTACACCTGCGGGAGGAGGACGTCGAGTGGGGGGAGACAAGACAGGTGTTGTAGTCCGGTCTGCCGCTTGTACGCTTTGCGATCTGGAGCTTGCTGGAGGTGGTCCAGGTGGGGGCGGTGGAAGAGGCATTCCTGGTCCCCATCGAGTTTGCGACGAGGACCTTGATCGAGCAGAGGTTGGAGTTTCGATAGCGCCAGCTGAGGCAGCTCTGCGCGCTGCTGGGGGTCCATTCTGAATGTACATCGGCATAGGAGGAACTGGTTCCTGTGGTGATGGCTGAATTGTTGTCTGAACAAACATGCTTTGCCTGTGTGGGTGAATGGCTGGGACCGGAGGATGGTCTTGAGGACTTGCGTTATGCTCGTTTGCATCTCTTCGACGGCTCAATGAAGATAGCCCAAAACGACGATCTCGGGAAGGTCCTCGCCCACCAGTTCCTGGAGGAGGAGGGAAGGCTTGGGGTTCTGGAGAAGGTCTATGCATAATCGGATTGATTCTTGGCGGCGGCGTCGAGGCCGAAGGAGTAATGGGGTCGTAGACATTGGTCATGGGCCGTTGCTGTTGGCTTCTCGGTGGGCTATACGGCGGCGGCGGGGGAGGTGACACTGACATGTTAGTCTTGGGTTCGACATTGAGATCAATCAACACCACGTGGAATTGGGCTTACATTGGGCGTCTCCAGCGTACTGGATTGGCCGATCCGGGCCACCAGCGGACGGGGCGACCCATTCTTGAGGATTGTAACGCTGAATGGTGCTGGATGGGGTGATGGCGGACTGGAGATGAGAGGGTGTCATGGACACGGCAGATATGGGCGTGTTGAGAGGATTGTTGTATATGCCGAGCGAAGTTGTAGTTATAGGATTAAGGCCAAGACGAAGGCGCGCGGGGTCCCGAGGAGAAGTCATGGTGACAAAATGGGGACTAGTTGAGATGTCTTTTCTTAGAAACCAGAAGGTCACGACCTTGTCCGGGGTTTGACGCCAAAGGTGACAGAGCCGGGCGATCAGCAATAGCGTCAAAGCCAGCCACTCGGCACCTAGACAAACAAACTAGCACTGGGCACCCTGTCGCCCGCGCGAGCGGGATCAGCGGCTGTGGTGCTGGCAGCAATGGGCGTGGCCCACGATGCGGCTTGCTGGGTGTGTGCAGGTTTGGCTGTCACAGGTGTGCCGGCGCGCGCGCGCGGAGGATGGGGGATGAGACGATGCTCAGACGAGAGGGGAACCAGAATCCGGTACAATGTCGACAAGAGACCAACGGCGAGCGGCGGAACCAGGAGCTCGTTGTGTCAACTCTTTCTGTGCCCCACGCGCGCGCGTGAGTGTGGGCGCTGACCTGCGAGCAGTAGTCGGGGAGCTGTAGGCCGGACGCCTCGAAAACCCACAGGGCTGCTGCGACTGGCCGGGGTGTCGGATTTATTCGTCCTGGTTCACACAATTAATCCATCAAGCAACTCTGCGCAAGAGCGAGGAGGGCGAGTTTTGAGTGAAGAAAGAGGCTGGGAATTGAGCGACCCCGCGACTGGTCAAGGTGGGATCGTATGCCTGATGGGCTTGGCGGCGACCACGGGGATAAACGGCGGCCAGGACCAAAAGGCCAGAGATAGATGAGCGAGGAGCGAGAATAAAGCCCCCCCTAGGCCCTTGTTGCTTGGGTGGAGAGGGAAAGTTACTGCCAACAGACGAGGGTTGGGTTGGGGGTGTCATGTCACTTTAGGTGGGACAGTCGAGGGCGATGGTGATAACGCGAGATCTTCCTGGCCGGTAGCAAACCCGCCGCCCACAACCCATTGCACGCACACACAACCCACGCATGGCATACAGGGTCGGTACCGTCTCATTCTGGGACTCGGTGGGTGACCCTGCATGCCACATGCTATGCTACGCCGGTACCTCCCAAGCGCAAGCGTGCCGACGGCGGCGACTTCGAAATCCCTTCCCTGAGGACTGGGAGCCAGGATATGGCTAGCCAAGGACGGGGCTCTCGTCCCTGGCCCTGGTCCAGTTCCATCGTCCGGTGCCGCAACCCCAGACGGGTTTTCTTTTTTTGCACCGTCTACCACCCTCAGGACGTCATTGGCAAAGTCTGTGCATGTCCCCTCCGTCGCCAATGTCCTTCACTCGCATGCCATGTACAATACTGACTGGCCCAACACCTCCTCGCAGCGTCCCCTGAGCTGAGGGACGAGTCGTCTTTGCCCAGCAGGATGTGAAGATCCTTGCAGCATGCTTTAGCTTTCCTAGCCCGCCCGTCCCCTCCATGATCCTTTCCGTTCCAGGCAGGGAACCGTCGCTGATGACTGAGTGGATTCTTTCAAGGTCAAAACAGAGTGCGTCCGCCACGCCCCAGTTTCTTTTCTACTCGTCCATGAACCCGCCCCGCTGGTGCCAGAGATGGTGGGACAAGTGGCCAGCTCGTCCCTTCTATTGGGCCGGCGCACCACACGGTCGTTCTATTCTTAGCCATTCCCATGACGAACCGGGGTTGTCATTGGTAGCCTCCACCTAACCATGCGGGTGAATGTGGACGTCGGCGCTTAATGGTGTCCCATGGTTCCGTACATCACATCCCGTCTGGGCAAAGACTGCACTGTGAGCCGATGGATTGGGGTCATCGACGGAAAACGGCAATGCCAAAAAGGCAGCACTCACATCCTTCCTCATTCTTGCAGAGACTCTTCAGGCATCTACCGCCCCATTGCGGCGAGTTCATGTGCAAGGGTTAGCTTCATGGCGGTCACCGCTTGTCCAGCGGAGAATTTGTTAGCGAGACGGGGCAAGAAAAGAAAAGAAAAAAAAAGGCAGGAAAAGCACAGAAGAAACGGTTATGAGGCCACCGAATCGTGCTAAAAGTACACGGACCTATGACTACCGCATCTGCGCAGCATTGTCCTCATTTTGCCTGTCCCGTCTTCAACCAACTGGATGAAGGATGAACGGCTATACAGAGTTCCGGGTGGTGGATCCTTGCACCTCCAACGATCGGAACCAACGGCGCCGCCGCCATTCCGTGGGCTAGATATTCTCGAGAGTTTCTAGGAGCCAAAAAATCACGGATCGACGAGTGGCCGGGGTGAGTGACCTATTTCAGGAACCAGCTGACGCTCCCCGCTCCCGGATATTGCTCCCCCTCCTCCAGAAAGCTTTGTGGCGGACCCCTCGCTCTCCTTTACGGCGTGACGATGCCTTCATTTGTAAAACTAAACGCTCGGCCCGTTAGCAAACCTGGATCCTAGCTTATCATCCTCTATCCGACTCGTCACTTCATCGTGAAGCTTATGGGGCCGCCGGGACGCATCCTGGCCCGGCCGAGTGGCCGCTGATATTTATAGATGGGAGGCGCTTGTCGCGTATCTCGGTTCTGACGCGGCACCAACCAACCGCAATAGATTCAGTGCAGGTAAGAAATCTAACTTGGCGATTTGAGAAGGATTCACTGCAAAATTCCATGCGTCGTTGTTTGCATAATGAGCTGTCCAATGTTCAACATGGATATGCTGTTGAGATATGAGCGAGCTTTGCGCAATCCATTCATTAGGATCCTTTCAGCTTCTCAAGATTGGATGATGATATACTGCCAACAAGCAGCCGCAAGTAATGAAACACATGTCTTGCCTGGATACCCTATACTATCATCAGTGAACAAGAGTCTGCCGTTAAGGTACCACCAATCCTTGGCATGTCTGGCCTTCATGACTAATCATCGGTGAAGGGAACGTAAATAAATACGAAATTTGGGTGTCATGTTTTTTTTTTTTTTTTTTTTTTTTTTTTTTTGGAAATTTTTGAAAAAAATTTTGGCAGCTTTCCTTTTTGTTTCGATCAAGTTGAGGGAAACTCGGAAAACTTTTCAATGCTACCAACAATACCACGCCAAATTCGGAAATGGCCTCGGCAGAAATTTCAACATGGACTTCCTCCAATTCAACGACCACTACATAAATTACCAAAGCATCCCACTCAGAAATTTCTGATCCTTTCCGAGATTTACTTCTTACGTTGCAACCTGAGGCTCAAGTGGAATCTCGATCTCGGTTGCATTGGGACGAGGCTGGGTTCGGCCTCAGGAAATGAGCCCCACATTGCAAAGGTGGGGCACGAGGCTCAAGCAAAATTCTAGAGGGTTCTGATTCTTTCACTTCTCCATTCTTCATCCATTCCCCTTCTCCTCCAAAACCGCAAATTTCTTCTCTCCTCTCTCTTTCATTCTTTTCACCCACCCCAATCTCCTTGACCACTCTGCCTCAGCAGCCTCGCGCATTTGTAAGTACCATTATGAGCTTTTTTTTACTGCCTTAGCGCCCTCTGTTTTCATGCAGCTGCATTCTATGATGAGATAATCAGCTGGCACCAGTCATAGAGTGACTTGTACTCCCTTCATTGATGACCTATATGCTGTGGTCTAAGACCATTTCTGACATTGCAATTGCAAAAATCTTGATTTTTCACCAGTCTTCTGCTACATTTGCGTTGAGTACTGAAGCTAACCGTGCCCAATCAAGCTTTAGACACTTTCCCCGCTTCACGTCGCTCCTCGAGCCCTCGACTTTCACAATGGTTCTGCACAACCCTAATAACTGGCACTGGGTCAACAAGGACGTGTCAGCCTGGGCCAAGCAGTGGTTCGAGGACAACTTGCTCACGATCGAGGCCGAGAATGGCGATGTCAAGGCCAAGATCAGCAAGATCCAGAGCATGGATGGTGATGTCGATGTCAGCCAGCGTAAAGGCAAGGTCATCACCATCTTTGACGTGAAGGTTGTCTTGGAATACTCCGGTAAGGCAATGCCGTATGCTTGATGTCGCTGTCCGGAGCTGACCTTTCCCATAGGTTCTGCCCCCGGAGAGGACGACGTGTCCGGTACCATTACTGTGCCTGAGGTCGCCCACGACACCGAAGAGGATGAGTACGTGGTACGTGATGCTCCCTTCGTCCTTGTGCCTTCGGTGGTTTGTCGTAGAATATAGCTAAGTGCATCGTAGTTTGACGTAGATATTTTTGCCGAGTCCAAGGAGAAGCAGCCCGTTAAGGACCTGGTCAGGTCCAAGATCGTGCCCCAGCTCCGTGAGCACTTCCAGAAGCTCGCTCCAGCTCTCATTACTGAGCACGGCAAGGATATCCAGCACGCTCCTGGTTCCAACCCGTCAAGCGGCTTCACGACTCCCAAGACCATGCCCCAGAACACCTCTGCCCCCAAGTCTGCTCCCACTGCCTCCGCACAGACTAGCAGCTGTGCTGTCGTTAATACTACAACCGTGACCGACAACGAGGAGTTCCGTACCACTGCCGATGAGTTGTATGAGACTTTCATCGACCCCAACCGCTTGGCTGCTTTCACCCGATCTCCTCCCAAGGTCTTCGAGGGCGCCAAGGAGGGAGGCAAGTTTGAACTCTTTGGTGGAAACGTTTCTGGCGAGTACCTGGAGCTGGAGAAGCCTAAGAAGCTTGTGCAGAGCTGGCGTTTGAGCCAGTGGCCTGCTGGTCACTACTCCAAGCTTCAGATCGAGTTTGATCAGAACGATGTCGACCACGTCACTGTCATGCGCGTCACCTGGGAGGGTGTCCCTGTCGGCCAGGAGGAAATTACTAAGCGCAACTGGCTTGAGTACTACGTCAAGAGCATCAAGACAACCTTTGGGTAAGTTGTGCCATCCACCGCGAGGATTTTGCCACTGACATTTATCAACTAGCTTTGGTACCATCTTGTAAAATGCTATAAGGAAAGGTGGAATGGAGTCAAGGAGTCTGGGGTGGTGGTAGACTTATGGAATCGAGGCGCCCTACATGAGGGTAGTACCGGGGGATGGTGTTGCTACCATGGCGGAGGATGGAAGACACGGTCCCGTCTTCAACGGCCTGCGAAAGGTCGAGAGGCGCGCGAATACGATGACTACGAGAGAATTGAATAACGAATAAACGGAATATGCCTCGCCCACAGGCCCCAACACCCTCGAGCCATCAATGAAACGAAATGTGCTGCGAAGAAAATGGGTTGACTTTCTTTGCAGAGTGTAGAATTTTAATGGATATTTATGCACTATTGAACACATATTGTCATCATAACTAGCACTGACGCTTTGTCTCTACTTTGTTCGACGTCGCCGTTCGACAGCGGGCTCCTCTCCTCTGCTGCCGAATTTGTAGTTTGATACAAATACATCAGCAAGATTGTCCCAGAAACCCATATCATACAAGTTTTCCACATCCTTCAAAGTCCATATTCTTTCCCAAGGTCCCTCTCCTGGTATACGCCCGTTCTCCCTGGGTGGTTGCCCATCTATCGTAGTGATCAAGATATGCTCCGGCTCAACAGGCCAGCGAGTACAGGGCGGTTCGATCTGTGGGTTCTTGGGCCAATTCGAAGGTGCTGGACGGCGGAAAGCATAGCCGTCCTGCATATCCTCCTTCCATTCAGTCCACTTGAGTGTTTCGTTGGTCGTGGTACCACAGTACACCAGGTAGAGCGAGTAGATGAGGAGACCCCAGACGAGGGGGGAAGTCAGAAGAGCAAGGAGCGTGATGGCACCAATATTGACATTGTCCTGGATTCCCCAGCCCCATGTGCCGAGGTAATCTTCCCAGGGCGTGTCCTTGGATGGCCGAATAGTCCAATTCGGATCCCTCTCTCTAATGCGCTCCACAAGGACTGAAAGCCCAAGGAGACCACCATACGTGCACAGTAGGGCAGTGGACACGAGCAGGAGGAGAAACCAGTGTTGGTTGCCGTAGCCAACGCACGAGTTGATAAAAATACAGTGGTGATCTGTCTTAGCGACACACCGTTTGCATACGCTGCAGTGTTTAGAACGGGCAGGCTTGAGGATGCGACATGTACGGCATTCATGGCCGGGGCGGAAAAGGGTGTGATCGTACGGATAAAGGGAAAGATGATAGTTGACGTTTTCCGGCGTAATGTAGCCAGGGTCGCTTGCGCAAGCCAGGTACAGAAATGTGTACGGCATGGCAACGGTTATGGCCGCGGTCAACTTGGTGAAGGCACCAATCTTTGGCCATATATGTGGGAGGTACATGTATTCTGAACCAACCAGGAGAATAACAAAAAAACCCTGAAAAGGTTAGTCTGCGGGTGTGTGATGAAGTGTAATTGTATTTGACAAGACGTACCACAACGGTCCAGTGTCGATCATGCATTATGTAGGTACCAAATCTCCCCAGGTACCCCGATATCCTACCGCCAGTGAGAACCTGGTCAATTGCCAGCACGGCTTGTGGTATCTGAACCCATAGCAGCTTATGTAGCTTTGCAATAGGAGTCCGTCTTTGTGAAGAAGTGAAGTCAGCACCAGCCTTTTGATCTATGCAGACGCAAGGCCTACCTTAATGCAGGCAATCTCCCAAAAAAGGCCACGAAGACCATGAATGAGATGAAGAGAATAAGATATACGGCTGCCCTGAAAGACATCGCGTTCGGTATTCTCACACAGACTTATACGCAACCACGGCACAGCCAAAGCAATCTCAAGGGTCAAGGGTGCGCCACTTGCGAGAACTCGGCAACAGGGTTATATAAGTTGAGGATCAAGGATTCTCTCTAGGCAGCCATGACCAATGAAAATGAAGCCAAAAATCCCAGAATTCCGCCTTTGTGGTTTGACGGGACAACAAACTCTCGAAATGCAGAACTCAAAGAATACGTAGTTGCTTGTGGCTTTGCGCCCCGTCAGCACAGCAGGCGGCAAGACAAGGAACCCGCATATGCCTATATCCGAAGCCAATGCACGGATAACTTGATAAAATTTGCGACCTCTTCCTTGTGGCACGTGATCGCGCGACGTAGCAGACCACGCGCTCCTTTCACTTTGAGGGAGATGATACGGAGCACCCGGCGAAGATCAAACTAATGCGAAAAAAACGAGAGGAGAACACCTTGGTCAAAGGCCTTGCGTTTGAAGAGCCGTAGCCTTCGCTTATTTCTTCTTTTGGTGTTTTTTTAGCCAATATATCCAGGATATCGGCGCTCCGATAACACCCGCGCGCGACAGTTTGGCGCCCAACACCATCAACCCTGGACGCGACCATTGATGCGGCCCATCCTAAAGTGGCAGCCAGTCATCTATAAAGATGGCGGCAGTGACGTATAATGGTGTCGCGAGCGCTGAAGGAGGGAATATTTTCAAGGGAATGAATTTCTGGGTCGCGCAGCGCATCCCGGCGAGAACTCATTTTCTAGAACAGATTCAGGTGTGTGTTTTGCGTTATCTTAGCTCTATTCAATATCTGACCTCTAATAGTCGAACGGCGGGAAAGTAGTGCCTCTTGAGAAGCAGGCAGATATTCTTATCGCGGACCATGCCAGGTCAAAATTCGCACCCCAAGGTTCTTACTCATGGAAGTACATCGAGGACTCTGTGAAAAATGGCATCGCCCAGCTGAAGGATCGCTACCTCATTGGGCTTGATCCAACGTTGCCCAGACCCGCAGGTGGAGGCGCTGGCGCCAAAACCACTCGAACACCTTTTACCAAAACTGACGATCAAGCCCTGGTGAAGTGGGTGCTCGCTCACGGGACAGAGCGGGCAGGAAATAAAATGTACCAAGAGTTTGCAGCTCAGGTATGAAGAATATAGTAGCAAGAATGGGAAATGATGACGCTAACACGGATATAGAACCCTCGGCATACGTGGCAGTCGTGGCGAGACCGCTTTATCAAGAAGTTGCAAAATCTTCCAAGGGAAACACTGCAAAAAATGGCTGATTTGGCTCCTGAAGTACCTACTGTTGCAGAAAGTGGCCAGGCGGAAGAAGGCCCCGAGACCAGGCCCCAGGAACCTGCAAAGCAGCCCACTCCTCAGCCTCGCAAGAAGAAAGAAGCGCGACAGACCAAAAGAGTAGAACCGCCGGAACCAAGCCCTTCGCCAGCCCCTGAACCTATCCCACAGGTCGCGAAGGAGACCCAACCCAATGGCCAGCAGCCTATGGAAAACTCAGATGAGGTTGATTCGGATTACGTGACTATGATGAATGCGTTTTATCAAGATCTGAATGAATATATAACTGCAACCGAGACCGACATCAAACTGCAACCGAAGATTTTAGGTCGAGCAATTGAGCTCTACGACCTTTCTATGGCAGTCCAGGGAAGGCGGCAAGTAAGTGGTTCAGGAACACTGGATGAGGATGACTGGGCTCAAGTCGCGGAATCGCTTGGGTTCTCGCCTCAAGACGCGGATGCCATATTTCAATTGCGCCAGTGCTTTGAAGAGAGTTTGGCGGAGTTCCTAGATGCGATTGAAGACTATAATCCGGACGGTGAAGTTGATGAAGAACAAGCCGAAGTCGAGCTTGACGGCCAGGCGCACAGTTCTCCACGCCAGCAGGATGGTTTCTCAGATCATCAGGGACTTGGTCAGCCACAGGAAAGTGACTGGGTAGAGGAATCACCTTCTCATCAAGCCCTAGTGAGACACCAGCAGAACTACATACGGTCGTCACCGCCGATTCGAACAAAGCGACCCCTGGATCAGCTACCGTTAACATCATCAGGGCCACTAACCAAGAGGTCCCGATTTAGTAAAGAGGCAGTGATCCCGTCCACCCCAGACCTGGAAGTTGGCGAGGGCCGGCGGGTTCCCTCCACCCAATTCTTGTCGCCGAGCATCCGAAAAAGCTTGATGCGTCAAGATTACGTGGATGCCAGTGAAGCATCGCAGCAACTTCCACCCCTCCCCCCAGCAGATGATGATGAGTTGGAGGAAGATGCCGAAGAGGAAGAAGAGGAAGAGCCAGAAGTTCAAGAATCACCACCAAAAACTACCATACAACGGTCGCCCTTGCTGGATACAGGTACTGCTGCTGTTGAGAATACGCCGTCTCAGCAGCTCCGCTTTGAAGCCCTGAATCCTAGCCCTATTCCGTTCAGTCTCGAGAGGCCATCCCAAATGAAAAAGAGAGTATTTGGACGATCAATTTCCAACCCTGCCCAGATTCCAGAGGCTGGCCCGTCAAATCAGCATAAGGAGCCAATTGCAAGACGAACAATAACCCCTTCAGCGAACCTTTCGGCCGCTGTTGTAAAGAGCAATAAAGCCCCAAGGCGCTCGCTCCCCTTTTCTTTCAAACCCGAAAACGCGACTCGCGAGTCTGCTTCCCTTCAAAAACCATCTGCCCCATCACCAACTGCTACCCTCCCAAAACAACAGCCGGAAAAAGCACACTCCGCGCCCCAGCCCACCCCGTCCGCATCGAACCGCCGCGATATTGATCACTGGATCAAATACTACGAACGCCTCGGCTTCTCACGCTCCATCATCATTGAAGGTTTGAAGCGCACAACCCTTACCCCTGGCGCTCAAGCTAGTATCGCGATGCAAAGTATTCAGCAGGGAAAAGGAGTGCCTCCCAACTACGAGGGCATCTGGACAGACCGCGACGATACTGATCTGCTGTTCATCGGATCTATTGATTTCAGCCGGGAGCCAGTTGGACCAGTCGAGGAGCGACAGTACAAGAGGGCCCAGAAGGCTGCGAAGCGGCTGGATACAAAACACAAGGAGAGGAGGGTTCAATTGAGAAAGGCATTCCTTGAAGCGCAAGGGATGGGTGAACAGGATGGCGAGGTGGGTGAGTAGGACATTACCCGCTGGCTCTATTCGATTTCATGACCTAAGCTTCTTGTATGCTTCATGATTCTTACTTAATTTTATTTCATTTGTTTTAGTGTTAGAGGCAGGCTTGGCTGAAAAACTTTGCAAGGCGTTATTTTGTGAGTTCGGGTTGGAAGCAGGATACCCAAGAATAGTTTGTTAAATTGGAAGCGGGACAAAAAAATGGAACTGGTCCCATGCGTGTGCAATTTTCATGTTCCTGAGCGCATGTGAAATACTGAAATGAGTTGTAGTATCGCTACTTGAGACGCTAGATGAGGTGATTCAAAGCCCAGCCGCAGATTCATCGCCACCTCTAAGACCGCTTTCTTCAACGAAATCCCATGGACCCAAGGCTTTCAAATACCAAACTTCCCGCTCTACGTTTGAACCCATAATCAAAGAAACATAAACAACCCAGAGCGCCTCTCATAATTCCCAATTCTAGTATCTTCCTTGGAGATATCGATATCCCGAGTTCCTCTGTCGCAAGTAGTTGATTATGCATAATTGTGAATGGCTTGGTGAGAATATTTTCCAGTAGCTGTGTTGTTGAGGTTATCCGAAAATTCATTTCTGCTCAAGCCATGGCGCCTGATAAGAGCTTCCGTAAATGTAAAGATGATGTTTTTGTGTCTGGTCATGTTGGAGACAACAAAGCCGGCAAATTCACCTATGCTAGAGAGTAAGAACATACCCGACCGATTGAAGTAGACGTTACAAACCGATAACAGCAAGCCAGAGATTGCGTCCGATAGAGGGCTGAAGTCCATAAGAGCCCAGAATGAGAGATGCCGCTGGGAAAACGAAATGTGGCCACATATTATAAAAGCCCGAGCCACTGAAAATAGAATACCCAAATTTCTTAGCAGACGTGTTTACAGCCTCAAGTGTAATCATGATTTCCTCTGCTTTTTGCTGTGCTTCGCCGAGGCGCTCCTCGTGGTGGTCAAATTTGTCCAGCAAATCGTAGGCGATGTCTCCGAGCTTCTCCATCCCCTACAATGAATTAGCAATCAATGCAAATTTCAATATGTAAACTCACAGCCTCTATTTTGGCCTGATTTTGTAAAATCTCCATGGTTTGGGTTTGTGTTGCATCCTATGAAAGGTAAGTAGAGCGACTTCTCAACAATCATCTGACTCACCATCTGGACTTGGAGGGAGATGGAAGACGCCAGTGCTGCGGTAAAGACGTTTGTGAGTGATTCCAACTCTCGAGTTGTAGCCTGAGATACGCCTTGGAGAGCGACGTCATAAGAAGCAGCGACTTCAGCAGTTGTATCCATAGTTGTGCGGAGGAGTAATGTTAGGACTTGCTGCAAGTTTTTTGCATCCTCAAGGCTTCCTTTGACGGCTTCATCAGACTCCTAGTCGGATATTAGTGCCACATTTCTTGGATTCGAGATATTCAAACCCACTTTGACATGGCCATGCAATTGGTTTTCGACAAGCCTCCCAATCACATCAATCTGGGCTCTGAGCTGGTCGACTTCAGCGGCAAAATTATGGATGGAACCGGTTGTGCCTTGGAGAATGAAGTTGATGGACTCAAGCCTATCCTCAAGCTCGGATTCGATCTGAGTGGTCAATCTCTCGAGAATTTTAGTAATTCTCTGGTACAAATAAATGTTGTGAGCTTCGGGTATGTTAGAACCAAGACGAGAAGGAGAACTTGGGCCTCAAACCTTTCTCGTTGTCTACTCGAGCAACTTCACAAAACCTCAGCGCTTTGTGGCGATAACTGACCCATGTATTCCAAGCCGAATCAGATTGAGCAAGTCCCTCCAAACAGTCGTCAATCTCCAGTGTTGAAACATGGAGCTGTGGGAGCTTGGGAATAGGGAGTGCAGCCAAAGTAACCTCGCGGAATTTGGAGCAGGCGGAAGGGATAGCAAAGCTCCCTCTCTCGAGATCACAAATTGCAAGGCTGGCTGCGTACGAGTCGACGAAATCCCTTGCTGCCCTTCCGCTGTCTAGATGGACAGTGGCTTCATCCTGACCGTCGAGAAGTTGGCAGTTGTTTACCAGCAGTCGCGCAGCAATACGGTGGCAGAGAGGCTCGGATTCTAATTCCTCAAGCTCACTGAGAGCAATGGTGTACATGTTGGATAGCCTTTGCTCCGGAGGATTGACTTCAGGGGAAGTGTTGCCAGGTGTCGGCGGGTGCACAAGGGCTCCCTCTCCTTGTTGCATCGTGAGTACTCTTACCACAAACTGCGCAGGGGTTTTCATACCATTGACGCGCCGCTCCAAGCCCTACAAGAAGCTCTGGCCGCCATCTTGGAAGAAGGAGAGGAAGAGGAGAAGGCGGAGAAGAGAAAAGCTTTTTCGCAGCATATTCTGCAGCTTGTTAAATGTGGCCAATAGGCTTGAAACAAGACGGCGCAGAAATCCGATATTGGCTCTGCCTCTGGGGGTTTTTGAAGCCTGATGCAGAGGACGCTCTATTTTTCGCGACTTTGAGGAGTTAAAAGGGTAATTAGGAGGTGAAGATGTGAAAGGGAGCCGCCGCGAGCTGATGAAACGGCTAAAGTGTAGGCGTTGGAAGAGGAAAGAGCGAAAAGTGGGAGTAGAATATTTCTAGCCCGCCAAAAAAGCGTTTGCTCAGTTGAAGACTCGCCCCAGAGCTAACCAAACGGGCTAGAAAAGCAAGCAAATCAAATTTTAGTTTTGCTAGCAGACTGCTTTCTTTGATCTACCATTTTTGTCACCAATACCCAGAATACGTCATCATTGATCACAACCTACAACAATAAAGGCCTGCCTCTCAGATTCCAAGGTTCTGCATAAGATTCTTCTGGCCATGGCATAGGGCTTGGGCTACGTTATATAATGTGTGGGAGTGAAACTTGGGTGGCCATAAGACCTACATCCTCCCAAGAAGAAAAAAGATATCCTCTAATCAAGATGCCAATCCTATTTAGACATCCACTTTAGACCAGTCTTTTTTTGCATAACTATTTTTGTCGATATTAGTACATAGTTACAGGGACTTGTTCCTTGTTTGCGCCTCGGTATTATGTCTAAAGCGAACTTTTCATGCTTGTCTGATGTTACTGCGCATCATTCCAGGGAAGACTGCGGTGCTTATTCACTTCAGAAGTATAATTTATCAGGTGTGGATGCAAACCAAAATGCCGAGTTGTAGGAATACAAACGGTTAGATAGGCTACTTTGCTTAAGATGGTGTCCCCATGCCCTCATCCATCTGTCATCATTACGCATCTCGGTTAACAGCTACCCACTCCCACCAAGTTTCAAATGCTGCGCATTCCCACACATTTGGGCTGCGCTCATTGGCAAGATGTGCTGTCCTGATCAGAACATGTATGCAGCCGTACTCGAATTTTGGCTGCAAGCAATTTAAGCTGACAGAGTTGGTCTTTAAACCACGGAGGGCGATTGAGTACGACTGCACGAATCATGCCTCCTCCTTTCAGTAATCAACGTTCGCCGCATCTCAACACGGGCAGGATACATCGAAATTCACCCGCCAGATATCGCGCATGCCTGACAACCCAACTTGCAGGAGACACGTGCAGCTATGCATGCAGCCTGCCGGTAATTAATGCATGGTTACGTGTAGATTTCACTTGCCCGTCAAGGTCTATTGGTCAAGGATAAATGTATCTCGACATTGGGTAACGTAAACGAGGCATATGGGGTACTTACTAGACAGTAGCTTACCAACACCGGGTAGCACGAAAGGGGTACCTATCCAAGCAGATGGCGGAAATACGGCAGAGTGCGTGTGAATGAGAAGCTCCATCGTGGGCAAAAGGAAATGAATCACCGACTTAGCTAGCCGGTTTAAGTGATTTCATGCCATGAGTATTTCGTATACTACAATTTTCTGTCATACAATTCTGTGAAATACCTGCATCGTGTATCATGGCCCCTTCTCCCCGCTTGCCAACGGTGCAGAAACGTACATGGATGGTAGGACGGGAAGCTTGTCTATTGGAGACAACATACAACGGCCTATGAGAAAACTAAAACCCAACACGGTTGTACGGCATAGCGTTAAAGCAGCCTGCATGCCTAGATGCAAAAAGCACGGGGTCACCGCAGAAGTCGAGGCGATCAACAGCCAATGGCGGACGAGCGAAAGGTCGCACCGCACAGCCAGCTGAGAGGATTTTGTGAGCTATCACCCCCCCGTATCGTTTTTGATTGTTCACTAGCTAGAATAATCATCACAGCGGTCACTGGGTCATCAGACAGTTCGCATCAATGCCGGACAAACCAGTCTAGTCCCCCCAATCGCAAAATTCCAAACATATGCTGCAGGATGTCGCATCCAGCACGTCAACCGCTCCGAGATTAGCGATGAGCTTTAGGTTGCTCTGGCTCTGAGCAAAGATTCGCTACCGGAAAATGGCTACAAGCATATTCCTGGAACGGCACTTACATCCAAATGTAAATATGCAGTACCGCGCGGAGGCGGGAGGCCGCGCAATTCAGCGGTGAGATATGCGCGAAGATCAGCATCAAGTATGTGCAACTGTCAGAAACACACGGAATGCTGCGCCGGTAGCCACGTTTGGCAGGTCGTACAGGTGCGGTGATGATTTTTTGACTGATAATGCCCAGGATTTGGAGCGTCCAGGCCTTTTTTTTCTGGGTCGAGAACGGTTATCAAGTCCGATCCCGACTTCTCACGCGACCCAACAAATGTATCCATCCAACCGAGCGAAAAGTCGACGCTACCCTGGATGTACAGAGAAAACGCCAACCTCCATCATTGTTGTCGTCCCCAGACACAAGGCCATCAACCGCATTTTATGGCTGACGGGGACGACTCGGCCCCTCCCCAGGCCCAATTGTATCCCTTGCTTATAGCTGTCTGCCCCAGTTGCACTCAGAGCGACCCGCCAGCCGACAGGGCCCTGCCATGGCGCTCCCTTGCCGAGGATCGGGACAGCGGTGGCCCATCGTACGGTTTCGAGCTCTTGACCCACTGTAGAGGTCAAACCCCGTCAACGTTGACGGGCTGCGCTCCCAGCATTGGCATTTTTCAGCGCTCCAGCTTTTTTTTTCTGGCATCTGAGACGTGGAGCGGTCAGTGACAGGACGGACGGGACACACAGGGAGGAAAGGTGTGTCGAGGCCCTTGTTTGTCTAAAACAACGAACTGCAGCCGTGCGCCGCTGTGCGCTGTGAATGTCATCTTGACGGGCGACACAGGGGTCCCCCCGCCCCTCCCCCTCTCGTACCTTGGTGCAGGGAGACTAGCACCCAGGCCGCGCCCCTAGCACAAGCCCAAGAGCAGTTGCCGTTTGGCGGCGACGGTTACTGCGCGCGCGGGTGCCGGGCCCGTTGGGGCCTGTGGTGATTCGCTGGCTTGTCCCACCGAGCCTCTCACAACATTGCGGCAGCGTTTGGCCAGTCCTCGGCGTCGAGTATCACTCTTTCCCGTGTTCTCGACGACGCGGAATCACTCTTCGGCTGGTGGCGTATGCTGTTATTAGACAGCCCCCCAAACGCTGTTCAGAGCAAACAAAAAAAAGGAGCGGAGGCGAAAATTCGAGCCCGACGTAGCACAGTCAAGGAGGCAGAATTCGTTTGATCAAAGGTCAGCTATTAGGCCGGCCGTGACGGATCGCATGGAAAGTTTTGACTGTCATAACACACATCACCATTTCTAGCAAATCTCCAGAAGAAGAAAACATAAGGTATTTGAGCAGTTTTGGAAGATCCCCCGTCGCCCTGGGTGGCCGGCCAAACTCACGCAGACGACAGGACTGCAACGAACGAGACTCTGTTAGGAGTCAAGCGCTGTACCAAACCGAACAAGAAGATCGTACACCCCAGCTGCCATGTGTGTACAAATCGATAAGCAGTGGACCTGTGGTCACTACGGATTCTACAGCATCAACTGGTGCAAGGAGGCACTTAAGAAGTGCAAGGGAACTCCAGCCACGCACGAGATCATCTACATGCCCGACAAATGCGATGACTGTATTCGCAGGGACACTCTTCCGGCCCCGCTCACCATGAACTGAGAATGCAGGACGAGATGCATTGTGGGAGGGTTGCAGGTACAAGGAGGACGACACTGAGCCAAAACGGATTCGCGGAGCACATGTCACTATGTTGGGTTTCTTCTGATGCACCGGTGAACACTAAATCTTGACCGGTAAATCCTATCAAGTTAGATTTTCGGAACGAATGCATTGAAACAGTAAAGTGCCACTATACTATCAGCAGACGCAAGTGACAGGTTAGAAGAGACGACAAGGGGGGGCAACCTCCCCCAGGCAAAAAGAAGCAAAGAATGTGAAAATAAGAATATAACTACCCTGATCCCCGGAGCCGCACTTTTTTTTCACACACACACACCAAAAGGCTCGCCGGTCCCTGGACATTCCGGAGATCCACACCCAGGCACACGGTAACGCACAAAACGAGCGGCCTCGTCACCATCAACAACTGAGAGATGACAGTGCATGGGGCGATGCAAGCTTATGGGCTTCTATCTGCCGGGCCAGTGCCAGTTTTCGCCGTCCCACGGCCGCGAGTACATTGGGTTGGCGGTTCTGGTGTGGTAGTGACCTGCCAGGAAGCATGGGCAGGCTGAGCTGAGGCTCTCGCAATCGCCACAGAGCTCTTGGATATCTCCCGGCCAGTCCCAGCCGTGCTTCCCCCCACATCCCTTGAAAAAGACGGAGTGGCAAAAGCTTGTCGCCGAGGTCAGCTTATGTGCGTCTCCAGTACTCAGCGTGCCAAAGGCATACCAGCAGTCTCCAAACCGACAGTCGTCAGGTGAAACGCTGGTGACCTTTGCCTTGTCCGCATCCTTGGTTCGGCCAGGCTGGATCCTGTGCTGGCTTTGGGGAACATCGGGATTCTTGCCACCTTTCTGAGGTAGTTTGCTCGTTGGTGCAGCCTCAGGATCGGCAGTGGGCAAGGGAGCAGCCTGGACGGGGCCGCCCTTGGACGCGATACAGTACCATGTGTGAGGGACGATCTTGTTCTTGCAGCCCTTTTCGCCGCCAACAGCCGGGTTGATCCGGAAGAATTCTGCACGATCGATGCGCGCAGCGGAAATGATAACGTTGCAGTCTTCGCCCACACCGGCGAGGTGGAACTGGGCACAGGCAGGATATGAAGGCTGGGGGATTGGGCTTGGCGTGTTGATTGGCACGCCTATTGCTGTGACGAGAATCGAATACCGGGTGAAGGCGGCAGAAATGATGACTCGGAGCAAGGTTTTCATGGTTGAATGTCTCTCAATGGTCTGGCTCAGTCGTGATTTACAATGTTAGGTAGAGAAGGCACTCTATAAAAGGCTTTGAGTTGACGACATTTTGAGGATCTTGGCCAATAACTCGAATTTATATCATTAGCACGAAGACGCAGTCGAGTTGAAGCATTTGAATACGAAGTTTCAGGAAACTGAAAATGGTACTCAATAAGAGTTGATCACCACTCACACGCGACAGTTTGTAGGCTCGAGTAATGGAGCATGATAGAAGACGACAAAGGTTCTTGGTAGTCCTTTTGTCGGACCCCTGGACAGGAACCTAGTCTAGTTAGAGTGTAAAGCAAGTTACAGGTCGCAACGAGGATTGGCTTCTTTGTCTGGAAATAGATCCGACAAGCGCCGATCATTCTCGAGCCCCAATAGAAGGCCGGGGTCAGGCGGGAATAACGTGAATCTGTATTCGTACATCCATCTACGATGGTATTGACGCACTGGGACAAAGAGCACAGGGTTGTGGTTCGTTGCACATGCCGATGCACAAGCATAGGGTAGCCCGGATTTCAGGCGGATCACGTTGCAGACGATGGGCTCACGAGATTTGCGTACGCACATGCTGCACATGAGTGCATATGAGGCCTGGGGGGGCCCCTTGGAGCACGCGCATGCCCAACGATGGGGAGGAATATGATGGAGGCGACCTACCTGGACGAGACAACAAAACACACAACCCCCCACCCGACCACGGGAAGCAGACTCGGGACGAGTCGAGAACGTGGACTGGCCAACCGCCTGTCGCGCCGAACCGAGACAGTGAGGCCGAGTTAGAATCGGGGCCCACCAGGAGGGGCGTGTCCAACGGCCTCAATTAGGAGTGGAGGGGAGGCGTGTGGCTCGGGAAGCAGGTTTGGCTCGAAAAAATGGTGTCAAAATGGTCGAGTCGGAATGCAAAGCGGGGGGCTAGAACGAGGCTGCAAGCTTCCAGGCCTTCGGCCGTTGCGCTAAGAAATGGTGACAGTTGGTGTGGCGATCCGTGGCTGGCAATCTGAGGTGATGTTCATGAAGCTCGAGGTTGGTAGCGGCCCTTCTCTGGCGAGTGCCAAAAAAAATTGTAGGGTTTTTTGGGCAGATGAATGTTTATTCCGGTCCTGTTTCCTACAGGCCAGTACATAGATTATTATTTTTTTCTTTTTTCTACAGGGCGGGTACAGGGCTCGCCCCCAGCACCACGCAGAGCACAGGTACATCCCATCGCCTCCAGGGTCCCCCAGCTTGACCGGGGGAGTGGGATTCGGACCAATGGCCGGGCGCGCTGCGTCCCTCCTCAACGCAGCCAATGGCTTCCAGCCTTGGACATCGTACAATTCCCCTCCGCAGCCTCGCCCATCATACGATCTCGACAGGCAGTGGACAATTTCTGCTACGCCAGGGTTCAGGGCCCCTGGGGTCGACGGGCAGCCATGTCCAAAGTCACGCCATTGCGTCCGACAAACATCACGACGTCTTCCTGGCAGTGTCTTTTTTTTTTTTCCCTTTGCTTGTGCTTGTGCTGTGCTGTCCCCTACCTACAGTCGCCCTTTTCCCCCTAACCTTACCTACTACCCACCCACCACCAACACCAAAAGTGATCAGACAGAGCACGACCCCAAGCAAATACGACCAGAAACGGGTCCCAACTCAACTCGACTCCGGACACGCACCGCACACCTCACCTGCGCAGACAGAGCGGAATAACCGGTTTTCACCTTGCCTCGCCGCCTCCTCTTTGGCCTCCTGCCTTGCCTCCCTGTTCCCCGCGTCTCGCCTCTTCACTCTGCGAATTGGGAGCCGCATTCTGTCCCACCCCCCGTCGCCCTCGTTGTCGACTGATACTCATCCGCAAAACCTTTCACTCTCGATTCCCGTGGTTTGGCCAACCTTGCCGGCCTCGTCGACACTCCCGACTTTGTTCTCTGCAGTCGCTCTCACCGCGCCGTACCTTCTCTGCTCGTCGCTCTTCCGACACCACTCCATCTCACCGGAACTGCTTCATTCTTAGCGACACCCCACCTCGCTGGTTCCCGTCTCCAATCTCCCCATCTCCGCCCACCCGCCATTCTCGTCAGCCGTCAGCATCAGTAACTGGTCCTCCCGAAGAAAATATTTCCTCTCCGTCCGCTTTTGCCTTTTTTAATAGCGATTCGTACAAACGTAGTGCGCAACGGCCGTCGCGTCGCCTCCCGAATCCTCCCGCGTCGAATTTCAACAACTCCCTCACACCCCCCGAGGCGACGCCTTGTTCGATTGATCCGTCACCCTCCCGGATGAACCAACTATCCCGCTGAGACAATCAGCCTTGGTCGCATCATCTCATTGTAACTGTTCTTAATTTCCACGCGAATTGAGCTGGGCAGACCCATTTTCGGGCCGCTGACACGAGATCCCCCCATCCAAGACATCTTAACGGCCTCTGCGGGTCTGGGGATGCCGTGTTAGCGATGGATCCCAATCTTCTCAGCTTCTTCTCGGTGCCAAACAACCAGACACTGAACCCGGTTGATCAAAATGCCGAATCTTCTTCCAGCGCTGTTGCTCAGCAGCAGCAAGATCCCACGGCATGGCAGGCGACCAGTTTTGACGGCGACATGGGCCTCTCGGACCGGACATCCGGGCCATCGGGAGTTAATATGAATTCGTTCGACAACAATTCAACTGCGCCAAGCGATATATCATTCACACAAGCGCCGATGATTTCTCCGTATACACAACACAAAGCAGTGCTGCCCACAAGAGGACACCCGCGGCAACACATGCAACGAAGAAAGGACTTGCACGATAGGAAGCGTACAAAGGTCGACACCGACTCTGCTTTAGAGTCTTTGGATTATTGGATTCAGTTTGACGATGATGATGTTGATAGAGCGGGGAGCTTTGAGATTGATTTTTCCAAGCGTTTTGAAGTTGTGAATGTGAATCATAGCCGGTTCGTACTTTTTTTTTTCAACCCCCACCCGCATGTGGACGTTGCTGATTTTCAAAGGCCCTCAAGTTATGTCTCAAGTTCGACGACACCAGGTCTGGGTACAAATATTTATGCTACAGCGCCCGCGTTTAAGGGCGCCGAGTTTTTTGACGACAATGCGCTCGATAACGCGCTATCCGATGATGAGGACGGAATCGACTCGATCAATCTGGAGGAGCAACTGTCTAAAATTGAGACAATGCCTCCACCGGAAGTCCCCCCGCGCGAAGGCCTCTACTCTACGCCCCTGAGCTGGGAGAAGCCTGAGCCAGGCCTACGGATGGAGCAACCATTTGGATTCGGAGAAAGCCCCGGGGGCATTCCAGGCGGATATCAGCAGGCAATGCCCGGTGTTGGAAACCAAGTCAACCAAGTCCTCAGCAATGAAGAGCAGCGACGACTTTTAGCGATTGCCATGAACACTGGCCGAACACCAGCCAGCTTCATGCCCCCAAGTGGTTTTGGCCTAGGTTTCGGAGCGGGTCTGGGTAACGGTCTGCCACCAGAGTTCAACGCCAGTATTGATTCCATCCTTGGAGTTAATAGCCAGGGTCAAAATCAGACGCCCACGCCAGGTAGCAGTTCCAAGGCTGGACCGGAGATCAAGCGCGAGACTTCCTCCAACGACGGGGGCAGTTCAGCTGCACTGAGCTCCTCCCGACCGCAGGTTCATCGCAGCGATACCGATGGTACTTTGGACAAGGGCAAAGATAAGGCCAAGGCTGGCGATCGGACGGCTCACAACGACATTGAGCGGAAATACAGAACAAACCTCAAGGACAAGATTTCAGAGTTGCGCGACGCCGTCCCTGCTCTCAAGTCTATCCCTGAGGAAGGCATGGATGATGACGATGCTTCAAATCCACAAAGAGCCCCCAAAGTGAGCAAGGTCAGTCTTCAATTACACTCTCGACTATTTCGGGCGAGTTTACTTCCTGGTTCACCATTGCTAACATGCATTTCCAGGGAACTGTATTAACAAAGGCTACCGAATATATTCAATACCTGGAACGCCGCAACAAGAACATCATGAAGGAGCATCAGGAGTTGGCTCGGCGACTTCAGGCATTTGAGCAACTACTTAGCGCCTCGGCTCGACAGCCGTTCTTGATGCCCAACCACAGCCGAACCCTCTTTGACCCCAGAGGCTTCTGCTAAAATAGACCATGTTTTGTTCCAAGGGTGCTTGGGATTGTGTATAAATATACCCCGACGATGACTCGTGCTGTTTACACTGCTCATCCTGTTTCAACGTACATATGGCTTTTTTTTTATTTTGTTTTTTATTTTGCCTCTTTATTTTTTCAACTTTTTTTTTTTTTACTTATTTTGTCTCGGCCTCTCGGCTTCGAATACTGGAGAGCTTGGTGTGTGCTTCTCGCTTATGAACGGACTGTTTTGGCTGGCAGCGCCTCCCTTGCGTGCATGAAATAGAGCGACGGACAATGAGATGTTATATGGGCTGTTATTTGTATTAGATGCGAAGATCATGTTTCACAACGCATCTGAGGGGGGTCTCAGAGGGTTCTTCCAAGGATTGATCTTCAGGTGAGAATCACCCTAGAGAGCGGAACGGCTTGCAAACGAGATATACAGACTCTACGATTGGGCGGGTTCAAAAAATACCCGGCAGGGTGGGTTTAGGCTTATGGGGTGATTTTTGGCTGTTTTGGTGTGCTCAATTCGACAATTCGTATAAGCCGGGAGGCGAGCGGAGGAGTTTTATGACGGGACATGATGACAAGTCGGGTGATATAACATAGCGGTTATATGAATCAATCACGGATTGCTCCGTCTAATCATTTACCATCATCTTGTTCTTTTTTATTATTCCATACAGGTGTTGTACACTTGTTCGTCTACGTAATCATGATATACGTTCATCGTAGGGCCTCGATATCGGCCACTTCCTTGACAGCCTCGGTTGTGAGGATGTAAGGCGAATCGTCATCGACGCACACGCTGTCCTCGATTCGGATACCCATGCCTCTAAACGCGGCGGGCCACTTTTCGCTGTGGGGGACGTAAATGCCAGGTTCAATGGTGACGCAGTGGCCGCGTCGGAGGGTCTCGCGGCGGCTGTGGCCAGGGCAGTCGTGCACATCGAGACCGATATAGTGACCGACGTGGTGGGGGAACAGCTGGTCAATGTTGCTCATGGAGACGTCAAAGCCAATGGAGCGCAGCTGATCTACGAGGCCGCGCGCAGTGATGTTGTGGATGTCCTCCAGAGACATGCGAGCGCTCTCGCGACACAGCGACACGCTTGTGCGCTGGACCTTGAGGATGGCCTCGTAGAGGTCACGCTGGGCAGGCGTAAACTTGCCTGAAGCAGGCCACGTGCGTGAGATGTCCGTGATGTACGTGCCGTACTCACCACCGGCATCGATGAGAATGAGCTCATCCTGTTTGAAGGTATTGTTGTTCACGGTATAGTGAATACAGTTGGCGCGATCGCCGCCAGCGACCACAGGGATGTACGCTGGGCCATCGCAGCCGTTTACAATAAATTGGTAGTCGAGGAAGGCATGCAAATCTTTTTCCCGCTTCCACGGCTGACGCATCGCGTCGGTAATGGCGCGTCCAGATATCTGGCCAGCCAATCGCATGTTGGTTACCTCGGCCGGGCTCTTGATGACTCGCAGCTTGTTCATGACCGAATAGAGAGGGGTGCGGTTTGGTCTCGAGCTACGGCCAGAGAAGAAGCCCAAGAGCCAGCTAGCGGCATTGCTGCGCGAGGGCTGGAAGTCGGCGTAGACGAGCTTCGCTGACTCGAGCTGCTTGGACAGTATGCTCTCGGCCTGGTCGATGGAGTAGGCCTCGTCGGCGTTGAAGACGTCACGGGCAGCATCTACTCCGTTCCGGTAGCCATTCCATTGCTCTTCGCGAGGGTGCTTGGGCTTGACGAACATGCGAAAGGCATAGTCTCCCAGCTTGGGTCCCGTCTTCTCGATGACGGCGATAGCTTCACCCTCCTGCCAGCCCGTCAAGTAGAGGAAGTTGGACTCTTGGCGGTAGGGGTGGAAGACGGCCCCGGATTTGTATTGCAGCGATGCGGCGTGTAGGATGGCTATACTGCCTTCGGTCATGGAATCGGCGAGGGCGGCTCGTCGATCAGCATATTCTTGGGCTGTGATACCGGGAGTCACTGTATGTGAGATCGATCATGGGTCAGCAGGGTCCTGCGGGGGGGGCAATCGTGAACAGGCCATTGACCCATTCAGGGGATACGCACGTTCACCAGGTTGAAGAATATGAGGATGGGTCTCGTAGACGGGCTGTCCGAAGCGGAGTTCGGCTGCGGAAACTGTGGCATAGTTGCGACACCGTGCTGGGGCCTGCCGGTGAGAATAGGTGGCGGATGGGATGGGGCGAGACGTCGCTAAAAGAGTTCGCTTCAACGTCGAGGACGAGGCTGTTTGGGCGGGAGATGCGGTTCGGAGAGGGAGGCACAGGTGCGAATCGAGGCCCCGGAATGGAGCTCGAGGGAGCTTCATTTTAGGGTAGATGTGGGATTATTTCTGGATGAGATGATATGAGCATGACATACAGAAAAAAAAAATCTTCGGCCGGATCGTGGAGCAGAAAGGAAGCGAGATGTGGATAGGGGTCCAGAAACAGGGATCAAGCAAGCATGCCAACAGATCAATGCCATTGTTTTAAGGATGGAATTCATCTCGTCTCGTCTCGTACTTACAATTGGGGCAGTCCCTTGGAGTGCTTGTGGTAGGTGTACGTATCGATCCAAGTCAGAGATCCGAGCGGCGCGGCTATCTAGGGTGGGCTGGCGGTTTGTCAGGGTCCTTGGTTGGCGGCCGAGGCTACGCTCCCGAAGCCGAACCAGGCTACCACGTCACAACAAAGCCATTGACCAACAGGTGAGGCGGGATGGTGAAAAAAAAAAAAGAATGCGAGTCATCTTGTGTGCTCGGGTGCATGAGGAGAAGATGACTGGCATACGGGAAGAGACAAAGACCAATTGTCAATGCAAGGCACATGCAGCCATTGCCGCAGATGGCTGTGAGGGCGAAACACGTCAACGTCGGCGGGTTGGCTTGAGCTTTAATTCTCAAGGACAGGCTAATTACAGATACGGACGGAGCAGGGGACGATGCTGAAGAATGATGCGCAGTGTGGAGGAGGAAGAAGGAAGCTCACGATGTCGAACATGGGCTCGCATATGCGTGCATCCTGGGAATTGCAGGTGAAGAAGAAAAGAAGTCGACTAGGAAGAGTGGGCTTCAGGAACAGGAAAGAAAACAAAAACAAGAGTAAACAAAGAAGATTTGACAGGATAATTGCGCACTATCCCATGCTCACCTGAGCCGAGCCGAGCTCCTTGGAGATTAGTTTCCCAGGCGCGTGGATCACAGTGGCTGCAGGGCGGCGGTGATACAGTACGCATTTGTTTTTCTTTCTTTGTCTCCGGCGGCAGCAGAGTCGCATTGTCAGCAGTTTTCGGAAATGGCTGGCCCCATCCCGCTGTTGTTTTTCACCCTCTTTGGTGCTGGTAGTTCAGGTGGTTGCTGGGTGCAGCCGCCCCGGTCCGTGCGTGTTTTTGGCACCGCAGCCGAAGCGGGCATAGCGCTGTTGTGCCAAGCGCGAAGGAGTCTCTAACAAACAGTCCTCGCTCGCACACGCAAAACCACGTCCGCTAACCACCCAAAACCCAAACCCAGACCCAGACCCAGCCAGGCCAGGCGACCACCACACACAAAAACATCGTCCATCTCGTGCTTGCAAAGCCTTGCTCTCTCCTCTATTCCTTCTTTCCTCTCTCTCTGGTCTCTCGCCTCGCCCGTCGCTCATGTCCTGGTAGCATCTCTCACCTTCGTTTTTGCCCCCCCTCCCCTCCCGGCCACCTAGCCAAAATTTGACGTGTCGGGCCCTCCGCGTCGCGTGCTGCTCAAAAGCTCCTCCCAGCCCCTCCTCGTCACCACCCCCAAAAAAACAACCACCACCCACCACGCCATCAGCGCCCACCCTAACCCTCCAAGCGTGACTTGCGTGATCTGCTCTGGTTTGCTAGCCTCTGCAGAGCATGTTGACGGTCTAGTTTTATGGCAACCGTATCTCTATCACCAAAGCCCGCTCCCATCTCGGCCATGTCCTCGAGACGGGGCCCGCTGACAAACAACCCCAATGTCGCCAATTCGCCCTTGAGAGGTGCCTCTGCTCTCGCTGGCTACGCGAAGCCCAGACGTTCCTACGCCACCATGCAGCGCGAGGAGGCCTATGGCCAGCCTCCGCCCATGAAGAAGCAGGTTCTTGAGAATGGCAGCCAGCGTGCAGTGCGGTCGCCCACCCGGCCTGCCCGCCCAATGGTTCTCACCACACGTTCAACAACGCGTCCCCAGGCCAAGGAGCGCTCATCACGGACTGTCTCAGCATCTAGAAATGCCCAGGATATCGACACCGAGAAGGAGGTGTGGAAGAAGCACCACCGGGCTAAATTCCCTAAAATGGTCTTCTACTTTGAGAGTATCCCAGATGATATCCGGGCCAGACTAACGAAGCGAGTCACCTATCTCGGTGCTGTATGTCATGCCCTCTCCCTCCGGCTACCGAGATTCACGCATGCTAACTGTTGAATGCAGCGCCAGGAACCTTTCTTCTCCATTGCCGTCACACACGTCGTCACCACCCGATCGATACCACCCGAGACATCAGCAGAGGCCGAAGTTGAGCCAGAACCTCAACAGCCTCGGCACCACGAGGAGCCAGAACCCGAAGAACAGCCTCAGACCATTAACCCATCCTTGCTGGACCGAACCGGCGAGGCTCGCCGTCGACTCTTGTTCGATTTCCGAAACGCCCCTTCGCGATCAAACCAGCTCGATGACCCCACAAAACGAAGCAAAGCCCGAAACAACGATGTGTTGCACAAGGCCCGCGAGATGGGCAAGAAGATTTGGTCCCTGGACAAGTTTCAGACCATGCTGTCGGTGCTTCTTGAATCAGAAATGCAGAGCAACTCGTACAGCAGCAGGTCTGCAAACACTCGTGGCCACTATGGAACTTCCAAGGGCTCTCACGAGCCAAACCTTCTTCAGCTTCTACACAACGAGCGCCTGAACGGTCCCTCGGATCGTGACCCTACAGCAGTGAACAGGGAACTGTGCTACTTCAAGGGTCCCCATATTTACATCTGGGATATGGATGAGAAGCAAAAACCCATCATGGTTCGGGAGTACCCCAAGGTGGCAAACAAGGCAGATGGCGAGTGGCCTCAGTTCCGAAGTGTAGGCAACGGCCGTTGCCCCTTCGTGGAAGAGATTGAAGTCCCGGACAAGGAACATCGCCGGCACAGAGAGCAAGAAAAGGCTCGTGCTGCTAAGCGTGAAGACGCGAAGCGAGAAGACCCTGTCCCCATCTTGAAGCCCCCGCAGATTCCCGCGCCAAAGCCCGTGACAGGAAAGCGATCATTGGGAGAAATGGAAGATGGTCATAACAAGATGCGTGCCGTGACACCAACCGAAGTCTTTAACCCGGCCAAGGTCACATTGTCAAAACAGGCAGATGGACGACAGCAGAATGCCTTCACAAGCCGTGCAAGCACCGCTCGGCTTTTTGCTGGCGAGCCCGTAGCATCGGGCGTGCAGCCATCTAACATTACCTCCGCTATTCGCTCTCAGATGATCTCATCGACGTCTGGTGTCAACGGAGCCAAGGCTGGAACAAGCAAGGAGATGCATGGCCTTCAGCGAAAGGTGCTACAGAAGGCCGCACCTGCATCTCACGATGTTAGCTCTCGCCGCCTCGCTGAGGTGTCAATGGATGTCGCATCTAGCAGATCGACAAACATGGGCCGACACACGTCGCGTCCTGCAGAAGTCCAGGATGACGAAAGCCAGAAGACCACAGATAGCCGCGAGCGAAAGACCCAATCACAGTCGCTGAAGAGCAAGAAGGATCTCAAGCCCGGCTACTGCGAGAACTGCCAGGACAAGTTCCGTGATTTTGATGAGGTAAGTCTCTTACATGTGAAGTAAACACTCAGGCACCGGCTAACCAAGTAATCCAGCACATTCTATCCCGAAAACATCGCAAATTTGCGGAAAATGATGACAACTGGACAGAGCTTGACTCTCTCCTAATCCAGCTAAAGCGCATGCCCAAGTACTTGTCCGAAGCGGATGAGGAAGAAGGGTGGTATTAAATCAGTGCGCATCCTACGACCAATGTTGTCCACAATGGACTTATTCTCACTATATGAACTCACAACCCATTTCCGGCTCCGAACAAATCATCCTGAGCCTTGCCACGGCTTTTTTTACACACTTTAGCTTTGTGGACTTGTGATAATGGGCTCCCATTGAGTTGAGAGTTGATATCCGGGTCCATTTAGCGCCTTTTGGTCCAGATTCCGATCTGTAGAACAGAACAAAACAGCAATGAAGATGCCTTGTGGTTTGGCTACGGTTACTGGCGTATTACCCGCTCCGTCTTTCGTCCTCGAGATGGTTAATCTTCGTTACTTACTTTTTTTCGTTTCCCACTATATGAACTGCATGCGACGGCGTCTAGCGGCATGGTTTGGTACTTCTTTTTTCACTTCTTATTGTTTGTTCTTCTCACCCGACACTGCATATATACACTAAGGGGCGTTTGTCACGGTCTATTCACAAACTTGAGAGAAACACAGGCGGCATAGGATTGCATGGTTCCAGGACTGAGATGATTTTGTTTTTTTTTGGGAGAACCGGAGAGGCATCGGCAGTTGAATGGAAGGATACAAGGCCAGGCGGGAGCCTAATACATGGCCGAATGACGTAGATATACGGTTATCATATGTATATGTAGCCTACATGTTACAATAACGAATTGTTTTGAACAACTCTTGGGATGCTTGCTGTGACCAATTCGTGCCGAACAGTATGCATGGGTTAAAGCTCGATATAAAACAGCTAGGCGAGATGGGATATTATTACAAGTACGTACAGAGGCACAGGATAAGGCAATGATTCTAACGGGTTTCAGAGGATAGGTGGCTATTGAGCTGTAAACGAATGCATTGCAAGTGGTTGCGTCGATACGGACGATCGCGCCGTCAAGCCTCAAGGACGCGTCATGGTTACGTTGGTGTTCCATTGGATATGCATGAATCGACCGTGTTGACAGTGGCTGGTGTTGGGAATAGGCTTGAAACACAGTCGTAAGTTGATCAAGACGGGCTGAATTTGGCTTTAATCAGCTAACTTTTGGGTGATCTCGAGTATGAATCCCAGCCACGCCCCAAAGGTGAATTTGGGAGTTCTGAGTGATTGCCTTGAAATGATTGGTCTGGTTCCCGTTGACGCCATTAATGCTACGGGAGGCAATATGGCGACCGGATTCGCGGAGCTGGATGGCATGAAACCGTGGGTCCCCTTTGACTTACTGCTAAGATATCAAAAAGTCATTAGTGACTGAGAAGAGAGGGCTTATAATTAAACTGATACATCATTTCTCCGATGACGTCGGGCACTTGATAGTGGCGCAACACGGCAGCGTCTAGCTCGCTCAGCGGAGAAAGGGGAAATTCCTGGACATGCCTGCCGCATAATAATGGTGGCACTTTAGTGAAGTTGTGTCTGAGGCCGCCGCCCAAACTCTCGAAGGGAGAGGCGCGCCAGCTGCGGACGGACAGTCTCGATCAAAGGTTATTCACTCCAGCCTGGACCTCGTTTAGGCTGAGAACCATCGGAAACTGTGTTTCTCGCCCTAATTTCCTCGAGATTCGCGGTAGTTCGAGTCCATCAATCGCTTTTACCGATCGTCCCGTCCTTTACTCTGCCCGCGCGCCACGTCAGGCACGAGAAAAGCTCCGGCTCCCTAGTTAGTCTCGACGGCGAATCGTGTCTGTCGCTGTTATGCAAGGGGCTTCGTGGCCTCTTTTTTTCACCGCTTCTTGTTCTTGTTCTTCACCGGCGTTTCTGAGACAGAAGGCGTGCAAATCGTGCACGATACTCGCACAGAAGGTTGGCTCTTGTCCCTTCCACGTCTCAAATCTATTTAGGTGACACAACCACGCTTGAAACACTGTCTTCTTTTCCACTTCCAACCACTGATTCGGATTCATTATATCTTTTGGCTCTCCCTGCCTTTTCTCCCCTTTCCTTTGATCTTTCATCATCTCACACCAAAATTTCAACACCGGCAGTTTGGGAGCCCCATCCCTTTGCCTCCTCCCCCACACTCCACATATCCCAGCTTAATTCAACGACGTCTCGGCACTGCAAATCAAAAGACAATCGCACCGACATACATGTCCATTTAAAACATCGAATTTTACCATGACGGCCTCAGATGTTTCTGCCCATGCAGCCTCCACGTTGGAAATTTGGCGGCGCCTGCGAGATTTCAAGAATGGCAAGACGAAAATCATCTTGGATGGAAACAACCTTGACATCTCCTCTCTCATTGCTGTGGCACGGCATGACGTTAAGCCGGAAATAAAAGATGACGAAGAGACCCGCCGCCGCCTCAACTTGAGCGTGGAAGCCCTCAACAATTACCTTGCCAACCAGTATGTCGTGTACGGAGTGAACACGGGCTTTGGTGGCAGCGCAGATGTACGCACTGAAGACTTGATAGAAACTCAGATTGGCCTTTTGCAGCACACCCAGAGCGCCATCATCACCTCGTTGGACAAGGATCCGGGCAGCAACTCGCAGCGCGAGCCCTCTCATGTCATGCCGCCCGAGTGGGTGCGTGGTGCTATGCTCGCTCGTGCGAACCAAAACTTGCGTGGCCAGAGTGCTGTTAGGCTCGAGGTGCTTCAGAGACTGATAAAGCTACTGCACAATCAGATTACCCCCATGGTTCCCTTGCGGGGCACTATTTCAGCGTCTGGTGATCTTATGCCTCTTTCATACATTGCTGGTGCAGTTGTAGGCAACCCAGACATCTTTGTGCAAGTTGGCCAGGGCCAATCGGCCAAGGTCATGCCCTCTCCTGAGGCACTTCGAAGCAGCGGCATCTCATCAGCTGAACTTGGGCCAAAAGAGGGCCTTGCTCTCATCAACGGAACTGCGCCCTCCGTATCTCTCGGAAGCATCGTGGTCCATGATGCACAACAGCTTGCTGTGCTTGCCCAGATGCTGACGGCATTCGCCTCTGAAAGCCTGGCTGGAAATGTCGAGTGGTCAACCCCCTTTATTCACGCCGTTCGACCACACGCAGGGCAGATCGAGGCCGCGGCCAACATCCGAAACTTTTTGAAGGGCTCTGACTTTGTTGTTGGCCTCGACGACAGAAAGAGATCCGGAGAAGGATTGTGGCAGGACCGTTATTCCATAAGAACCAGTCCCCAGTGGATGGGCCCCTATCTCGAAGACCTCCTCCTGGCACAGAGACAGATTTCCGTGGAGCTGAACTCCACATCTGACAACCCTCTGGTTGATGCATCGGAAGTAGATGGCAAAGCTGCAGGAGAAGTCTACTCTGGCGGAAACTTCCAGGCTGTTGCTGTGACTTCGGCCATGGACAAGACTCGGCTGGCCCTGCAGATGATTGGACGTATGCTCTTCTCGCAAGTGAGCGAGATGATTCACCCTTCGACAAACAACGGCCTCGAGGCCAACCTGAACGTTAGCGACAAGGAGAATTTTACTATGAAAGGCATTGATGTGAACATGGCTGCATACATGTCAGAATTGGCTGCCCTTGCCCACCCCGTCTCGGCTCATGTCATGTCTGCTGAGATGCACAACCAAGGCATCAACTCTCTTGCTCTGATCTCGGCCCGCCGCACTCTGGAGGCTGTGGATTTAGTTGCTCACATGTGTGCATGCCACATTTACGTCTCTTGCCAGGCGGTTGAACTTCGTGCTACGCATAAGCTATTTCTTCAGACGCTCAGAGACCAAGTACTCATGGACACAACGCAGAACGGTCCGTTCCATGCCTTTGGACTGACTGCGGAAGAGGTAAAAGAGCTCGTTGATGTCACTTTCCCCGTGATCGAGTCTGCTTGGTACACGCAAAACGCAGGCAGTTGGAAGAACCGTGTTTTGCCGACGGTAGACGCTGCAATAGCGCCTGTCACACAGTATCTGTCCACTCAGGGCAAAGACTGTTCCATCTCCACTCTTGCTGTTTTCAAGGCAACATTCCACAAGGCTGTTGTTGAAACATCATCTGCTATTTTCTACCCCAACATGGCTGTGAAGCCTGTTGATGTGGCCACCAAACTCGGCGACGGGTCGTCTCATCTGTATACTTGGGTCAGATCGAAACTTGGCGTACCAACCCAGTGTGGCATCGATGATGACCCGCTTTACAACGCGCACAAGGGACTGCCTACAGAAAACAAAAAGACGATCGGAAGCTGGGTAAGCATTGTTTACGAGAGCTTGAAGGGTAACCTGATGGACATGGTTATGGAGAGCATGGAAACTTCGCGGGCAGCGCCTCGAACACCTGAAGAATTTGAAGAGCTATGCAAAGTGATGAAGGAAAAATATTAAATACTAATTTGCTTGATGCGTTTTGATGAAAATTGAAGATTTAGATAAATCTCAACTTATGATGAGAGGGTGGTTTATGAGGCGTCTTTGAGATGACTATAAATTAATTGTACAATTTTCACTATTACCAAGCTTAATATTTACTTTTGAGCCTGAATCAAAAGCATCATGTTGTATATTTACTGGGCGAGTCTGATAGGGAATTTAGGCCTGATACCCCTGAGCAGAATTGCCCGGTTACTCGCTGGACTCAATGAGGTTCGTTATGGGTTCATAGCGGATGAGTGAGAATGATGAGGATTTATTGTAGATTGAATGCGGGGCAGAAGCCTAGCAATATTGTGATGAATGAAAAACTGGGTTGTAAAAATGTACCATGAAATAACATGATCAGCTCATAAAATATCTATCATTTTCGTCTCTGTGAATAACAATGAAAAACTACCGGTTGACAAGCCAATGGCCAGGATGTTATTGAAAGACCTCAGTGACCAATTGGGAGATCCCAATAATTTACTGACCTTGATTCGGGCAGCTGTTTTTGGCGGGCCGGCTATTGTCAAGAAAAGCGGTCCTAAGGAAGCACGCTTAGGCCGCAACATCACGTGCAAAGATTAGTCATCACGGAAAGCGAATCAGAGCGCACCCAATTCTGATCGTGCTCTGGCTGCCGCAATATTCCGAATCAAAGCTTCTCTTACGATCGCAGGAACGACACCTCAATTGAAACCACCACTCGCCGTTGTGAATCCTTCCGCCAGTCGCAATGGGTATCTGGGACGCCTTTTCTGATATTGTCGAGGCCGTGACGCCATGGAGCGTCGTTGAGGCCGAGGCTCCTGCCGAGGAGCCCAAGGTACGAGCCTTTTTTCCCTCGGGGGAGCAGATTTCTCCCCTCTGCCGACGGGATCCATTGGAAACCATTCGAGCGCGCCCAGCGCCGGGAATCCAACCGCCGATTCCGTAGCTGCAATTGAGCCATGCTGACGAGTGCGATAGGAGGAGCCCGAGGCTGAGGAGGCCGAGGAGGAAGAGGAAGAGGAGGAGGAGGAGGATGAGGATGACGAGGAGGAGCTTGTCGACCCCAAGGATGTTCTCGAGGAAGGTTAGTCGCCCATTTCCTCCACCACGATACACACGCACATATACCCTTCCATCTCGACCGCGGGGAATGATTTAGGCCGCATGGCCATCTCAATCCTGAGTGGGATATTTCGGGAGGGTCACATGGTGGAAGCCATTGCTGATGACAAGAATAACAGAGTGCCGAGAGTCCGCTCAGTGCGCCCCCGCCAAGCACCACTTCGACGAGTGCGTCGAGCGTGTCCACCAGCAGGAGAGCGAGGGTGGTGCCCAGGAGGACTGCGTTGAGGAGTGTAAGTTCCCTCGGCCTGGGATGCGCCGCCAAAATGGAGTCATCATGACTGCGGCGGTGACACCCGTTCGATTACCAGCCATTGGCACACGAAGCTAACCCGACAATAGTCTTCCACCTTGCTCACTGCGCCACTGCCTGTGCTGCCCCCAAGCTCTGGGCTAAGCTTCGCTAAACATCTCACGACCAAACCCCATCATCCGATTCGACGCGATTCGTACCGACTAGATGACGATGAACCTGTCGAAAAGTCACCTGTTTGCCGGGACGAGGCAACGGCTGCTCTTGCAGCACATGGGGTGTCACCTGTACGAACTGCTAGCCTCTCCGCTGCCGGTGTGTTAGAGCACCGTTCGAGAGCGGTGGCCGTCTTTGTATCATACGCTGCAACGCCCTGAATAGAGTTTTTCTTACTATACGCTGTCCCTCGTCGTTTTCGGACCTGAGCCTATGTGTGTTTGACCATCACCATGCAGAATTTCTTTTTTTGAAATAGAGCCGTCTCCTTCAACCGTGGAATGACCCCTCTGCTCCCATTGCCACAGTGTGTGATGCTCTTATTTCTGCTAATATACCTTGTATATCGAAAGGAACATGGCGTAGCGTGGCGATTTTGGAAAACCCCAGATGTGTTTGTTGAAAATCGACTGAGTTGACGTATAAAAAAGCAAGCTTCTGTCATTCGGGTTTAGGACGGCTCAAAATGCCACTTTCACTCAATGTTTACTCAAAACTTTCACATGGCAAGATGCAATTTCGACATTTTCACAATTTTCCTGGTTTCAAAGCTTTGCAAGACAATGCTCTATGGGCCAAGAGCTTGCAATTATCCCTTTGAGTGTCGTAAGCCTCCACTTAGGTACCAGGCAAGAGATATTGCAAATCATAAAGCTCCTAATTAAAAATAAAAAAGAATTAGGATTATTTTATATAATTTTATTTTACTATTAATAAATTTATCTATATAAAGTTATATTTTATTCTAATAATAATATTTTGCTGGTCGGATGATTGAGGGGAGGTACCTAGGTGGAGGCTTGTGACACTCAAAGGGATACTTGCTCTCTGAGGTTGACATGATCGGCTTTGCACTGTTTCAACAGCCTGCATACACAGCTCACAGTTTTCTATCACCCATCTCAAATCCAGAAGTTCGATCAAGGGAGCCTGAGTTGGTTTAGTGCTTTGCATGATTCATGGGTGCAAGCGGAATGAATGTGCAAGGGTGAGAGGTTACGGAAGAAAATGACAGCGATGAATCGGCTAATAGGCATTAATCAACCAAGAGAACAGTACTTATTATTGCAGCGTTTGAATAAGGAACCAAGATCCAATGCTTACGAAACGTCCTATTCCTGTCGATCATTGGGGATCATTGCAAGGCCGAGGCGAGGCGAAGCACTTCGGTACGACGTATGGAACATTCCAAGTGTCAAGCCAAGACTGGATTCGGCGGCGATGACAGACAGGGCCAGGGAGGATATAATGGATTCGCTAAGGTGCATTAGAATGGGAAGGTCCTTGCCTCGCATCCGAAAACCTGCCTGGGAGCGGGATCGATTTCACGAGAACCTGAATACACGGTACTGCATTTGCTCTAAGTAGGTAAAAGGCCGATGTCCACTCTGTATCGGTTCGCAGATGGAGCATCCCAGCCGCGAGATATTTGTTTCCCATTGTTTTCTCTCACGTACAAAAGCGGCCACAAGACCCTGCTGGCTGCATGGGACCCGTGATGGTCTATATCTTGCTGGAGGGGTTGGAGTTAGGGCAGGCCCCCCATCCTGTTCGTCGAAGGGTCGAGGGGGGAGCTGGGCCTCGAATCCGGAATAGACCGATGCTGGATTTGCGGCGAGTGTGACTCGGCCAGGGCTCTTAGGCAGGCAGGGGTGCCTCTTGAAGGAGAATACTGTGTTGGGCGAGGTGGTGCGGTGGTATGCCCGCAAAGAGGAAGCGGAACTTGGGGGTGTGAAGACGGAACTGGGCTGGTCCTGCATATCTGGATGCTTGTGATGTACATGTTTCCTTTTTTTCTTTTTCTTTTGTATGACAAGCAGATATCATGCCACTGCGGCTCAATATATCTATTTCCCCGTCTGCGTTTGGATGGCGATCTGAGATTTGGGGATCTACGAGAGCATAGATCACCACAGCGGGGGTGGAATGATGGACTTCTCTTTGCTCGTTAGCTCGCAGCTAGAACAGACGGGTATACGGCATGGAAATGGGGAAGCGAGGACAAAGGGCAGGGTCTCGACGGGCCATCATCATGTGAGAGGCGAGTGGTGAAAGGGTGGACTCGCGAACCGAGGTGGCTAAATCGGGCAACGCTGGTCCGGTGGATGGAACCCTCGAGGATTCGACCTGAAGGGGTTACCCCCCCCCGCAACGGGCCTGGTGCAGCACAGCTTTTTGGAGACGACCACTTGCGTGTACAAGACGTTGGTTGTCTATTTTTTGCGAGGGAACCATCATGGGGTTGGGTTGGGTTCGGAATCGAGCGATTGGGTGGATGAATTGGCTGTCCGGCCGATGCATTTCCCATACAATACAGCCCGCATCCCCTCCACTCGTCGAGTCGTCGTTCCAGACAATGCCCTCGCGCTTCTCCATCCTCATCTGCCGAGTCCTGTGCAATTAGAAGTCTGACTGGCTTTTTTTTCGTACTCCAGCATCGCCAACCAATAGGACCACCATTGCCCCTGATCACATTGAGCTTATCGGCAACGTCTGACGACGACCACGACGCCCTTTTCCGCAACGACCGACGACGACCACGACAGCGACGAAGCGACGCCTCGTTCGCAGGGAGGTTCGAATTTTCGCAAGTCGCACCGTATCACGAAGCCGTGCGCCTATTTTCGGGTTTCTCTCTCTAGATCACGGACCCATCCCTAGGGCGAGTGAGGAGAAAATCTTGAAACATAGCGGCAGAAGCGAGCCGGCTTAAACCTGGTTCGCGCCTCTCTCCATCTATCAAGCGCTTTGCTAGTGCGGGAAAACATAGGCGTTTTTTTCGTCCCTTTCTTGGGCCTCTAAAGTACCTATAGTAGCTGATCGACAGCTGTATGCCACCCGGTCAGCGCTGACGGCGCCGCATTAATAGCGTCGCGTGTTTACATCGCAAACACGTCTGGTTTCCCCCCTCGTCTTCCTTCCTTTGACATCGTCACCAACGTCGGCGATCCGACCTTGTTGTTCGCCTCCCATCGCCTCCTCTTCTTCTGCTGCTCTTCCGGCAGGTCTGTCTTATCCCTTCGTTCTATTTTCCATTCTTCTTTCGCTTACTTCTTTTGACGCTCACAGTAGCACACGCACTCCAACACGTGTGAACCTGAGACCACCCCCCGTTTTTTTTCGTTTCCACCACGATCCCTGAATCGCAGAATCGCCCCACGTCCTTTGCGGGAAGCTTTTTCGGGGTTGTATTTGATTGACACAACACACCCCCCTCCCTTTTTTTCCCTCTCTCTCTCTCTTGGTGATCGACGAAGGGACCCTCCTACTTTTAAACTAAATCCCCCACTCTCCGCTTGGCGAATATCCCGTCGAATTCGCTTCCGCTCCTTGTACGCGTATGCCTCAAGACGACAAGGCGATTGAACAGGAGGAGCAGCTGCAACAACAGCAGCAGGGGCAGGATAAGGAGCAGGAGCAGAAGCAGAACAGCACACGCCGTTTTCTCGATTCAATTACCAAGATGACTGCCGATGACGTCGAGACCAACGGCCGCTTCTGGCGCAAGCAGAAGCTTGGCTCGACGGATTACACCCTACAGGAGCGCAACATCGAGGCCGGTTCGCGAGATGGAGATGGAAGCGGCAGTGTGAACGAGGGCAACTCGACCGAGTATCGCACCTACAAGCGCCGGTGGTTTGGGCTGGCCCAGCTGACGCTCATGAACATCATAGTCTCGTGGGATGTAAGTCGTCCCAAGCTCTTTTTTCGCTCCCCGACGGTGGGTCGCTGTCTCGTGCTGTGCTAACACTTATACGCTTGCAGTGGATGACATTTGCCCCCGTCTCTAGTCATGCCGCATCCTACTATAACGTGAGCGAGTCTACCATCAACTGGATCAGCACCGCCTTCTTCCTGTCCTTCGTCGCCGTCTTCCCCATCAGCATTGCCGTCCTGCACCGCGGGCCCAAGATCGCCTTCATGGTTTCGGGCCTGCTCATTCTCATCGGCAACTGGATCCGCTATGCCGGCTCCAACAAGCCCAGCGGCGGCCACATTGCCCACGCCATGGCCGGCGAGATTGTCATTGGCTTCGCCCAGCCTTTTATTCTCGCCGCGCCCACCCGCTATTCGGATCTGTGGTTCACTAACCGTGGCCGCGTTGCCGCAACTGCCCTGACCAGCTTGGCCAACCCCTTTGGAGCCGCGCTGGGACAACTGATTACGCCTCTGTGGGTGAGCAAGCCCAGCGATGTGTCCAACATGGTGCTTTACGTATCCATTATTGTGAGTCCCCCCCCTCTCTCTCCTAGTTTTGCCCATTCAAGTTTTACTTACATGCATCGCCCGAAAGTCCACTGTCTGTGCCCTTCCGGCTCTCTTCGTTCCCGCCAAACCTCCGACTCCCGTTGGGCCTGCTTCTGAGACGCCCAAGCTCAGTCTCCGAGCCTCTGTTAGCGCCCTCACCCAATCTCTTGAGCTGTGGCTTATTCTCATCCCGTTCGCCATCTATGTCGGCTTTTTCAACTCCATCTCGTCCTTGCTGAACCAGATGCTCAACCCATATGGCTTCTCCGACGACCAGGCTGGAATCGGCGGCGCTGTTCTCATCGTCGTGGGTCTCGTTGCCTCTGCCATCTCGTCCCCCATCATCGACCGCACCAAGTCGTTCCTCCTCACCATCAAGCTCCTCGTCCCGGTCATCGCTCTCTCCTACCTTGCCTTCATCTGGATGCCCCAGACCCGCGAGATCGCTGGGCCTTACGTTGTCCTTGCCGTCCTCGGCGCCTCCTCCTTTTCTCTCGTTCCCGTTGCTCTCGAGTACCTCATCGAGCTTAGCCATCCTCTCAGCCCCGAGGTCACGTCCACCATTGCCTGGGCCGGTGGCCAACTTTTTGGTGCCATCTTCACTATCGTCAGCGATGCCTTAGTAGCAGGACCCAATGCCGATCCTCCCAAGAACATGAAGAAGGCCCTCATCTTCCAAGCTGTCATCGCTCTTGTTGTTGTGCCGCTCCCTCTTTGCCTCGGCCTGTTTGGTCGCCACGAGAATGTCACTCTTCGACGTGTCCGCTCTGATGAAGAGGTCCGACCTCGCAATACCGTTACCAGAGTGGAATCTTGATTTTGCGCGAGGACTCATCTTTGTGGAGGATGGTGCTAAAGGAATCTGCGATTTTCGCAATGAAACGAATGGAATGGGAATGGGAATAATAATTAATATCTGTATAAATATGTATAACCGTAAGCCATGCGTGCCGTTGCCGCATTATACCCATTGAGCTGTAGCTCTGCCTCTTGGCTTTATAAACCAAACAATTCATCATAGCCCCTTTGGCATATGGTCTCTTTTTTCGAACTACTTGTCCCGTCTAATTTCGTTTATCCATGCTTTCATGCCTTGCTGAGACCGAGAATTGATTCCCACTCTTGCCTCAACTCTTCCATCTTCTTCCAGCACTCGGCTCCAAGCGACTCGAACTCAACAATGTCGCTCTTTGTGGCGTTGGGAGCACCCAGCTTCCTGCCAACCTTCTTGCTGAGGTAGCCCACGGTAGTATCATCGTTGGGGTCCTCAACTCTGCCTTCCCAGCCCCATCCCTCCACCTCGGTCTTCTTCACATCCTCCTCGAGTTTGTGATTGCAGCTGCTGCCCCACTTGACGTGCTCGGCTTTTAGCTCATCAAGGGTTTCCTGCTCCTGCAGAGCGATCCAAGCAGTGGACTTGGCTCCTTTGTAGCTGTCAACGCCGTGCCAGGGAGATCCGAGCCAGCGAGCCACGGCGAGGGCCATTGTGTATGCCCACATGAGGAACCAAGGAACAGGGAAGAGTGTGCTGGCAACAATACCGGGGTGAGTCAGGTACACCTTGGGTCGAATTGGCTTCTGCTTGGCCTCCTCGGGGTCGTCGATGGTAAGGAAGGGGGTGGAGTAGGGTTTAGAGGAAGGCAGGCTAGCAGTTAAGGAAAGAATATCAGTCAGTCTCTTGGCGGATTCGTAGGGCCCGTCACCAACGAAACATTGGAAATCGGAAATGTCAAATGATTTGCGGATAGCCTCGAGACTGCTTGACCAGACGATGCGACCGGGGGCCTCGCTTTCGGAGCGGCGACTGAGAAGAGGAAGAAGCTGGTGGGCGAGGACGTAGTGGCCGAAAACGCAAGCTGAGAAGACCTCGCCGAGGAGGGGCTTGGCGGGCTGTTGATAGGGGTTAGCAATCGTCTATTGCGCACAAAGGGAGGCACCCACGTAGTTGTACTGTGACCGCTCGTTCAGGATGCAAGTCGGAAGAGCAATCTTGAACGAGGGCCAAGTGACGGACTGTAAAAGGCCCTGGGTCAAAATGACCCAAACAGCCTTGGGGTAGTTGCATCCCGACCAACCGCCGTATGCAGCATTGCAAATAACACTATCTATTTTTGGGATTCGCACGTTGCGCAGGTATTCGTCCTCGAGGCCCTCGGGGTTGCTCACGGGCTGGCGGACCAGGCGGTCGGCGAATGCGTAGATGCCACGGATATCACAGAGGTCGAGCTGCAGACTCAGGACGTGGATTCGCTTGACCGTGTCTTGCCACCGGTAGCCATCGCCGACTCGGGACTGCAGCGACCTGGATGTCTGGGCGGCGTGCTCGGCGTGGGCGCGCAAGGAGCTGATGGTCTGCAGGGACTTGGACTTGGAGCGGGTGGTGGGGATGATGATGAGGTGGGATGTAAGGGACCGAGTCGCGAGGAATTCGTCAATGAGGCGTTCTCCGATGCCGAGGCCAATGCCACTAACATAGAGGTGTCAGTATGGATGCCGCAGAGGGGCGAGCGGTGCGGGCGGAAAAGGGTCCTCTACCTGTTGGCGCCTGTAATTAGGACAAAGAGCTGCTCATGGGAAGGGACAGCCTCCCAGGGCGCTTGGGCGGCAGCCAATTGAGAGCCCATTAGATCGAGGGTAGAATTCTGATAGTTTTTGAAGCACTGCAGCGGTGCAACGAGAGATGGAGCATGTGGTGCGGCGGGGATACGTAATTGGGAAGCGGTGTCGTTTTAATTTATGGTCGGCGCGCTGGGGAAGCTTTCGGGTGGATTCATTAACTGCTTCCTTGCCCCACGTGATGCTCCAATCGTCGACAGCATAGCCATTCAGAGCGCAAGCTACACTTCATTTGTCTTTGAACGGCAATCCTCTATGGATTCTCCTTCAATGTGGCGCTGCACTACCGTCACTCAAACATGTGTTACTCACGAATCAAGTCTTAGAGCAAAACGCAATAAGAATGCGAAATATCCGTATACGAATACGTCAGCTTCACACCCCACCAACTTCCAGCCAACACCTAAGCCATGCAACTCCCCTAACCCATCTCCCACAATTGTGGGGCGGCTTTTTGAGTCCCGAGTCGCCTCATCCTGTGTACTCGGATGCAAGCCGATCCGAGAGGAAAATACCACAAAGAAGCAATCTTGGTGTGTTTTGGCACCAGCCATGAAAATGACATCTCCCGAAACATGGAGCCATTTTACATTACAATACATCTTAATTCAAGCGATACCAAGAATCTTGCCAATTCTCATGCTAGCAATACGTTTATTTGCATTTACGATTACAATCAGGACATGATGTTCTTCTTTTATTTCCATTTCATTACGTATATAGAATCACTACAGGGAATTATAGATTTAGGGCGCCAAATTGTATCAATCATAATCATTATTGGTTCTTGTTATCTCATTACAATGCCTAGGAAATCTCCATCATCGTATCAACCAACAACTGGCTTCATCAAATGCCATGTTTCCCCTTGCAGTAAACTCCATAGAGATCGTCATCGCTTTTGCTTTCTGTCCTCGTCTTTGGGCAAGCAGCCCAAATAACGCTTACATTTTTACAGTGCCATCCTAATTGGCACCAAATTACTCTCGGGACTTGTTAACGCCCTCACGCACAGCCTCCAGAATCAGATCCTTGGCAAGTTCAACGCCATCCTGAGTGCCGATGATCTCAATGGCCTCATCCTTGGCCTGGTCTCGGGGCACCTGAATCTTGCAGTTGCTCTGCTTGCGGATCGTGTTCACCTTGGAACCGTTGGGGCCAATCACATGGCGGTAGGTTCGAGGGTCGGGCAAGACAAGGTAACCGGTGGCATCGTTCTTCTTGGCCTGCTCAATGGCCTTGACAATAGCCTCCTTGGCCTTGGCCACATTCTCAGAAGAACCACGCAGGACCCAAGGAATCTCGCCTTCCTCGCCAGAGGAGATCTGGACAATCTTCCACGAGTGGGCATCCGAGTTGGCACCCTCATCATCTGTGATCAGTGGCAGAGAACCAACGTTGGAGCGGGAAGACGTGTCAGGCTTGGCAGGAAGGGCCGCACCAGCATGGTCGACGGTGACGTGGTGGTTGTTGCGCAGCTGGCGGAAAAACTGGCCACCGTTGGAGATGGAGTGGTGCAGGTTGCGGGGAACCTGGAGTGTCTCGCCCTGCTGAGACTTGACTAGAGACAGGATGTGCTCCTTGGCCTCGGCCACATTCTCGGGACGACCAGTCACCTTGACTCCGGTCTTGCCGTCACCCTGGCGAGGGACGTCAATGCTGACGGTGAACTTGGTCTCAAGCTGGCGCTTGACATCACCTCCGCGGCCGATAAGGGAGCGGTGGTTGTCAATGGGCACATCCACGATCTCGGTGACCTGGCTCTCACGCTCAGAGACAATCTCCTGAATGCGATCGATGATCTTCTGAACGACATCGGTGCGACCCTCGATCTTGATGGTGTTTCCGTCTGCCTCCTGCTTGGGGAACTGGATAGTGCGGGCAAGCTCACGTCGGTCGTCAGAACCACCGGCCTTGACGACGATATCACGGAGGTTGGCGCCTATATATAGTTAGTGACAGATTCGCGACAGTGAAAAGGGAAAATAACATACCGCTGGCACCAATCAGAGCCTTGTGGTGCTTCTTCTCGACATCCAGAGTGCGAACCACGGTGTCGTCGAAGACAGCGCGCTTCTCCTCCAAAATCTTCTTGGCCTTGGCGACCTGAGCGGCGGTACCCTTCAGCTGAATCTCAACAATAGGGGTGTCTCGGTCGGCGGGCACGTCAATCTTGCAGCCAGAGGCCTGTCGCAACTCGTCAAGTGCAGCACCACCCTGGCCAATGAGGGATCCAACCTGCTTCTGCTGAACAGGAACGGTAGCCGTGGCAGAGTGCTCCTCAAGGTACTTGTAGAGGGAGAAGAGCTCATCGCGAGCCTCATCCGCACCCTTCTTGGGGCCACGGATCATGACCTCGTCGGCAGGCTGCTGTCGGCGAGGCTTTCCGGTCTCGCTGGCAGCATCTGCGTTGGACTGGTCATCCGCAGCGTTCTTGGCAGATCGGGGGAAGAAGATCAAAACCTTGTAGCGAGTCTGAAGACGGTTGATCTGGCTACCCTGGGAGCCGATAAGCTCTCGGTGGTACTTGGGGTCGATCTTCAGTACGTGGGTTGTCTCGTCAGCCAGAGTGCGGGAGAGACCCTGGATGTGAGAGCGGGCAGACTCAGCCTTGGCCTTGGGACCCTTGAGCTCGACCTTGCCGTCTTGGACCTGGATCTCGACGTCGAACCGGTCACGCAGCTCTCGAATGTTGCTGCCACCCTTTCCGATCAGGTGGTTGGCAAACTTCTGAGGGAAGTCAAAGGTGAGGGTGAAGCCACGCTCCTTCTCATCCTCCTTCTCCTGCTCCACAAAAGCAGAGGCCTTGGAATGGAGCGACTTGACAGCCGACTCGGGACCACGGAGGGTAATGGTGGTTCCAACCTTGGTGACACGAATGGGAATCTGGTCGTTGGAGCGGCTTTCCTGCTCCTTCTTGATGAAACGTCGAAGTCTCTCATGGAACTTCGGGGGAACATCGAGGGATGCAGTGGTAATCTTCTCCTGCTTGTTGATGAGCTCAAGAATGTGCTTCTCAGCGTCACGAAGGCCCTTCTGGAAAGCCTTGATCTCAGCATCGGTAGGCTTGTTGCGGGGGAGCTGGAAGGGGCCATCAGCCGGGTCAGGGCCCTCGAAAACTAGGAGGACAGGGGCATTAGGCTGAGAGGTCTCAGGAACAACAACCTGGACACCGTAGTCCTGCTTGACTCTGGGGGTGACATCATTTCGGATGTGCTGGTGGAAGAAAGAGTCAATGGGGACCGTGGCCATACGAGAAGGAGGCTGAGCGTTGATCAAGCCAGTAATCTCAGATTGGGCACGAATGGCATTCTTTCCCTCGCGGGAGTAGAGCTCCCAGGGAAGGGCACCGTCCTGAGAGAAGGGGGTGTTGATGTGAGTGTTGTAGAGCTTCTCAAGACGCTCAATCTCCTTGCGGTGACGGAGGTAGCGGGTGACATATCCAGCGTGGGCAGCAGCACCGCTGGGGGCATTGCGGTGGAAGCGACCAATGTCCAGGTTGGACATTTGCATACCCATGGCGAGATCCATGGCCTTCTCCAAACCAGCCTGGACCTGATCGGCAGGACCGATCACGGTCACGGTGTCGTCATCCTCATCAGTGGGCAAAATGATGGCGCAGCCGGTGTCGGCGAAGAAATCCTCAGTGGGGATACCTCGGTCACCAATGATGAACTGGTGGCGACCTCGCTGGATGGAGAGCTGCTCGGCCTCGAGCTGTCGGTGAAGCTCGGCGACTTGGCGCTCGATCTCGGCGCGGACCTTCTGGACAGCGGCGCGGTCACCGGCGAGCTGGATGTGGTTCTCGTCATGACCAGCTGGCACAAAGACGGGTCGCTGGCCAGGAGCAGGAGCGACAGGAGCCGGAGCAGAAGTGTAGGCCTGGTGAGGGGGGACGCGGATCTGAATTCCATTGCTCTCCTCCAAAGCACTGGCCAGAGAGTTTCCGGGACCGGCAATGAAGGGGTAGAAGGCAGCAGGGATGCCGCGGACCTTGGTCTGAGCATTGGCAGATCGCTCGCCAGCGATCTTGAGAATCTCGTTGCGAGCGGAGGCAGCAGAGAGCGCATTGCCCTCGACAACGACGTCAATAGTGGCATCGTCATCGTCGTCAATGGGCTGGTTCTCGTCAACCTTGGGCAATTGAATCTTGGCACCAGTCTTCTCCTGGAGAGCCTTGATCATAGATCCACCCTTGCCAATAATGTGGGCGCGAGTGGACTGGGGAATCTCGACGGTGATGGTTTGCTGGGGGGGTTGGTTAGCGGTGTAGCAAGGAGAAGTGGGACGGCATATGGGCTTACCTTTGTTCCAATTTGAGAAACCAGGTCCTTGAGTGCCTGTTGAGCAACATCTTGAGGACCGGTGGCATCAAACTTGAGGCGACCGTTGGATGAAGTGGCCATGCTGATGGTGGCGCGAGACTTGCGGTTGATATCCTTGATGATATCAGGGATGGGCCTCCTGAGCTGGTTTCGGGGCATGATGAACTGAGGCTCAAGGGTGACAGTCTCGACATTGCGACCAGGAATGAACATGGAAGGAGTGGCATTTTGGGGAGTAGCAGCTCCAGACGCCGGGGTAGAGGAGCGCGAGGGACCGTTGGATGCAGCACCGTTAGACTTGCCGTTGGCGGTGTTCTTTGCTCCCCAGATGGGTGCCACGTTGGCGCTCTTGCCCTTGGGAGCGCCAAGTTCAGGGAACAATTCGTGAGATTGGGTGTCAAGAGCAGTCTTGGGGCCCTGAGCCTGCTTGCCAGCGGCCTTGGAGCTGATGGGGGCAGCCCAAGAACCGGAGGCATCGTTGGTGGGCTTGGGGAGATCCTCATCCGGCGCATCCTCAACGGTGACATGATGAGGGGCCTCAGCATGCTTCTGGAGAAGCTTCTGGGCGGCAGAGAGCTCACCAACGTTGGTGGCGTCGACGGGGGTCTCGGTGGCCATGATTGAGGTGTTGTTTCGATGTAGCGACGTTGGAAAGGGGAGGCGTGAACGGTTGGGATCAGGCGATGCCGGGATCGACTGTGGAGAGCTTGTTAGGATCAAATCATGCCAACTATGTCTGCACCGAGGCGGCTGCGCGACAATGAGGAGGGCAATGGGGAAAAAGGCGAACGTACGGAGTCTAATGGCTGCTTAAAGCACGGAAGCTTGCAGCCAGCGGATGCTGGGATGATGGGATAGGATGCGAGAGCTCAAGACAGGCGGAAGACGACAAATGACCAGATGCTGCAGAGTCTGAGGTCTCTAGAACATTGTGCAAGGAACCAACAGACGACGATGACCAGTAACCAGGAGGAACAACCAGAGATGTGGCAGAGACCGGGGGACAGGGAGAGGCGGATGAAGATGAGAAGTTGGGAGTGTGAAGTTGGAGGTTGGAGGTTGAAGAGGGTGAGGTGGAAGTTTCTCCAAACTACCCGGAGTTCTAGGCTCTGAGCCGCCCTGGCAGACCGTCACTTTTTTTTCCCTAGCAGGGGATCGCGGGGGGTCGCGAGTCACTACCGACCTCCCTATGGAGCCAACTACTCTAAAATTCCATCTAAAAAGGACACCTACGACACTTTTTACCTTTGCCTGAATGGATAGAGCCCCCTAGAACTTACGCGAAGCTTGGTTGACCGGAGCTACCAGAGAACCCGACAGCCAAGAAGCCGCCGAACCAGCAACGGTAAACGACGGTTAGCAGGCCAGCTGTCAGCGGGTCCATTGTCTCCCTTTGGGACTGGTTCATCCATGCTGTCCAAAAATGGAAAACCGGGAAACATGGGTGGAAGTCACGAGACCTGGCATGTGACCCTTCACCGTCGAATCTTTCTGGGGAGTTCCATTTTGAATTGCGCGATTCTAGGTGTGAGATGGACCATGCGAAAGACCACGTGAAATGAAAATGGCCTTGCCTAGCTTAGGAATAACTTACCGCCAGGTCGGTTGAATTCTCGCTCCAGATTCCGTTCTGGTCGTGGGTTTGGTCGACCTTGCACCCTGCGTCGCCGCCACTGGCTCGCTTGCCAACCAACACATGCATCCGTCCCTGGTTCTTGTCGAGGGAACGCTGAGAGGTGTGTCACCGAGGCACACATGTGCTGCTACTTATCTGAATTGGCAATGCTAAGGAACGGTGGAAAGTGACGCAATCTTGGTCAGAAATTTCCCCGGTCATGCCTGGAAATGGAAGCCTTCTGGGGTGTAAACAGGTGTTCTAAGGGGTCAACCTGCTCATGAGTGGTCGGATCAGTCCCGTCTGGTCCGAGAGAACGCAGTCTGTGCAGATTGGTTAGCTGTGGGGTCACATTTGAGTATGCCATGGTCCAACAAGTGTGTGTCTGCAGAGATGGCAAGCCACCAACCAAACCCAATGTCTCTCATACAGGAACGTTGCACTCGGCAGTGGGTTGAGGTGTACCATCATTTCTGTCCCCTCTTTCCTCCCTTGCCATGCAAAATGCCACCACCATACCCAACAGATTCGGACATTTTTTTTTCTTCCTTCGCAATGGCAAGCAAATGACATTACTAGGATGGTTTGCTGGGTTTGTAGGGAAATGCCAGCACTCTGCGACAATGTAAGTTGGGTTTATGGTAGATGGATGCGGGTCTCGTCCGAATTTCTAGATTAGGCCTGGGAAGTGGTCTCATGTGGTGCCAAGGAGAAAATAGTTGCAATCTCCGCTCGGCCAGATTGAGGCTATGACAGGTTGTCAGTGCACGATGATCCCGTGTCCCGCGGGCCGCAATGATCAGGGTTTTTCGCGATTGTTCCAAGCGCCTATCTTGGGGGAGCTTCCCACGAGGGCGGTGGCCTCGGAAGGGACCCCGAAGGTTCGAAACGGAGTTTGAGATGTCAACCGCACGCCCCTCGGGGATCGGAAAATTAGCTGCAATACGGAGAAAATGCAAGTGACGCTCTGAGGGCGTGATCTGAGAGCATTGAACTTTTGAAATGCGACTGAACCCTCTCCTTTTTCCTGATCTGAGCTCCTGCACCTCGCCCCTCCTGCGACACCAGCGATTGCATCGCTTGGCTACTGCAGGTACGGATTCAGATGGCATGCGACACGGCACGGAACGGGAGGGGAGGGGAACCTGACGACTCGAGCACACACCCACGGTACTTGGCCAAGTACTGTGCGCAGCATGTTGGTACTCGCTAATTAATATCATGAATGTGATAATGTCGTAGAACGACAGCTTCGTTGGGCTTACGACGTGGGGCTCTGACGGGGGTAACACTCGCTTCCTGCGAGGATAACCGTACGAGAAGCTCACGGCATTACTTGGCCATGTAGGACGGCAAGATTACTCTCGGGGACCAAGAGGTTTATCGAGTGGCGGCCGGGGGATCGGATGGCTCAAAACGAGCACGTACGCGGCATCCCAACGAAGGCTGAAGTACCGGAGCAGGATTTGATATCGCTATCACCGAAGGCGGCAAGGGCCAGTGCCGAGTGTGGGCACGCCGATTTCGACGATACACGAGACGGCGACATCCACGCCGGACGACAGATGTGTGTCAAAAAGGAAGTAGTGCGGGCCAGGGCTTGTAAAAAGGGTCACCCCAGACAGCTGGATGCGCCACCGAAAGTTGCTCATCGAGATGCAGGTCGCGCGGTGGAGACGATGGTAGGTGTGGAGGACGACAGATGGTGTTGCATTTGCTGAGCGTTTGTCATTTGAGCGGAATCGCAAAAAAAGAGGGATCCTTGCATATACTATCTTTCAATGGCACGGTAGTCTGTAGCTAAAGTTGAGAGACCCAAAATGTTCAAGTGATTGGGTGGCATTGACCAACCGTGAGCGACAAAAGAGAATGCAGTCGCCGTTGGATGGTGTGGGACAACTCCTCGTATTGCGTTGGCCTGTTCTGCAGGTAAGCGACGTGATAGGATCTCGTTCAACATGGACCGAGAACAAGTGCGAGGACAAGGTGATCGACAGAGAAATTTGCAATTGCCGGCAACACAGGAGGTCAGAGACGAGACAAGTTTGAAGCGGCCTAAGTTGAAGCGACGAGTATCAGCATCAGCGCTGGCTGCGTCTGGCGGGCCCAAGATCATGTATGTCTCGCATCGCCAGGCCGGACGAGCGCTGGGGCCCAATCGAGAGGGCTGAAATGCCCATGTCCCGCCGCGTGCTAGGTCCCGGGGAGAAAGATTGTGTGGACTGGGGAACTGAGACGGACGCCCCCCCTTGTGGCGTGAAACGTCAAAGGGTCCCCCATCCCGGATGGCAAGAGCTGAATTGATTCACCTAATTCCCGGAGCGCAGTCTTGGAATGGTTTACTTGCATGCAATTGGGGCATATTTTGATGAGCGGTTACGACGCCGAGAGCCAATTCGTCCCCAAGCACAGGATAGAGCATGGGTGAGGCCTGACGCCCACCGTAAGCATGGGCATATAGGCGCCGCTGGCGACGCGGGGATCCAAGACGAGACGACATGAGACGATGCCGTGGACTGGCAGGCTCAGTCGGTAGCATGCGATGGAGTCAGGATTGTGCCAGGAAAGGATCGGATAATGAAGCGAGTTAGTCCATAGGTTAAGCAAAAGCAAGGTCCAGCATTGATGAGATGATGGGGAAGCTAAGGACCAGCGGCCCCATCCTCGTCACGTCTCTCCAATGCTGCATCACTGCAAGTCTGTAACCTGCTTCAGCCTCCGGGCTCAACGTTGCGGTTCCCGATGGCAGCCCCCAAGAAATCGGCCCCACTAGGCCTTGGCCCGGCGTCAAATGAATGACGGTATGGGATGTGCGATTTCGCCGAGAGCTGTAAAAGGAAAAAAAGGAATGAAAAAAAGAATGAAAAAATTAAAACAGCCGAGGAAGAGCGATATACAGCCGCCGCATAACCTTGGTGCCGCGTGCTTGGACTGGCTCACAAGTCAGCCATGGCCAGTGGCAGTTCGGAGAGTGCCACATCAGCATTGAGCCCAGCAGGGCAAGCTTACACGGTCCCACCGGCCACGAGCTGGCGAAGGAGGACGAGGAGACGCGGCGGCCAGTCCATTGACGCTCTAGATGCATTCGTCGGTACTGGTCCAGCTGTATGTCCCCGGATACAAGTAACGTGTAATACGTACATCTGACAAGACAGACCATCCCATTTAGACGGCTGGTAACATGGTTGCACTGCGTATGGGTAGCAGCCGGTTTGAGATTGACCAAGGACCATGAGCTCCATCCAGCCTTGTTCATACTGCAGCTACGGGAGACTTTGGAGCCATTGAGTGCTCTGACCCCCCCTCCAACACCCTCTCCAGCAGTCTTGTCTTCAGCATCGAAGTTGCGAGATCCTGGATCCTGCTCCACCCACGCATCCACTCACGCCCGCACCTGGTGCGTTTGCTACGCGCTTAAACTGGGCGTGGGACCGACACACACACTTGATCACAGACTTGTGGGACTGGGACTGGGACTGGGACTGGCACCAGCGCTGGCACTTCTCGGTGGGAGACTGTTATAAACCCACGCCCCCATGCCACGACCCCATTTCCCCAAGTCACTGGAGCGCGCATGAGAGGACAGCGCCCAGAAGCCTTAGACAGCGCAGGCATGGTTCCGAGACAAAGTGGAGGGCGAAGGACGCAGAAGAATGAAGAAGTGTAAGACTTTAGGATACAGAAGACTAGGCAAGTTATAGAGCTTAGGCAAACCAGTTGCACTCGAGGTGGAACTCGTCAAGCTGGCTTAAAGGGTCAAGCAAGGTACAGTGCAGCGCAGTGCAGCGGCTGCACAGTCCACCACAGTGTGTGCATTGACTGGCCCATGCGGATGGACAGAGGGCCAGGCGCCTTGTTGTCGCCGTTCATCATGGCATGAAAGGCTAAACCAAAGCAAAGGAACAGAACCCTTGGTCCAGAATCAAGACGCCTCTCCTCTGCAGCCGACCGGCAAGGCACCGAGTTGGGTCCGCACGCATACATGCCGTTCCGACTCGAGCAATTCGGCGTCTTCGTCACTCGTCACCCCTGACCAACATGTGTCAAGACGACGGCTCACCAGCCAGCAGAGGCGACACAGCCCCCTCGGTCTGCATCTCGCTGCGTCCCATCCCCCGGGACGCCAGCCAGCAAGGCACTAGGGCAGAGAGGCATCAAGCGCGAATCGCTGACCACATATTGCGCGACGGGGCGAGCGACAAGGCCAGAGGACCCCCAATCAAGACCCCCGTAAACTCTGACCGGACACTTGCACATCATGTTGTTGTCGCTGTGCGTCCATGGCAGAGCACGTCGATGCAAGACAGGGTTACCCAAGGGACGCCAAAAGCCAAAAGCCAAGATGAGCGTCCAACCAGTGCACCGGTCCAGCCACCATGTGTCGCTTGACGGGCCTTCACACTGTCAAGTCGCGCCAACGGCCCGAGGAAAGGTGTGGGAAAGAGGCGCGAGTGTGAGTGGTGGGCGCAGGCCCTTGAAGGAAGCGGAGGGGAGAGAGAAGGAGAGCGCGCGGCCAGGCCAGGACTCTCTCTCACTCACCTCTTCAGGTCGCTCCAAGGGAGTTAGGCACAATGTTCCTGGGCTTTGCCGGGGTTGCTGCTTGGTACTTCCGGGTCAGTGTGCTGGCCTCGGCGGCGCGAGTACCTCCCTACCCATATTTGGCCGCCCACATGGCTCAAGGTACCAAACGCAGCCTAGCCCGGATAGGCCAGGGAGGTGGAGGATTCACACTCCCGGAGCGGCAAAACACGTCTCCCACGGACCCTGCTCCATCGCACTTACGCCTGGCCTGGGTTCTGAATGAATGCCCAAAGCACACCGCACCAGTACCAGACGAGGAGAGAGATTCCGGGCGTAGTTCGTAGACTCGACGAGAGGCGTAGCAAGCAAGAAACCAATTCATGCCGTAGACCAGCCTGCTAAGCCCTCAACGCGTCCACTGATGACTCCGAGTATCGATTCGGATTCGCGCCAGGCCTGGTCGGGTTCAATTCTTCGCATCCCACTTCGAACACGGGCCATATATCCAAACTCATCCCCTACATCACCGCTCCCCTCCCCACTCATATCTCTCGTCGGTTGCTGTCGTGTTTTTCTCCATCCCCTTTCTTGTTTCCTTCATTTGTTTTTAATCATCTAGACGACAAGGCTGGGGCTTGACAGTCGGCACCTCGCGCCAGATAAGTTGGGTAGCCCGCATTTGCGCATTTCGCTTCACGCATCATCCCTCACCACCTCGCCATCACCACCCACGCTTGGCCACTCACTCGTCAGCACCAGTACCCGCGCCGGCGCAGCACAACCAAGGCACGACGCAGGGCGACACGGCACGACACAGCTCGACACAACACAGTACAGAATCAATACGAATCAGCACCCAGCAGACGGATACAGCAGCAGGAAAAAACAAGCATCTTGTGAGTTCTGGTTCCCGATTCTGATCTTGTTCCGAACATGGCTGGACGCCCGTTTCATTGCCCTCGATCCGCCCGCACCCCATCCCTTTGCTTCCCACCACCCCCATCCATCGTCCCCCGTCACTCAATCCGCCCGCATTCCCGCATTCCATCCATCTCGCCCTCTCACACCTGCACCTTACATTGCCTACCACATACCGGTAACCCGCATCGCACTGCATAGGTGCTACCTGGCCGCGGGTGTACATCTGTACCGCTGTACCTCCGTACCGTGCCATCGTACACGCTACGCTACCCTCTCCCCAGACAGCCTACCATTTTGGCGTACGCAGTACTTCCCACTTGGCCCCTCTCGTCGCCCCTCCCATCTCCCCCTCCACCCCCATCTGGCAGCCCACCTTGGCCGCCCTTGGTGGTCCCGCGTCAAGCACTCGACCGTTCAGCGGCCAGCGCCTCGCTGTGGCCAACCGCTTCTTCCCTGTTCCCCAAGTCGCAGTTCCCGGTTCCAAGTTCCCAGTCATCCCAGGCCAAATTGGAAAAAAAAAGCACACACGCTTACCAGTCAAGGCCCCCCCCCCCCAGCAGCATCCGAGCACAGGCGCATCCTAGAGCCACCAGAACACAAGCAAAAAAAGCACCAAGCGAAAGGTACAGCCAAAAGCACAAGCAGCAGCCAGGCCCGCCCGCCCGCACTGCACCGCGTCGGAATCTGGCTTTGTTGGCTCTGGCTGTGGCCGCCAAACCCGCCGCCATTTCCTCCTCGCACACCCTGCTGCCCTCTTGACCCATCGTCTGCATAGCCGTCTGAGACCTTTTTTTAGCCAAGCCTGCCGCCTGCTGGATCATGGACGGCCTAGGGTCTACCTCTTCTTCTGCTTCTACCGGCCATTCCCACCGTCGCAAACTCATCAAGAAGCCGCCTCCCTCTTCACATCACTATACCCGCTCTTCTTCTGGTTTCGATGGTGGTGCCGGTTACGACGCCGATTCACTCGGAAGCAAACGCAGCTCCCAGAGTCTGAGACGAGCCCCTAGTGCTCCCCCAGCCCGCTCCAACCCCGCGACCGCGTCAGGATATCCTAACGCCAACACCTTTCGATCGAACCCATCGCCCAACTTGGCCCCGGGCGAGTTTAACAACCCCTGGGCTCCCGTGCCTCGCAACAATCGACTCTCCGACTCATATCGCCCTCTTAGCAAGACCGCCCCCGACGACCTGATCGGCGCCCCATTCGACGGCGCCGCCATCCTGAATCGTATCGAGTCGACCAAGGTCCCAAGCCCCCAGGGCCCCGGCCACCGCCACAACCATCATTCCCCGCTGCTCAAGTCCGGCCCCGATTCACACCACGCGAGTCCCGTCCTCCGAAACTCTACCAGCTTCACCGCAATGGATCAACCTTTGTCGGAGAAAGTTCTTGGGCCGCGAGCTCCTACAGACGGTTCCATGGGCAACACAAAGCGATATTCAGACGACGGCAGAGAGCCCAAGTCCGCAGTCCTTCGCAAGAAGTCGGGCTTCTCTGGTTTCATGAACAGCTTAGTCGGCTCGCCCAAGAAACCCGTCATTTCTGCCCCAGAGAACCCCGTTCACGTCACCCATGTCGGCTACGACAGCCAAACGGGCCAGTTCACCGTGAGCATCCCATGCTTCACCATCCCGCGACGGTCTCCGTCCATTTTATTTTATTTTACTTTTTTCTGACAAGTGCAACAGGGCCTGCCGAAGGAATGGCAGCGACTGATCAACGAAAGCGGCATCCCCGAGAAGGAAAGGCGAGAGAATCCTCAAACGATGGTTGATATTTTGCAGTTCTACAAGGAGACCCAAGAGCGACCTGCAGAGGATCAGAGCCTCGAGAAGTTCCACCATGCTGGCGCCCAGTACGCGACCAACTCTCCTGCATCTGCAGCATCTCAGGGCATGTACCCGTCAAATTATTTGGGTATGTCACCAACCAGTCCATCCGCGGAACCCAGGTTTCCAACTGTCAATCATGAAGGAAGTTTTGAGAACCCCCGAGCACCCCCGCCCGTTCCCCGAGGCCAGACCCAAGGCAAGGATCTCATGCCCAGCCGACCCGCGCCAAAGCCGCCCATCAGCATGAACAACCGGCATCACCCCACGGGTGGCTACACCGCGAAAGACTCAGGCATTGGTATGTCACAATCCGATGAACCCTACGGCGCCAAGGACATCAGCCCCATGCTCCCCGAAGAACATCGCTCAAGGTCAAACTCACGCGTCCAAGGCACCGCGCCGTATGCTCCGTCAACCCCTCAGCAAACCCAGTCGGCCCAGGCACAAGCCGCGGCGTACCAGCAGCAGCTCATGCAGCAGCAGCAGGAACAGGCGCTGGCTCAGGCCCAGGCTGCCATGTCTGGCGGAATTGGTCGAGCACCCAGCAAGAGAACGCCTCACCCCCAGAACCCTGGAGCGATCGGACAGGCTCACGCCCCTTACCCGCGCGCCCCCGAAGCCAATGGGGTTGCCAACGCCCCACGCCAGCAGCAGCCGCAGCAGCAGCAAGCCGGAGCCGTTCCCGGAGCCAGGCCCCGACACCGCGCTCGTCAGAGCAACGCCATCGACGTTGTCGCTTCGCTCAAGCGCATCTGCAGCGAAGGCGATCCTCGCGACATTTACCGCGGATTCAACAAGATTGGACAGGGTGCCTCTGGTGGCGTCTTTACCGGTCACGAGCGCGGCACCAACAGGCTGGTTGCCATTAAGCAGATGAACCTCGAACAGCAACCTAAGAAGGACCTGATTATCAACGAGATTCTCGTCATGAAGGACAGCTCGCACCCCAACATTGTAAACTTTATCGACAGCTACCTCTGCGGTGGGGAGCTGTGGGTAGTAATGGAGTTTATGGAAGGTGGCAGCCTTACGGATGTTGTCACCTTCAACATTATGTCTGAGGGTCAGATTGCTTCGGTGTGCCGCGAGACGCTGAAGGGTCTGCAGCACCTGCACTCCAAGGGCGTCATCCACCGTGATATTAAATCCGATAACATTCTACTCTCCATGGAAGGCAATATTAAGCTCAGTACGTGGTTCACCGTTGCGCAACTTTAATTTTTTGGGTTTTTTTCTTTTTTAGGCACGGAAGGCTAACTGAAAGGCAGCTGACTTTGGCTTTTGCGCTACCATCAACGAGGCTCAGAACAAGCGAACAACGATGGTGGGAACACCGTACTGGATGGCCCCCGAAGTTGTCACTAGAAAGGAATACGGCCGCAAGGTGGATATCTGGTCCCTGGGCATCATGGCCATTGAGATGATCGAGGGCGAGCCCCCATACCTCACCGAATCCCCTCTGCGCGCCCTCTGGTTGATTGCGACCAACGGAACCCCACAAATTAAGAACGAGCAAGATCTTTCCCCCGTCTTCAAGGACTTCCTCCACTTTGCCTTGAAGGTGGATCCCGAGAAGCGAGCAAGCGCTCACGATTTGCTCCGAGTAAGTTTTTTTTTCTTTTTTAACGTTGTACATGATGGGTGTGACATGTGCTAACGAAGCAACAGCACGAGTTCATGAAGCTGTGCGTCGATCTTGCACAGCTATCGCCACTGGTTCGAGCCGCCCGGGAACAGAGAGCGCAAGAGAAGGCTCGCAAGGGACAATAGGCTGTTCCATGCGGCATTCACAATCGTCAAGCGGTTCCCAAATTGTATGGGAGAGGCGGTCGGCTAATGAGATCGTGGCGACGATAAGGCGACCCGACCCCCTGCGACAACCCGCAATGCCAAAGGAATTCTTACCTGGGGCAAATTGGATACGATGATATGGGCGAGAGCGCTGTTGATCCGCATGCGTGACCCGTCGAATAAGGCATCCCCGGCGGATTTGAGCCTCTCGATTCTCAACCATCTAATGACGACTTTTTCGAACAAAAAAACTTGTTTTCGATTACCTTACCATAGCAGGCCTTGCATGTTTGAAGTTGGAGTTGATACTGACTGAGAGCGCGTCGAGAAACTCGGACTGGCGCGTTGGAGACGCAGAAGAAGAAGAAAACAATGACCCGAGCACACAAGTGCGAACAGGCGAAGCGGAGACGACGCCGAGAAGCACATAGATACTATGACACACGCTGGATATACCCCCCCTGCATACGAACATGTTACTTCGGCCGAGTTACCTTGAGACGGGTCTATGATGGTACTAGACCGCACTCTTCTTCTCAGCTCCAATCATAAAAGACGTTGTTTTTGTTAATTCTCCTGCCCCGCAAAGTTTCACAGTGTTTTGCGTGGTTAGATGTGTTATTAAAAGGTCAAAAAATGACATGTTTTTATTCATGATTTTATAAAACTAAAAAACTCATCATCCATCCCTGCCGCCCCAATGGTATAGAAGGCTAGCCAGCCCATGCAACATGATATAAGCAACGAAAACGCCCCGACAATGCCCGCCATCCGGATTGCATTCCGGTCATGCTAATTAAGACGACTGTTGTTGTTGTTGTTGTTATGGAAGATGCCCTGCTCCCAGTTCTGGTAGATGGTGCTCATCTGGTGGCGGAGCTTGACGCCCTCACCCCTCGCAGCTTGCATACCCGTGGCCATGCTGGCTTTGACATTGCCGAGCATAGCCTTGGTGCCGAGGGCGGCAGGCTTGGGGTGATGCTTGAGCTTGTCGGTGCCGGTGGAGGTGGAGGAGGAGTGGAAGTGGAGCGACTGGCAGACCGACTGGCGGATCGAGGCAGCGGCCTGGTGAGTGGTGGTCGAGGCCCTGAGGAGGGCGGGGCTCAGGCGGTTGCGCAGCTTGCGAGCAATGCGAACGGGGAGGGAGCAAATGTACTTCATGGTGATTGTTTTTGGAGGAGGGGATTCGTTTGAAGAGAGTTTGTGTTGGAGAGTGTAGTAGTCGCGTGAGCGTGAGAACTCAAAAGGTGTTTGGTGGTGGGGGGTGGACGAGGAGGAGGACCAGGTTGTATAATATATGAACAGAGGAGGTGGCTGGTCGATAGCAGCCAAAAAAGATGACAGAATCGTATGAGTCGTTGCTCTAAGACTTTCTTGAAAATCCCAACCAGCTCGTTCCTGTTGCGAGAGGAGACTTCGGCGAAATATGACGGCAAGAAGCTTCTCGTCGAGGCGGTGACAAGGGTGGTGTTTATTGCACGACGACCTCTCGAAGGCGTCTTTGGTCGAATGGACTTTTCTTGGCGCAAAAGAAAATAGAAGATGCACAGCACAGCACAAGGAGAAATCAATTCCCCTCTCTCATGAACTTTGGATTGGAAAAAAGAGGTTGGGGAACCAGAGGGGATGGGGGGAAAGGGACCACGTCCGGTTTTGTTCTTGAGAGCCTAGGACCATGCATCCCGTTCCCCCCCCCCCCCCGCCACGATGTTGGTCTAGCGGGCCCCTCCTCCAAGAAGCCAAGGGCCAAGACGGCCTGGTCGACCGGCGGTGCGCTCCGGGAGGAGCAAGTGGCGGGGCGTCAAGCTGCACGAGAGAGGGGAGGATGGGGAGAGAGGCGGCTTGCGGGCGCAAGTTGGAACCCTGCCATTGGACATGTCAAGGCGGATTCTCAGTTTTCTCTTCCTTTCTCGTCGCTAGCTAGGCGAAGCGGCTTGACGAAGCACGTCAGGCCTGCGTTGCATGCAAGCGAAAAGGGGACCATTGGTTTGGTCGGTCCTAAGGGTGTGGGGCAGAGACGAGGACGGGCTGCTGCAGATCAGTGCGACCAAGACCCAAGAAAAAAAGTGTCTTTTTTTGCTTGAAAGGCGGTGTCTCATCTCAGACCATGGCTAGGAGAGAGAGAGAGAGAGGTGCATTGACTGACTGACTGGGTGCGGGATGTCGCGTGGTGTTTTGGACCACCAAAGTAATAATAGCACCTGCTTTTTTTTTTTAATCTGTTTTATTTTCTTTTCTTTTCTGAAAACAAGTTTGCTACTTGGAGTGTTAGATGCTATGCACACCCAAGGCAAGGCAAGGACAGAAAGAAGAAGAGAAAAAAAATCCAATTCATTCTTCCTAGTTCTCTCTTCCCTGTTCTCTCTCCTTCCCCTTCCCTCTTCCCTGAATCATTCATCTCTTCTGACAGGGCACTTATTCCCGCCATGCGTGTCACCATCAGTCGATATCCGGCTCCACAATTGGCTCTGCGGCGTCATGGCGGGTTGGTTATTGGCAAACAAACAGAAAGCGGTGAAGGGGACGCGTCGCGACGGCCAGCCAGGCTAGTGGTGGATTGCCGGGCGGTTTTTTTTTTGCGCTGGACCGGTGCACGATTGCGGCGTAGTCAATACTTTGAGACACCAAAGGGGGGATTGCCTCTTTCATGAGGTCGGCTCCGAGCCTATTGGCTGGGGCTTAGCCAATCTGGGTCATGAATTCAACTTCAAAACATGTCGCGAACATGTGTGAATCAGTCAAGGAAAAAAAAAACACTAGCAAACACAATAGTCATTGAATCACTGGCAAGCGAAACCATAGTTTGAGTAGAGCCAACTGGCCATTAGAAAAAAGTCTTTTCGTTCGGTATCAACTCTCTATCTCCCTGTCGCTCGTACATCTAGCGCAGTGTCTTCTCTATCGTGTCATCCCAGCCACCTCTCTATTGTAATCCTTCCACATGCTTCTCTTGTCCATCCTGATTTTTTTCGTCGAAGAAACTCTCTTCAATATCCTTGAACTCCTAACTGACCTGAGAAAAACAAAGAAATTATCGAACGAATCCATCTCGCTCGCATGGATCGTCGTCGTGTCTTGCGTATGTGTGTATGCATCAATAACCGGACCCTCGTACTCGCGTGCCCAAGTTCCATCATCATTATCGCCTATCTGGCGAGCCCAAAAGTACAAAGCGGCATGGTTCTATCCAAGCCAGCATGTGAATTGCTTAGTAGCAGGTGTAGCCACCGTCGATGATGCAGTTGGCACCAGTCATGAACTTGGAAGAGTCCGAAGCCAGGAAGACGCAGAGGCCGTTGAGCTCATCAACGTTGCCAAGGCGGTTCTGGGGAGTAAGAGACTTCCAGATCTTCTTCTGGGCATCGAGGGCGGGGACGCGGTTGAGAGCAGTGTCCATGTAACCGGGGGAGATGCAGTTGACACGGATGTCGTACTTGGCCCACTCAGCAGCAAGAGACTTGCCGAGCTGGATGACACCAGCCTTGGAGGCGTTGTAGCAGCTCTGCTCCTGGGGGTAGTTGACGATGGAACCAGACATGGAAGCGACCAGGACAATGGAGCCGGGCTTGCCAGCAGCCATCATGGCACGGCCAACAGCCTGAGACATGAGGAAGGAGCCGTTAAGGTTAATGTCAATGAGACGGCGGAACATGGCGGGGTCGTAGGTCTCAGCCTTGATGTTGGAGTCGGCAATACCAGCCGAGTTGACGAGAACATCGGGAGCACCGTGGAGCTCAACAACGCTGTCGACAGCGGCGTTGATGGCAGCACCGTCACGAACGTCGACCTTGAAGAAGGAAACGGGAAGACCAGTCTTCTCGTGAAGCTCAGCAGCAGACTCGTCGCCAAGCTCCTGGTTGGCATCGAAGATGATGATAGCCTTGGCACCAGCCTCAGCACAAGCGCGAGCCATGTAGTTGCCAAGACCACGGGCACCGCCAGTGACGATGATGGTCTTGCCGTAGACGGACATGTTCTTCATGGTCTGAGGAAGAGCATCGTAGACCTTCTTGCTGAGAGGAGTGACAGCATCGTTGTCAGCAGGGGGGACAGGGCTGTCGTGGGGAACACGGGCAGCACCCTCGGGCACCTGGACGGTGTGCTTGTCACTCTGGCCAGCACCGTAGACGGTGACGGGAACCTCCTTCTCACGGACAACGCTCTTCTTGTTCGCGGTGTCGGTGACACGGTTGATGCGAGTGGCGGAAAAGAAACGAGCGGAAGAAGCAGCAGGGCGAACCGCAGGAGCAGCAGCTCGGGAGAGGCGAAGGACGTTGCGGGCAGCGGCAGACATTGTGATGGATGGGAGATGAAGTGTAACGAAGGATGTAAGAGAGGGAAGAGGTAAGGGTGGGAGAGGGTATTTAACCAAGAGAGAGGTGGCGGATAGAGATTGAAGAAGCAGAGCTGAGTCGACACGAGGACGTGTAGATATAGGTACTGCTTTGGCCCAAGATAGATTTAGTGGGTCTCAAGGTGAAGTCAAGTCAGAAAACACTGGGCCGGCCGGGGGCGAACTTTTTTTTTTCTAGGGGGGGGAGGGGGGTGGAGGGGGAAAGCCGCTACTGCAGATTTTAGCGTGGCGGGATGTCCGTAAGGCGAAGCTTCTCACAATCAGCTCAACTAGGGCGAGATCTGGACTGCTGTTGTGGATTGCGGGCCTGACTTGCAATGCGTGTCGATCTGGATACCGATTTCTGAACCGTACGGTTACAAATACGGTAGTGGAAATGGGAAGAGGGAAAAAAAGTTTTTTTTTCTAGGGGGAGTGTGCAGGTGCTAGGTGACGGCGGAAAGTCTGATGCTATCTTCAGGGCTCCTCAATAGCGACGCCAGAACGGCAACTAAATATGCAGCGGGATACGGCGAAAGAAGGGGACAGAAGAACAAGGGAAGAATCCGAGTTGTAGAAATTCGGATCCGAACAGGTGGCAAATGCTTGTTTAGGTGTGGTTCAAATCTGCAATCAAGGATCTAATCAGCCTTCAAGACTTGCCATCGGGGGGTTTCATTGCGATAGAATGGGGGTGTTGGGGCCGCTGTGGAAACAATGCTCCGTCCGCAGCGGGAGCCACGATAGCGAGGAATTGTGCAAACACATACCAACGGTTTCTCAAGCTGAGAGCTTAGGGGCACGATGGGTCTGGAGGCGGGAAGACGATGTGAAATGTGGGTGATCAATGCAATCATGCTAATGACGACGACCCATTTATATACTAGGAGTGGAGAAAAAAATACGCTGACCGTTGCTGAAAGGGGGGGGTCACCGTCGGTGTAAAACGGTGAGCGTTATGGGTGAGGTGAGGGTGAGGGTGTTGCTAAAAACATTGCACATGCCTCTCTGCCCTTTGCATCCGGGGCCCGATGTCGCTTGGGCCAGGGTTCCCTCCACCAAGATGCGACTGGATGGAGCCCGTGTCTGGTCACAAGATCCAGCGCAGGGGCGCCCAGGGGTGCAAGAAGCAACCAAATTCTGTTTGTCAGACGCGCAAGAGATGCCATGCTTTGACAAGGTGGGGGGTTGAGCAGAACAAAGTGCATGCGTTTCGGTGATACGGCCATGGGGAAGCCTCAAGATGCTTCCGAATGGAGTCTGGCCATGGGGGGTTGGTGGATGCTCTGCGGTGCGACGCGGTGCGGTGTACCGTCCTTCAACGCAACATTGTGCTTGTCAACCCGTCCGGATTCCGTCGTAGCGCTGTCTTCCCCGTCCGTTCCCTCCCTTTGGCTCACCGAGCTAACTAGCGAGTGTTTGTGCTTTCCCACTTCATATGTTGTTGAGGAGACGGCTCAGAGCACTGAGGGTCCCTGGAGAGGGTCTGGGGAGTGGTCTGAGGCTCCCCAAGAGTCTAGCGACGAATGGGTCTTAGGCCATCGTCCAATTCTCCTTATCTGGCTCAACTAGTTCTCAGCGCCTGCTTTTGCTCTCGGCAGGCTTCTTTTTGCATAGGTCTGTCTTGTGTTGTGAGGTGTGATGAATTAGCAACAAGATGCGCCCTCAAGGGTCTTCAACATCCCGTCAAGGTAGACTCGATCACATGGCCAACTCGCTAGGGTGCCCTATCCCTTCCTCCCTCCATCCCACCCACGCCTAACCGGGCCGGGTTTATCAGGACAGGATAGGAAACGCAGGGAGGGAGAGAAAAAAAAACCTGGTGTGGTTGTGGTTGAGACTGAGTGGACAGCTAGGGTGGGTTTGGTCCGACTGTCCTGCCCACGCTTTTCCGCCCAGACCTGCATACGGGGTATGCGGCTCCTAGCCTCCTGTCGCATCTCCTCACCTTTCGTCTCATCACACCTTAGTCAATTCGGACACACCACGGTGCGCCGCATCACCAACCATCACAGACACTCCCCCGCCTTGGTTCGCCCAGCATTAAGGTAGGTTCCGTCACCAGCAACGAAAACCGTGCGTCAGCCCCCGTGGCCGAGCGAAGCACCCAGAACGAGCAGAGCAACTCTTGGCTGGCCATTGGCAGCTAGTCCAATGAGGCCGGCGAGGAGCCAGGCAAGCCATTCATCAAACAAATTTTTTTTGTCAGACATGAGACGATGACCATACATCCCATCATGCTGGCAAGCCCCTTGTCCTAGCTGGCCTGTGTGGACGGTGTTCAGATGACCTGGTGCCGCCACACACACTCTCTCTCACGCACATACGGCGGGCTCCGCTCAGTCCAATTCCTGTTTTTCAGTCGGGGACTCCCTTGCGGCGTGAATGGCTTCCCCTCCAAGGGACGCTCATCGATGCCCACCTCAAGGACGATCAGCCCGCTGCCGCGCCCCATTCCGTGGAGAGCTATGGCGGGGCCTGGCCCGGGCTTCATAGCTCCCGGGGAAGCCATCGCAGGGCCTGGGGGTCCACTAACTCTGAGGGGCTCACGGGGGAGGGACAGGGGGAGCTCTCTCGGTAGCTGCCACCATCCCCACTGAACCCACCAGCCGGCGCGCGCGTATCCACTCAACCACCCACGCCAACACGGCCCTGCCAGAAAACTTTGAGCCGAGCCTGGGCGCGAAGCATTGCTGGAGGAATTCGCTGCGTGGCGAATAGAAGCAAATCCCCTGCATGTACCCGGTCACCTCTCCGTCTAATTTTGGAGTGCCGTGTCGCCCATTGTCTTTTCGGTATGCAGCTGACCGACCCTCCGTCAGATATGAGACCTGGACAGGAGACAGTGGCCAACCAGAAGTCCACGCACGTCAGGGGCCGTGACGACGACGACGACACTCAACGGCTGGGACACCACCTTGTACACACACCACGGCTGCGGTGACGGCTGTCGCACAGCAGCATGCGCCAGCCGCGACCAGACCGCATACGTGCTGTACCTGCTACAAATCTTCATCATCCGAGTCGCACTCTCTTCCGCTCAGAACTAGGTCACACCCGTCGGGGCTTGCAGTAGTCGAGGGAGGATTGAGTGGTCCCAATTGCAATTGGCCCCCCATCTTATCCAGGCAGACAAATTTCTTTACGAAGCAGATTCCCTACACCCTCCATCCCACCCACCACACCGCCCATCCGAGTCAGCACCCATCCAATTCGACAGAGAAAAAAATTCATGTGCTTGGCCAGATGCAATAGTTTTCGGTCAGGGGTGTTGAACATGGCAATTTGCATGTTCCGGGTCTATGCCCCGCGGGCCCGTCCCCGAGACCAAGCTCGCCAACCTGGTGCTGTTTGGGGCCATATACGGTGTATGCCGCCCAAGGTCCCGGTCAGAGACTTCACAGTCAATGGCGTGGGGTGCTCATGTCCCGGGCGCATCGACTAGGCCGCGCCTCACCGAGATAGCATAGCTCATTTAACGCACACCATCATGTGGACATGGTGTCTTTTCTGCCATCCCCGCTGGACCAGCATCATCCAACGACAGCGGCCACGGCCGACACGGGGGAGCCGGAAATGGAGCAGGCTCTGATCCCGCTGAGACGGTTCTCCGTCCCAACGCGTTGGGCAGTTTACATGAGCCTGCAAGGAAATGAGTCAGCCAGCGCCGAGCATCCTTTTCATCTGCTTTTCATTGTCGCATTGCAACCCCAGCTGGGCAAATCTTGCCAATTGGGGTTGGTAAGGAGACGCAGCCAGTTCGTCATGGAGCCTCTTGGCTCGTTTCTGAACTCTTTGCGATCGGCCACTACCAAGATATGCACGGACAATGACAAAGACCTTGATATCAATGGATTGCACAAAGGGCGAACAACATGGCAGGCAAGCAGGGTTGGTCGCATTCCGTGCTGCCGGAAGACACAACGCTAACCCTCAGATTGCCAAGACAACCTTAACGCCAGCCCGAGATTGGCCCACACGCGCGGACCCGATTCCATTTTTCCCCCACTCTGAGATTTTTTTCCCTTCCCTTGCTGTCCCCTACTTGATTAGTTCTCAGCTTGCGTGGCAGACAAAGATAGCTGTCCGAAACAAAGGAGGGTTGAAAACGGTGACCAAACGGGTAGGTTGGCAGGCCAGTGGGGTTTCGTTAAATCCAGTGTTGCGAGATCGGCTGAGTGACTATGCACCCCCGAACTCGAGCGTGGGCTAGAGCCAAGCCATGACAAGATGAAATGAGTTGGCCATAACAACTGATACCGCCCAATTCGAATACGCTGTGGCAGTTGACCTGCTATGACGACTGGCCTCGCTTGCCACCTCATCATAGTCTCCAGTATCACGTCACTCGGCCACCCTCGACAAAACACGACCTCGAGTAGCTGGGACTGCCTGTGTTCCCATTTACACCACAGGCTTTGTAGCGGTGTACATGCGGACAAAGGATTGGGCAAATGGCACATGCCAAAAATGCCTTGGTTTCTATCACCATCTCGCCCTGTATGCTCTCAAAGGCAGCAAATCCGTAGGTGTGGCCGTCTTGGCAGGCCTGGGCCATCAGACGATGCTGCCTGCATTGGTGAGGAATTCCGCGGGGCATTTGCGCCTCCATCTGCATGCCCGCATCGTGAACAAGCCTACTCACCCTGGCAGCTGCTGCATGCATTTCGCACATTGCAGGTTCGGGCAAAATCCATATCAAGAAACGGTCCCTGAGATGGGGGTCAAGCGGCAGACCAAGTCCGTTGTGTGTGGCAGCTGCTGCATCGTCTCCATCAACCCCAAACGTGGATTGTCGTTAGTTTAGGCAGCGCAATTTTTGACAGCGACTAGGCGATCGACTTGATGGGGAATTCCCCAGAGTGGCACCCAAACACCTCCCGCCCCACTATCGTGAATCTGTTCCCCTGGTGTCGGTAGTAGGTCATGACCCCGGACGGTCCACGTGCTGCTACTAGCCCTTCAACTGATGCTAGCCGGCTCCATCTTTAACAAGGTTGATTGAACAAGCAAGAATACAAGTCTTGGCCTCGCACGCCACCAAAAAAAAAAAGAAGAAGAAAAAAAAAGGGAAAAATAAGAGCGAAAAAAAATGATAGGCTTCAGATATCAAAACATGGTTGAGCGGAAATAGGCAGCACACTCGCACACTCGACCTGCATAAACCAAGATGCCGTGTGACGGGTATCTCAATGGGTGTGAGCTCTGGGTAGATGGTGTAGAAGGACAGCGCGGCTCTCGCCCAAGGCAACGCGACCACGAGCTTGGGACTCGTGGTGGGTGTGGTGGTGGCTTTGGTGGTGGTGTGCTGATGATCCCCTCAGGGTGACCTCGAGGCGACCCTGGAGTGGCCCTGATGGTGGGGTACTCCCACATGGTTCCAGAATGTCTGCAGAAGCATTGTGTGTGTGGTGGGCTGTCAGGTCGAGGCGCCGTCGCAGACATGCAACCGGGGCTGCAGAGGGGCCGCCGCCGAGCCTGTCCGTGGCGTGCACGGGCCCAGACTCCAAGAGTCCGGGGTATAAGTGCCATGTTTCCGGACTGCCCATGCCAATCCACGAGAAAGAGCCGCCGAACTCGACAAGCCACACCATTTCGTGCGCCTCGCATCACGGCCGTCTCCGCGCGGACTTCCAACGTCCGCCCTGACATCCGACAGACGGGTACCAGGACCCCTAACAAAAGAAAAGCCGAGAGGGAAAAAAAAATCTGGGGACCGGCCCGGCTCGGTGCAGATACCGTTCCGCCGTTGCCAGGTTCAAGTCCGGCCCGGTTACCATGACACTCCCTCGTAGATTTATCGGGTGCATAATATCAGATCACCATGTCAGATGCTCAGATGCTGCTTACTTTGCAAGATCGATCTCAGTCCAATGGTACGCTGCGGAAACACTCTTGGTAACAAACTTGAAAAAAAAAAATAACCGATACACCCCATTCGCCAATGCACGACTCTCTATCCCACAAGGCGGCGCATCGAGACGTACCATGGCAATCGCCTAAGCCTCCGTCTCTAGCCCGCAGACCCCATTCTCGCCCTCATTCAACACCATCCAGCTAGACTAAACCAGCCAACCCGTACCAAACGCCGGCGGGCAGGGTATTATCACGCAAGCCAATCCACAATTAATCGAGCAATGCAAAAGCCAGGCTCGTCCCATCATCACTATCTTGTAACCCCCCCTGGCCTTCCCCTCGTCCGTAAACGACTTCTCGTCACTCACGCCCGCTGTTAGCTGAATGCGCTCGCCCTTTGCTACGCATCTCGCTCACCGCTCCTCATGTATCCAGATGATCCGGTTCGTCTCCGGCAGGGGCAGTTGGTCAAAATACTTTGCTTTTGAGAGATGTACTACCGTATGGGAGGTTGCGACCTCGCCACCCGGCAGCTCAAAAACCGGTCAAGGGGGCTTCGCGTATCGACTTTTAGCAGCCGTCCAGGTCAGGGTATGACCCACACGAGCTCGCCACCAGTCTACCCATTGCTGTCCCCACATGCCGATTTAATGATCTTGGTTATCATCATCGGTTCGGATGAGATCCAGGAGCGAGGCGATATACGGGCTCTGTAAAAATTTGTTAGCTCTGACATGATGTAATCGGTCCCAAAACGGGAAGCAAAACGTAAGCAACATACCAATGCTCGGTTCTCGGCCAGAATCTCGAATAGTCGCGGCAGAATCGGTCGGAAGAGAGTTTCGTTCCATCCTCCGGATTCTCCGCTCCTCTCTTGGGTCTTGAGGAGCTCTTCCTCAGCCTCCGTCTTGACGACATTGCGGGCAATATTTCGCAGGATCAGAGCCGCACTAAGGGGGATGCCGGCGGCCTGCGGGGGGGCATTGGGATTCCGCTCGTCCCGCACCGTCATCGTCTCCTCGTATGTGACAGTCATAGTCTTGGCGGGGATAGCCCAAGGTCGGCCTGGTGGCCGAGCCTTCGCATCTGAAGTCGGCAGGATGGATGAAATGTGCGTGTTGATGTGTCGAGCAAAGTCCTGGAGATACAACTTGGTTGGGCTTGCAAACCTGCTGCATTCACCCCAGGTGCAAATGAATTCCTTCTCGCTGTTGTCATATTGATCGCTCTCGTTCTTCTTCTCGCCTAGATGGGTCGTGATGATGTGATCCCACATCTGCTTGGCAGTAAGGAAAAAGTGACCACACTTTTCATTCTTGTTGGCAGGGTTGGAGGCCCAAAGACATCGGCCATACTCACGGCCATCGATGCTCAGTGGCCGAGGGCGGGCTCGGATACCGTGGATAATAAACTTCTGCTGGTGGTCGCCAGGCTCGCGAAGTACTTGCGCATTAGAATCCTTGTAAACTGATGTGCTGTTCCTAATGAAGTCTGCTGGCGTAATGAGTGCCTGTCCAATAGCCTTAAGCGGGCTGACGAAGGCATTCTGGTATGCCTGCCATGCAGCCAGTTGCGTAACAAAAGAGTCGCTGTCCTCCTCGAAGAAGCTACGAACCCAGTGGTGAACGCGCTCGGGCTCCTCAAGTTTCAGCATTTCCTGGAGGAGGTCCTCAGGCATAGGGGCAATATCATCGCGGGCAGGAATTTTTTGTTCGGGAGCAAGAATGAGCTCTCGCTGAACCTTGCGGGCACCGTGGGCAAGTAGTCGCGTGAGCTGATCAACCAGGTTTTCAGGTGTCAGGGAACGGACCAGGTTATCGACATTTGGCACAACTGCCGTGTACTGGTAGAGGAAATCGAGGCAGGCATCAGTGAGCTCATCATCGTTCAAGAGGAGCCAGCTAGCAATTCTCTGCAAGATCAGGCCAGGAACATTGCCCAGCGTGTTCGTAGCCTCAAGGTTCATGGAAATTCGACCAAGAGCACGAAGGGCAGTCAGAATAGTTCCACGGTCCTCCGATGTCATTTGCTCTAGCAAAATCTTGTAGAGAGGATCATCTGAATCCAAAACCATAAATGGCGTCAGTTGTTCAGCAATGTCCAGTGTCAAATGCTTTAGTTCGACAAGCGAGTCCCTGTTTGGCAGGCAAAGGATGATGCAAATGAGATCCTTGAGAGGGTAGAAGTCGGACATATTATGGGCGTTCTCTGGGAGTGTTACCATGTTTCGAATAGTCAGAACCGCCTCGGTGACCAAAACCATGTCGTCCGAATACGACTCTGTCTGAAGAACCTCGGGCGTGTCTTTCTCGATAAGACTCTGAATTCGCTCCAAGATATCCTGAGTCCCGTTGTTGCCATCCAGCACGCTAATGTCGTTGCTCTCGAAAACTGGGTCCCAGGAAATTGTCCAGTTGACATGATAAAAGAGGCTTCCAATTTCCAAAGCCTTCTCTACTAGCCCCTCAGCGAGGCCAGGGAAAGAGTCGAACTTGTACTTGTCACCTCGTTCGAAAGAGATCTTGACAAGATGGTTCAGCGCGAACGCCTGCTCTTCAGGAATGTTGGATCGCAGGGCATTAAGGCAACGCATGTAAATGTTGGGACCATCGAAGCCAGCTATGCCATGTCAGCTTACTACAAGCATAAAAGAAACATACACAAAACTTACTGCCGGGCTGCATGGGTTGACGAGGATCAACTATACGCTGGTTCTGGCGGGGTCTCTGGAATTCATTGGGTGCGTTGCTGGGGGTGGCGACCGCACGCAGCTGCAGAGGTTTGAGATATCGGGGTTGATACGAGGTGACCAGATGAGATGTGTTCTCGTTTGGAGGGTGGTGGAGGATCGAAGGGCCCCGGCCTCCTTGGTGGCCCTGCGGTTGGGGCATTGGGGGCATGCCTTGCTGGTGCGAGGGGGTTTGGGGGGTGTTTGAGGCAGGTGAATTCTGATGGTTAGCCTGCTGTTGCGCCGAATGTCTCGTGGTTCGGGATGGGCCAGTGTCGGGTTGGAAGATGACTCGCTGGGGTGGTGCCTCACGCAACCCGCGAGATGCGCGGGCACTAGCCGCAGCATCAGGGACAGGGCGCTCGCGTGCAGGTGTACCATCATCTCCAGAAGCAGCTGAGTCGGTAGCGCCAATGTTGCTTTCGCGCTTACCACGGAAGTTCTCCCGAGTGCGAGACAGGAGTCCAGCACCCTTCGCGGTGACATCCTCTAGAATTTCTTTTGGCGGCGGCTCTTTTCCGTGGACGGTGCTGATCTCGTAGGCAGCGAGGTTCTTGTAGAATTTTTCCTTCAGAGAGAAAGCGGTTGAGGCCTCGTTGTTGGAGTAGATACCAAGCTCCGAGGCCATGCGCCGCCAAGCCAACTTCTCCTCCGAGACCTTGTCATAACCTCCGTTTGCGACAATGTGGTTGAAAACCTTCATCAGGTCGAGATGCGTCGATCCAACCTTCGGTTCTGGGTCGAGTGTGGTGCCACGCTTGTTGTGGTACTCGCGCAACCGATTCATGAAATCCTCATACTCGGTGGTCCGGTCGATGGTGTGCACCGGCGTTTCCTGGCGTACTGGCGCCATCGTGTCGGCAGCTCGGGTCCGCAAAGGATCGGGGAGGTTTGCGCCAATTCAATCGAGACTATCGAGAGCCGGGAGAGATGCGTGGTTGCAATTGCGCTCTGGGAGTGTAGAATTATCGTTGAAGCTGGTCGTCGTGCCAAGTCGCGTCGCAGACTAATGCAGTATCGAACTTGACGGTGCGATGAGAGGCGCCCCCGTCGGATGCAGAATCTGGCCAACACAAAACCCCAGGGGAATGCCAGAGTTCGCGGAGATGCAGTTCTGCGCTGGAGTACTTGTCGATGTTCCACCTAGTCCAGGTCGGCTGGCTGGGGTCGCTCGTAGCAGGAGCTGCGCGCGCCGCCGCCTCGAAAATCGCCAGGATACGCGGTGATCTTATCTTCACGTGACCCATCACAACCCCTGCCAATCGGGTTGGTTCCCTGCAAAACGTCTTTTTCACCCGTCTTCACCTACCCCAGATTCATGTTAGGTTTGCCTATCTCTGATGGTTCTAGTGGGAAGGAGCGAGGTATGCCTTGTAATGCAAGTTGTTGTAGATGGGAGTGCCTGAGGTTTGCCACGGCCTTTACCCAGTAATCCGCTATTAGAAATTCTCACTCAATGTTATCAATTCCTCTTACCAGCATCGCCATTCAACGTGAATAATTTATTCAATACTTTGGAGGGAAAGTTCCTGCTCGTGATGCCTGGTCCACCGACACCAGTCTCTGACTGTCCTCTCAGTCGGTTAGAAATTCGCGACGGAGGCTCAATCAGGGTTCACCACTCTTCTCGACCTAACAATGTTTTCACATTAACAATAGAGGGCGAACGATCTATTGACGCTAACTCAAGTACCTTGATTTTTCTCATCCATCACGGGTCCCTTCAATTAGTACTATTCAATGATTGATCAATTAGTGTCTCAACCCTAACATGACCTAGGTACGCATTCGGCTTCACGATCTCCTCAAGCATTCTCAATCTTCAGCCAACATAGTCAGCACCAGACCCGAAGAGCAAGAAATATGTATTAAAATCCCTGGGAAGGACCACGCAATTCTCATCCAGGTAGAGGAGAAAAGGGATTTCAATATGGCAGTCTACATGTTCAAAAGATCCAATCTTCACATCAACAACACTATTCCTCCGGTATTTTCGACAGCCACCACGACAGTAACACCTGGAGCCTTCCCAAATGCAACATTTAGCTCGCGGGTAGTCTCGGGTCCCAGACCAAGCCTCTCCTCTATTACGAATTTTTCTCCATCGTATTCGTCCATATACAATGGTCCTAGTCAGGACGCATCCTTCACTGAGCTTCTGAATTGTCCGCCTCCATCTTCCAATTCTCAGCCAATACCAGCACGTCGCTCCTGGCCTCCGCAAAGAATTCATTCCCTTCCCGTATATTTATCGGAACCGTCTAATAATTCACCCAATATGGACCCTATTTGTCAACAACCAAACACCCCCAGTCTAGCATTTGGCCGAGGCAGCAACCAGGTCCATCCCCCTCGCATAGGGTCTCCACTGAGACGGTCATTTGGCCCCGAAGACATGTCAATGCAACCATTGCTCTCGAATGTCGAATACAATGTGCATTCGACTCCGGCATGGGCCGACCCGAGAATATACCAAGCTTCTTTCAAACCTGCCACACTTGTTCCTGCGTTTGAAAACGAGCACCGCCAGATCTGCCCCTCAGAGATTCAAACCCAGAAGGAACACGAAAACCCTGATCCAAGGGAGTCTTTGAAGAAAAGAACTACAGATAGTCCAGGGCCCACTTCTGCTGAGCCAACCCAAAACTTCCGAGATCTCATGCCGAAACCCAGAAAGTTGCCTTTCAATCCCACGCCAAAGAACCTGGCATTGCAAAGGGAAGAGCCAGTTAAGAGTCAAAGGACCGAACCCCATAATGAATCCCGCAAAAGAAAGGCGACTGAGAGCATCGATAGTGTGTTGAATACCGGCAGGTTGACCGATGGACCAATTCCCGTCTCTAGCGAGATACCCCCATCTGGCGGGCGAGCGTCGAAGGCACCAGCAAATGGGAAAGATCATGTTGATACGACTTCAGATCTCACGTCTTCTCCACAACGGTCTCAGCCACCTCCAACTTTGACAAAGAATCAACTATCAGTGTTAGCCGTTGACACTGATACCCTACATGATCTAAATCAAGCCACATCACAATTATTTGATCAATATGTTGAGGATATGCGGAGTGGGAAGAATAAAGATAATCTCGCAAAATTCTACATGGAGAAGATTATGAGCACCCGCACAGCCTTTTGGCTATCGAGGTTGAAAGAAGGCATGCCAACTCGCCAGTGGTACTCGTCATGATGACTTTCAGCGGTGCTATGCCTGCTAAGTAATGGACTTCCTCACTCAATCACAATGTTTCTTTTATTTTGATAGAAGACATGTCTAACCAAGGATTAGACTTTGTGTTCACATGTTTCAACTCGTGATTTACTCGCGTACCTGCCTATCTTTTAGTCGAATGCGCCTCGTATAAACTTGACGGAGGGAAAGACTAGGTTGCACAAGGAAAGAACGAAGCTTGAGAATATAAACACTGTCCATCCTGATTTCATCCCCAGGACTCTCCCGCTTCATTGTTTTCGGTTCAGGTATCCATCTTACTAGTCAGGGCCACTATCACAGCAACGGAACTTTCCTGGACATCCTTCAGCCAGCAACTTATTACATCACACCCCTTTCTCATCATGTCTGCTATGCGATATTCGAGTTGCAAAGACGTTTTCGATCTCTTTCAGGGCATAGACCTTAGCAAAGTCAAGAACTTTGCCCACGAGCCCGGTGTCCGAGTCTTCCGCTTTTGTCATGATCAAGGACCCCGACTCCCACATCACATCCTCGAATGGACGGAATTTGAGAATCGCGACATCGTCATAAAGAGCATTCAACAAAGTAGATGCACGAAAAACAGTTGCAGGCTCAAGTTTTGCATTCCAACCAATAAGCACCGGGGCATACGTGCGAAGGTGTGCAAGCTCATGCGGGACATGGTTCGGGGTCAAGGCCGTGGAAAGATCACATCACGGAGATTTCACATCATCAAGGTCAAGGAAGAACCACAAGAAGCGGTCTGGTATATGTCGCGACGTTCCTAGACAAGCATGGCAGCTTTCGCCATGACAGAGAAACGAGATGCACTTGGCCAATTGAAGTGTAGAAACAAGGCTTGGAATAGGTTAATGACGCGGAATTTCCTTTCCTACATAATGAATGGAATGATGAATGATTGAAAGGTGTTGCGCTTGCTGTATACACTTTGAGGGTCTAGTTGGGACCAAACCGATTCAAGCAACCAAGACTGTCTGATGCACATTCATTTGGGGAAACCATACGAGTCACTACCTAGCTAGCAGAGCTAGAGAGGGATTGGAAGGATATTGTCATGCTTCTAAAATAAAAGTCAACTTTGCTTTTCATATTTGGCGAGGAATCCACTTTCATGTTTGAATGATTGTTGTACATGGTTCTTCCTTTGACAACGTGGGAATTCATATTTCCATTCTCCATGCTCAAGGGAAAATTGACAGGAATAAAACTAAGCCAGGAGATAAGGATTGAGTTTAGTGAATAAGAAAAAAAAGACCCTTGACGTAATATTCGTAAAGCAAAATACACGTATACCAAATGCCGCTTAGTCTAAATCAAGAATCCGAAGCTCGGCGATTTGTTGCACTAGCGAGAACATCACAAGGTAAGAAGTTTGTGGTACCATAAGCATAAACTACAGTCGCATAACTGCACAAGGCTAAGACAAGAGATATAGTAAACAAAAAAAGGCAAGAGATGCACAGGGTATGAAGAGTCCAGCCCAATCCTCAACACGAAATCCCAGAGCAAAAAAAGTCCGTTTCCAAGGGTGTATACCTCTAAGCAGCCATAATTTCATTTCCCGGGTTTCCTTCTGTCCCCCCCTCTTAGAATTTCGCATGCCTGGTAGATTTGGTTTGGTAAAAAAACGTCCCGGTGGGAAAGATGAGGATGTCCATAGAATCGGAATGGTGTGTGAGGTCATAGAATCAGGGTGGTCATAACGTCGAGTTTTTTGGTGAATGGTGGTTCATTTGGGGACGAAGGTCGTTTTCGGGATAGGTTTTAGGGTTTGTATTTCCAGGTACAACTGGTTGGTTACTCCTTCAGCTTGACGTAGTTACTGGGGAAAATGCCCTCCTTGTTGCCGAGTCGGCCAGTCCTAAAATTGTACATTAGCATTAAAGAGCTGAATGGTGAAATGAGATACATACCACCAGTCGTTGTCGCTTTCAGTGCGCTTGAGAATGGTAATGACATCACCCTTCTTAAATCCGAGATCGCCGGGCTGGTCAGCGTCAAAGTTGTACACTGCGACAGCCTCGTCCTTCTTAAGCATTGCCTGCTTGGCGGCAAAATTGGGCTTGGGGGCTGCTGGTCGACCAGGCCCAACCTTCTTCTCGCTGGAAGCGGAAGAAACGTTGTCTCTATAAACGTATCCATCATTGCTACCAAAGGTACTGGCGCGAGTGGGATTGCCAAAGCTACTGGGTCGGTCGTAGACGTCGTCCTGCCATGTGGTCGTTCGCTTAGGCGCGCCAAACCCATCGTCACGGGCCACACCCTCACCATATGCAGAACCCCGTCGGCCGTTCCAAACAACATCATCATGGCGATCGTCATACACGGGCTGGTCGTTGTACATGGGATCGCCTCCAGAGGAGCCTCCGCGCATGCCGCTAAACACTCTGGTGTTGAGAATGCTCATTAAAGAATCGGCCTGGGGCGGGGGACGGACATTGCCCATTAGAAGCTGCTGAGCAGTGTATCGAGTTCCATACATCTTCTCATTGGCGTCGCGACGCTCAATAATGGCGGAACCCTCGAGGGAGACACCGGCGAACAGACCTTTGGTCTTGGAGTAACTGAAGATTCCGGCCACACTTCTAAGTGAGGCAGCACCGGCGGCTTCGGCATTGCGACCGACGGGACCAGCGGCGAGCGACACATTGCCTCCGAGGGTTAGGGAACCGGCCTGAGCAAAGGTCTTGACGGCGTTGGCGTCATTGAGAATAAAGACAAAATCGGTAAGCTCGAACCCGATCTGACCACCGAAGCCGGCGCCAGCAGTGGCGATGGCGCTGGGCGCGCTCCAGGAACCGTCGGGCAGACGAGCGACGACAAGGCCGCTACCGAATCGACCGGAACCGAGGAAGCCGGCTTTGAGGACAGTAATGATCGCGAGGCCCTGGGCGTTTGCGAGGATGGATGGGGGAATGACCTTTTCGGGACCGAAGGCCTGGCTGGGAGTAATGAAAGCAGAGAGAATCTTGCCGCACTTTCTGCACTCCGCTGCGCAATCGGTACGTTAGCAAAGCAAATCATCGGCGCTCAGGACATGTCGCAGAATGGCGCAAAAGCTGGCGGGCGGTTGGGCTTCAGGCTTTGGGGGAGAGGGAGGGGAGGGGTAGGGGATTGTGAGGGAGAATGCGCCATGAGGGGCATTCGTCGGGAAGTCGGGACTTACACGCCATAGACGACGGAAGAGGGTTGTTGATGCCCATGGTAGCGGGGTTCCAGGCGACTGCGCCGAAATCTCACAGGTGGGTTGCGTGTGGTTCGGACGAGCGAAGCTATGGCTGGAGGATTGCTGGAGGAGGGAGCCCAGGCAGCGCAAGATATATGAGCAGAGAACGTGTTATGAGGATGGGTATGGCGGTTGGGTGGGGTTGAGCGGCAGCTCGGAGCAGAGCGTCACCACCAAATCCTGGAGGGTGGCCCTTGTAGACCTGCGCGTGGGCTTGGCTGGTGGAGCAGGCTCTGGGGGAGGCTTGAGAACTGAGACGGACACGAGGTAAAACTTGGGGAAGGGACGGATGGAAAAAATTCAGCGTCGCGCACAAGCTGTCGGGCCTGGATATGAATATTCTCGTTGCGCCGGAGGCAAACAGGGCCGCGAGGCAGCAGAGGGCAGAGGGCGAAAGCTTAAAGGGAAAATGATGATAAAGCAGCGGCTGCGCCAGGGTCCCTCGCGCCCATGACAGACGGAGATGATGACCAGCATGGCGACGTAAGTGCGCTCAGTGGTTGTGGCGCAGCGCTTCCCGGCCTCCCGAGGCTGCCGTTACAGGAAGTCGCCCGCCTGTAAGACAGCGGGTGGGGGGGGGGAGAGGGACCGTCCAACGTTCTCACACGAGAGGCCTAGCCCGTACCGCATGTATGTGCTTTAACCCCATCCGAGGGCGCCAAGCTGCTGGGAGCCATTGACGTTCCCCCCCAGCCGCCGTCACGCATCCAGAGTCTTCTGACATTCGGTGACAGCCTATAGTGGTCCTGGGCCCTGCGGAGGAGTGTGTGATGGCGGGGACGATGTCCCCTAGAAGCCCAATGATAGCTGCCCCATTGGGCGTCACTTACAAGGACAAGGACCTGGAAACCCGCTACGGATGAAAATTACTGGGTACTATACAATTAGCTGCCCCTCCTTCGCCCGTCCCTGCCGTTGATCTGAGCAAGCTGTGGCGGTGCAGTCAGTGCCTGGCTTTTTTTTTTTCCTGTCTTGCTCTTTGGGGGCGCATGTCTGTTCTCGGTAAACGCGACACCGGCATCCTGGGTGGCTTGAAGAACCGACCGGTACGTACCCTTCCTTGCACGGCAGACGTCCACGTCATTGGCTCAAGTTTCGCCGCCGCCATCATTGCTGCACCAGAACAGCAGCAGCCCCCTTTCATGATCTATACATACCCGGCGTATCGTCAACTCGTCGCGCAACCACAACCCCACAATCGGCCGTGTCGCTTCCATTCGCATTAGCTCCGTCTTGAACCCATCTGCCGATCTCCTCCCGGACTCGAAGCCTTTCCTCCCGCCCACATCGCTCCTCCGCCGTCCTCCGTCTTAAACCAGCCTCCACCCCCCGACCCGACGTCAGCGATTGAAGCGACCACGACGGCGCACCTCGGCACCTCGACGACACAGACCTCCACGCACGTCTACTCATAACCTCTTCGCCACTCGCCCATCATGTCGGAAGCCTACGAGCGCGAGCGCCAGAACAACGCTCGCTTGGACGAGCTGTCCGCCAAGGTCTCGGCCCTCCGCGGTGTCACCATCGACATTTACGACAACGCTCGCGCCCAGGATGTCATCGACAACACCGTACGCCATCACCACCGCCTCCATACTGCTTTCTCTCACTCTAACCTGCTCATCTAGTCCGATACATTCTCCTCCATGTCCAGCGGCCTCAAGGGCTCTGCCAACCGCCTGACTCGAATGGCCGCATCCGGCAACCGAGTCGCCATCCTCAAGCTCTCGGGCATAATCATCGCCGTGTTCCTGGTCCTCTACTACGGCTTCAAGTTGATTTTCTAAGCAACGAGATTGGATCATTGTTGCTCGCTGCATCGAGCAACCCTATGAATATCATGGCATGATGCTGCATTGCGCACTACGAAATATGGAATGCGTCAGAGGAATTTTTCCCAGGCACGGGGGATCACGGTATATTTTTCGGGGGACGACGGAACTAGAAATGTCGCTCCCAAAACGAGCGGGTCGGGGCATTCGTTAGACGAGGCGTTCACCCTTATTGATATTGATACAGGGTCGGATTAACCCAGGAATGGTTTATGTACAGATGGATTCGGGTATGCCACACAGGAGGCTGGTGTCCACCTCAGGAGGCCTATACTCGCAGGGTCATGTTATATCAAGAAAGTACTATTGGCATTTGGCTGTTGGCGTTGGTTGCAAACTATACAGATATACACCGCATAATATCCTCCTAATCCTATGCGCCCCCACGTGAAAGAGAGCGATTGCAAAGCAAAGCTTTACTGGATTCAACATTCAAGTCCTCCCCCATTTTTTAACGATCTACATGGACTCCTAACATGCAAACTGCCCCCAAGATGCGCGCATTTTCGTTATCATCAAACATATCACATCCTCCCCCGCTATCCTCGTTTGCTTCCGTGATATATCTAGATGCCGGAACCCTGTCATCTACTGCCACACATTGTTGAACAAATCTTCGTCAGCACCGAAGCCGCCAGAAGCCTTGCCGCCCCCAGTCGCAGTGGTTGAGGGGCCAGAAGTCCATCCTCCGAATTCCTCATCAGCCGCCACCTTGGGCTGAGGGTTAAATCCTCCAGAGGCACCGGGGACGATAGGGGTGTTGGCAAAGGAGCTGCCAGAGTTGCCCCAGCCAAAGTCACCTGTCGAAGGCTTGGGGAGCCCAGGGCTCTTCTGGGCTGCAGCAGGAGCTGGCGCGGGGGCGGGGGCAGCAGGGGTGCTCCATTCGCTTGAGCCCCAAACATCAGAGCCTGAGAATCCGCCCATGGAGCTGGTTGCGGTTGTGGTAGTGGCTGGAGTGGGAGCTGCCGGAGGCGATTGAGGCGAGGACAGGTTGAATACGGAGCCTGAAGTCGATGGGATAGTCGGGTTCGAAGGCGGAGGGGGGGAGGTTTGCGAAACGGGGGCAGAGAGATCAAAGAGGTCGCCCATGGCAGAGGATTGGGCTGGCTTGGCTGGCGCAGGGGCTGCGGCGGGAGCAGGAGATGCAAAGTCACCGAAACCACCCATAGAAAAGTTAGAGGGCTGCTTCTGGTGCGAGGGAGCAGCAGGCTGCGAGGGCTTAGAGTCAAAGAAGCTGCCTCCTCCGAGTCCACCGAAAGCATTGCTGCTGCTAGATGTGCTGGATGTCATTCGATTGCCGAAGCTGGCAAATGGATCCGGGGCCGCCGGCTTGGGAGCGGGGGCATTGCCGATGCTCAGGCTGCTAAAAGCATCATTGAAGCCGCCAATGGATCCCTGAGACTGGTGGCCCATGGTTGGGGAGGCCATGCCTCCAAAGTTCTGCGCAGGTTGCTGGGGAGCCTGCGGTCGAGGGGCAGTCGCATAAAGGGACAAAATCGACTGCTTCAGGTCGGGACGAGACTGGCCAGTCGATGTGTTGGTACCGGTTGTGCTTGCTGGCCGAGGAGGAGGCGCCGGCTCTCCGAAGAAGTCGAGTCCCAACAGAGAGTCCTTTGTGCTCGTGGTTCGAGGGGGTGCGGGATCGGCCTTGGGAGGCACTTTGGTGGCGATAGGTGCAGCGCTGCTCGATCGGACGGGAATGGGGTCTCCGCCGATTAAATCGCCTGTAGGAGGTTGAATAACATTCTTGGGGGCGCTCGACTGGCCCAAAGAGGCCTTGCGGAGCGACTCCTTGCGCTGTATCACTTGCTTCTCCTTGACAAGGCTCAGGGGCACATCGTCATCGCCATCGACGTCGAGGGTAGAAGGGTCGGGGATGGGGCCATCCATGGTCCATCGCTTGAGCTCATACTTTGTGCGGATAAAGTTCTCGATCTTGGCTTCGGAGGGAGCGTGGCCAGCAGCGAGTTTGGCCTCCCAGTACTTGTTGGCGCGCGCATTGCCCCAGCTCAGGATGCTCTGCAGCTGCTCATCGGTCCAGGAGTCGAGGTCGACCGACTTGACCCGGCTAATATGTGTTCCCATGCCACGGTGAATGCCTGAGCATCGGATACAGATGAAGACGCCGAGGTTCCAGCTGGCCCATCGCGGATCTGCAAGGTGTCGCATGTCAGCCATGGAGTCGGGAGAGGTCCCTCGCACAAGACCGGGAGTGGAATCCAATGAAATCACGTACGCTTGTTCCTCTTGCAATCGGCGCAGACCTTGTTGGTCTCCAACTTCAGGAGGCTCTTGATGGTAGCTTGGTTTTGCGCTGCCCGCTCGGCGGCGGGGTTGGGTGCCCTCCTTGACATGGCGGTGGGAGCGGGAGTATTTCGCGATAGGAGGAGTCGGTTGGTAAGCTGCACTGTCGAGCGGGAGGAAAGTGAACTTGTAGGAAGAAATTGGGTGCGGGTCGAGAGAAGGGCACCTCAAGGGGCTCGAGACTGTGAAAGTGGCAACCTGGCGAGGGTCGGCCGTCGTGTCTCGAGTTGGGTAACTAAGGAGGTGCCAAGGTGGTCAGTGGCGGGTATCAGTAATTACCAAGGCCTGAAGCTAACACTGCTAGGTACATCACTTTAGCTTAATCGGAGACGAACAATGCTTGATCCTAGCGCTGTGGGACAGCGACATTGGGCACCTCGACCTCACCAGCCACAGCCTGAACCTGACAGCGATAACGAACCTGAGGCAGCAAACATGTGGATATGGGGGTCATACAGGTACCTAACATATGTTCGGTGCCTTCAAGGCATCCATCATGACATCTCCAAAAACAACACGGTTGCTTTTTTTGGTAGGCAATGCTAGCAATTGGAGGCACTGGTTGGTTCCTTTCATTCCAATTATGGAGCCGATTTAGAAGATACCATATTGCGGCGAAAAAGACTGCGCCCCGTCAGATTCCATCCACACTCATGTGGCCAGCCGCTCAGCATCTTCATTCCCTCAACCTGACTCGACTGTGGCTGTGGATGTGGCTGTGGCACTTGCAATTGGCGATGATGTAACTTTGTTGGCTTGTAAATCCCAAGATACCACATTGTGAAAGCTCCTGAGTTTTTCCCTCACCACGTCCCCGGCACAACTCTAAATAACTCGCTGAGCCCGACGAAGTTAATATAGATATCGATCGTAGTTAAAAGAACAGGTTACCGGCCATAATCCCTGGAATAAATAGAGTGAATACACTTCAGAACTCAATTTCTTCCTCGTCTTACCTAATCTACAAAGTTGCGTCTTTACAAATCAGCATAGTTGGTGAGCTGCATTCCGTGTGTTTAGCTCAAAGCTGGAACCTAGTCGTATATTATTTCATATTTCATAACGGCAACGGAGGAAGACAAAGACGACATGGCAGAGCTTTTGCTGTTGTAGGCGTGAGGAAGAATATGTAGAAGTAATGAATCCATAATCCAACAACCTATTTTTTTTTTATCTCAAGAGAAATTGGTGTTAGCCCCTAAGGAAAAATAATAAATAATAATGACGATGATAAAAGAAGCACCATAAGTTTCACCTCTCAACGTTGCCTTCTCAGATTCTTTTCTTACCTATGCACACCACGGCATTACATCCTCCGCAACTTTTCCCTCAAAAGAAGCATTCTGAATCTCAAAACCCGACAAGGCATGTGCGATAAACTCCTAACTTAGACTATTCTTGCTGACTCACTTCAATAGCGACTTCGGCTGGCATCAGCGCAGCGAGAAGGGCCCAATGGTCCCCTCACCATCGCCTCCCAGAGGCGCGACAGCTAAGCGGCCGTTAGCCAGTGATGCCACTGTGTCAGAGAGACCCAAGAAGACACGGGTCACCACCAAGTCAACATCTAGGCTAAGTTGTGCCAACAAATCATCCGCAGTCGACAAGCACCATGCGCGATCGACAGCAACTGGCAGTGGGATTCTAGTCAGTGGGTACCACAACCACTCAGCGAAGCAATCAAACAATGGCAAGCTGGTGTCTTCGGCGGGATCTTCCAATGAAATCACCTCTAATATCGTGCCAGACTGTGAGTCAGGAGTCACATGTCAAACAGCTTCTTCCTCTCTTGGAAACCAACAACCCGGAAATCGAGATGCGATCGACATGAAACAGTTAGGTGGCATGCGAGCAAGCAACGATGCTGAATCGAACTTCCCGTTAAAAGTCACCATATGATAAAGATTTGGGCTCCAGACCAAACGCCAGTGTCCACCCCAAATAACGGATCCTCAGATGAGCGAACTGGACGGGCGGCCTTTGCAAAGTGGCAGCATAACCAACCTATCATGCTATTCAACATTCGGACCAGAGCATGCAATGATCTCAAACTCTCGCCACAAGGTCACTGGCGTTCTCGCTTGGGCATAAATGCGAACGGAGAACCGCGCGTGGGAAAGAGAGTCAGGCAAGTATATATCGGGGTATCATCCGTCAACCTGCAAGCAGTATTTCTGATGCGAGATGGCCCGTCCAATTGCATTTCGAAGACAGAGCCCGGCCTCGTCGTCTGCAAGCGGCGCGATATAATTCTCCACGAATTCTGCACGGTCCCTGGGAACTTGACCAGGCTGGTAGATTTCTTGGATGATCATAAAACTACCCTCTATGGCTGCCCTAACCCGGGAATCACCATCCCTCTGGATCACAGGCAGTGGTCTCGAGGTTTGTCAATCGACTCACCTCTTCACCGACACCCAGCTGAACAAGAAGACTCCCGACGGCCGAGGCTCTATTTTGATCCAAGAGGAGAAGGCAAAAAGTCTCTGTGGGCTTTGAAGTGGCCCCCGCTAGGGGTGTTGGGTATATCGTTAGAAATGGTGTCTATTCTCAATGCATTTCTGGAGAAGCATCCCACGGATCCTGTCCCAATCAACTTGGCTGTGGCCACAACGATCATATATTTTGACATGGAAGCTCGCAACTGGGATCCAGAGTCTTACAACTCCACAGATATGATGCCGCCTGTTCCCTTGGGGGTTTTTCTCATATATTTTCCCCACCTCTTGCGCTACACAGAGATCCGTCGGCTTACAAGCTATATCCATCCCATCCGATTTGCACAGCATCACTATGACGCAGATCGAAAATTTTCAAGCGATTTCCGGATCATGCACGAAGATCTCGACGTTTTCAGGCTGAAGACTCTTTGGAAAGCCATTTTCTCCAGGTCCCTAGCAATTCCAGCTGCAAACAGAATCACTCTTTTGCCTCATTCAATGCCAGGAACTCAAATGACTTGGCCAAGGGAAGTAGGAAGTGCCGAAAAGCCATCGATGGGGCTAAATAATTTGTGTCTCCTCAACGATATCCGCACTATCATGCTTCCTAGCTATCATCAGCGGGACGTCGGGGTACAATGCGTTGGGCTCCCACGATATATTGCGAGGAATTGGGTGAAGGGTGATGAAATTCCGTGCAGTGAGCCAACAGCACCCCCTGATTTCTACTGGTTCCCGGAGAAAAAAGGAGTGGTGATGGCCGTGACAGCCGATGCTAAAGAAATCGGCCCTGTGTATTCCAACCTAGAGCCAACGAAATACGTGGTTCCATACGATCATTCCAACCTGTCGAAACCTCTGGCAATCCAGCTGGCAGAGTCGCAATCCATGGAGCGATGGATAGACCCAGAGACCCGGGAGAAGCTTGCCACACTCAACGAAAATCGATTCGAAATAATCAGACGCCTGGGAAAGACGAAGAACGAGGTGTGGTATTGCCGAAAGGATTTGGTGTTCAAGTGGGATGGCATGGAGTCCGAAATTTCAGAGGCCGCAGAGAAAGGCCTCCTAGAGAACTTGGATGCTCGACTAGTAGAGCCATCGCCGCCGCCCAAGTTTGAGGAGCCTGAGGAAGAGAAAGTCCCTTTGGCACCGGTGCAACCTAGCAAGGCTCAGACATCCATTGTCGTTCTCTCGAGGTCCGAACGCAATCGGGCTGTAGGGGTTTTGAGCCGACTTGCTCACAAGGCAGAGGAGTGGAATACTCTGCAAGATATGCTCACCAGCCCATATGAAGTGCCACGCGCAGACTTCAAAAAGTCCATCAAGGAAGCCGAGAATGAAGTTTGTACGACAATACGAAACATGAAGGATGCCTTGGGCCGCGACCACCTCTTTCCCGACAACGAAGCTGCCCACCAGTTCATGAAGTCCTTGCCGTTTTCTGTTCTCAGACTCACCGGGCTCTATCCCGCTTGGGTTCTTGAATCGATAGCATCTGGAGTACGCTTAGGGGATTCGGATTACCAGGCCCTGGCCAAGGCAGGTGGAGAGAACGTGGTCAGCTTTTTGAAGACGGCATTTCCCCTTATCGGACCCGAGGTCGGGCCCGAGCAGGCTTCCATTTACTGGGTTGTTTTGAAGCCTGAATTGGAGAAATTGCTAAAGGAGCCTTTCATCAACTTGCAAGAGAAGCTTGCAGACAATCTTGGAAAGGCGTTGGGCAAAGATAATTGATACGAGAGAAGAAATTACGGGTTCTTTTTTTTGGGCTGGCCAGGACTCTGGGGCGTTGGTTCATGGATGGGAGTGTGGGCAGTATCTCCTAGAATTTCAGACTCAATCCTAGAGACAGAATTCAAGCAATATTCCTAAGTAATCCAACATGCCTCGGTTGTTGGGGTCAAGATCGATATCATCTGAAAAACGAAACGAATCAGTAGCAAGTTAGATGGACATTCATTAGGAGGAAAAGAAAAAAAAAAGAAAAGTTAATTGCAAATTTCAGCCCGCTTTGGTAGTGTCTTTTTCTCTCCTCTCTCTAAAATATTGCTTTCCTCATATTCCAGCTTCCCCTCTTCAATGCAGCATGTCAGGAGCAAATCCCGGGTCAAGTAGTTCATCAGATCCGCATGTTGGTGGCTACCCTATAGTCCAGTAGGTCGAGCACCAACCTGGTTACATGACCAAATGATGAACATTAATATCATCTCTATAAAGCACCTTCTTAGCTTTAATGCGCAAATATTCAATGTTCTTATTTTTGTGTCTATTCTTGAAGTGAAAAGGACCGTGGCCATGGGGGTTTCATAGCCAACATGTAAAGGGTTTGAGACCTAAAAATTGACCAAAGAGGGCAACAAGACCTCATTTTGAATAAGATTGACTTCTGACATCAAGTGTGGAGCTAAGGGCGGATACTAATCCGACGTGGCAGTGAGATAGATATTGTATCGTGAGAGCTCTTTTGTGCATGACTAGAGCAGCTATGCTCAGATTGTTTACGGTCAGCAGGCATTTTATGTAGCATTGGGTGTTGAACAACCCTGAGCAAAACAGGTAGTGAGATGCAGCTGGCTTATTTCTATGACAAATAACCCCGGCAGTGCTCGGTACGATGCGCGTAGCTTACAGGGCTATGATGATCATGTGGAGAAGATAAACCACACCTTTATCTATTTCGATAAGATTGAATCTCATACTCCATGTGTGTTGATCTAGTGATACAAGGGCAATTATTTTTTAAGCCGATACGTTTGATGGTATCCAAGCCATCTCTCTGGGTGCATGGTTGGCTGTCTTAGTAAGCTAGTAAGGTTTCCCCTTGTGGAAGCTGAATGTAAGCCGCATTCTACATTTCAGCCTCATGGTGAGAAAGAGTGAGAAAGGTAAAGCATGAATACCCCGGCACTCTGCAACGCGGGGCCAAGAATGATAAATTGTTCTATCTCGTATTTATGTCGTGAAGCCCGTCTCATAGCGCCCAATGCCTACCAACCGCCGATATGTAAATCAAGTTCTAGAAAACAAGTGATGGTTCGTTACAATACATGAAAAAAGGGCCGAGCGGGATGGCTGGCCACGGTAGGGGCGGGAGGGGTAAAGGGTTTCAATGTGATGAGCTGGACCTCACCGAGTTTGATGTATATGGGCCGGTGACCTCAATTAAAATAGACACCTCCGCATTCAACATGGGCACTTTATGCCTGCATTAATCATCGCGATCATTTACTCCCCTGTCGATTTCTCCACGGATGTGGTCTTCGAGCCGGATGCTCAGCTGCTGAGCTTGAGCTTCATCATAGCCTGGCGGAGGCTCATCTGGAGCTCTCCGGCTGTTGGTGCTATCAGATCGGTCATGTCGGGCGACCGACAGTGAGCCTTCTGGCGGGGTGTTGGTTTGGCTGGCCTGAGCTTCATAGGCCGGCAGGGGCTCATCGGGGACGTCGACGCCCGGTCCCATTTCGCGGCGCATTTCTTGATACTGGAAGAGTCGTTCTCGTAGTCGAATGTAGGCTTCGTTAAAATCCATCATGCCACCGTCTGAAAAGGTAAATTTGACCTCGATTCGAGGAATGTCTGCGGGAATCCCGCCCCCAGAAACGGGGATGCAATCTGACTTCCAGACCCATCCCCACCACATGGAGGACGAAGTGGTAGAGTCTTGAAATTTGAGAATTGGGGCGCTGAATGATTCGAATTTGGGTTCCTGGGTAGGTTTTGCGGGGAGGTAAACAATCTGGGAGTGGTGAGCACGATCAATTGCAAGGCTTTGGCGGGCAGGCGAAAAAAAAACATACTCTTTTGTTTGTCAAAAACAAGGTGCCCTTGTCACTTTTGCGCTGGAAAGAGGCGCAACGCGACCTCAATTCCTGGGGCACCGAGAGGTCGCATGAGATGCGGGATTCTAGCTTCTGGAGGATACGCTCGTTGCCGAGCTTGACGAAGCCGCCCTGGTTGAGCATAACCCAGCTATCGGTATTGTCAGGGTCGATAGGCCGTGAAGAAGGTCGGCTCGTTATGAGATAATCGTGAGGGTTGTCCATGGTAGGGCGGGGTCCATGACTCCATGGGCCGGAGATGGCGGGGCAGTCGAGCGAACAGGCAGTACGGGCAAGGAACAGAGGAGGTACGGAGGAGGAGGATGGTGATGGTCGGAGACGGGGGTTCGGACGGAGGAGAGGACGGGTATATGAATGCAGGACGCAACGGAATCGACAACGGAGGATCGGGAGGGCGCAGGCGTACGGATTGAAGGGGAATTGGAGAAGGGAAGGCTCATAAAAGGAAGAGAAGAGGTTCGAGACTCGCGAAGGAGGCTTACTTTATTGACATTGTCGCAGACAGGGTTCTGAAGACCCTAGCTCAAAGGCGGATGGCTCTAGGCTCCGTACCGGCAGGACGTGCAGTGCAGGCAGCTTTAGTAGGTCCGAGATCTTGGAGCCTGTGGCCCTGTGGTGGTCCTTCCTGGTCCCGTGGGTGGGGTGGGTCGGGTTGGACCTCTGGCGCTTGGTGTCAAGGCTGGTTAGCAAGGCAGAGGGGAGGACAGAGGCCCAGGAGCGGGTGGTTAGTGGCTGAAGGGCTGGACAGCGATGCCGTAACTGGGTGGGGGGAGGCGAAGCGGTTTGCGTCCTGGCCTGGCGGGCGGGCAATGGGGAACGGGGGCGTGTGGTGAGGGGAGACGAGACGAGGGGCAGGGCGGCGAGGGGCGAGCGACGGATGCGGAGCGGATCACGGGCGGGCGGGCGACGACGGATGGTGTGATGTCGTAAGTCGCAGCGAGCGAGGCGGGCGCGAAGCGAGCGATGGGCAAAGCAGGCCAAGCAAGTGACGAGGAGGCGAGGGAGGGCGAGACAGGGCCAGACAGGGCCAGGTAGGTCGTTGGCTAGTTGCTGCTGGAGCAGACGTCGCCGTCGCAGTAGCTCTGTCGCAGGCGCCTGAGCTCTGAGCGCTGCTGGGCTTTGGGCTCTGGCGGCGGGAAGAGCAGCGGCAGCAGCAGTGGCCGTAGCAGCAGCTGGGCTGGGCTGGGCTGGGCTGGGTGTCGTCTAGGCCGGATTGCCTGCGTGGGTTTGATGCTGCTGGGTCCTGGATCCTGGGTCCCGGATGGTTTGGGGCGGGGAGCGATATGGCGGGCGACAGACGAGGCGTCCCAAGGGGCCAGAGGGGTGGGATGGTCTGGAGTAAGTTGGGTTGGGAAGTGAGAGAGTCTGGGAGAGCACTGTGTGTGCGGTGCGATGCGATGCAGCGCCGGCCAAGCAGGCGGCGGCGGCGGGTTAGGTGCAAGTGGGTTCTTGCGTCGTGTGCAGCCGTTGCGTTGCTTTGCGTTGCGTTGCGTTGCGTCGCGGCGGGCCAGGCTGAGCTGTGTGAGTTGCTTGCTTGCTGGGATGAGCTTGTGAGCGTTGAGTGCGTCCGGAAGCCTAAAGCGCCCAAAAGGACCCGTGTGAGCCGCTGGGTGAAGCGACGAATAGCCTTGACGCCCAATGAACGCCCCAGTCGTGGATCTTGAACCTGAAACTGGGTTGACGGGTGGCTCTAATAACGGGGTCCGGGGTTGCCTTGACGGGGAGCGCAAACCATGCCGTGCTATGCCATGCTCTTTGCCATGCCATGATCGCAACGGCGGCTCGAGTCGGTACACGGCGATGTGGCAACTTACATCCGCACTGGTCCTCGTTGCGACATATGCCACAGGGATGAGCAGCCTCGAGCAGCCTTTTTCTTTTTCCTTCGCTATGCCAGCGCTCTGCAAGAGCCAACTCAGGCTATTCTGCTCATTCCGGCTTCTCACTCGACCAATAACGGCACCTCCCTGCGCAGTCGTGCCCTGCATGTTAAGGCAGCCCACCACGTGGAATGGGGGACAGGTCCTTGTCCGCATGGAGCGACCAAGCAGTGCGATTAACCTCGGCCAACTCGCTATCTTCCCAAACTGGCTATACTGGGGGATATTTTCGATCAACCGACTAGGGCTGCCCGAAAACAGCAAACGGGCAGAAACACAAAACGTGCGAAATAGGTACTAGATTGGATGAGGGCTTGCCTGTGCCGCATCTTAGCCGCCATTCAACGTACCAGAATATGCACTCACACGCAGTATACACACACACACTCACGGGACTACCTACATGCGCTCGAACGCAGATACAGGTACACACACACATGCACACACACACACTCACACACTCACACACGCACGCAAATGCACACGCTCTTTGCAAACGAACCCCCCACAACTTGCTAATTTGTGCCAAGCTCCCGTAGCTTCCTCCCCAAGCCTCACGCGCTCACCTTCTCCCGTTGTCGATTATCGCCCATTCTCACACACTACTCTTCCCCTCCCAATCATCGTGGCCCCTGCGTCCCGGACCCATCTCAACCACCCCGTTCCCCGTCGCTCTCCTGCTTTTCCCCCCTCCCCGTATCGCTCGCTATTCTCCTTAGGGACCAGCCCGGCAGTTTTTAGTTGATCATCCGCGGTTTCCGGGACCGGATCCTTGGGGGTCTGAGTGAGATGCGGCGAACTTTGACAGCGGCGTGCAACAACGACCCTGGACATTGTAGCCCCAGTATCGATGGACTGTAAGTATGCCCTCACCCATGTTCCCTTCACGGCATGGCCCGAAACCTTGGGCCCCCCTCAAACCCCTCATTTTTTCCCGCCTGCTCTCGCCGTCCTAGTCCCAAAACCTCACCCATAAGCCGACCATCATTGACCCTAAAGGCATGACCTGTCACCTATCGGTCGATTCGCCTTAGTGGGAGTTTTAGCTGCAGCAAAACCCTGGTCCTTCGAGGGTCGGTCCTTGGGCCCTCCGACGCGGTCTTGGGAGGAGCCGGCTGGGGGCGCACTGCAGCCAGGCGCATGGCTTGAAGCCAGCGTGAACTCGCACCAAAGCACCAGGTGCTGGCCTCTACGAATCACCGTGGTCCCCGAGAGGGGTTTCCCATGTTTCCCCTAGGCCAAGGCCAAAGTAATTATGGCATGCATATCGCCTTAGTCTGCATTGGCCTGGGTTCCGACGACGAGGTTGGCCAGTGGCCAGTGATCCTTGTTCCCAGACCAGGACAAGCGGGTTGCCTTGGTTGGTGTGGTGAACTGTCGCAGCCCACACAGTTCTGCCCAGATTGAACAAGCGAGAACGACGCCGTTACCATCGCCCCGAGGCGAACACCCTGGTTCGGAGGGAGAATTTGACGTGGAGATGGATTTCTGCGTTTCTCGCACCCTGGCCCAATCTGAACCTTGAGTCCCATCTCTTCAACTGAATCCCACATCAAGGGTCCCATCGAATCACACGGAGATCCTGACGACCGGCTCCTGACCGGAACGTCCTTGCGGCCCCGCTCCGCAGCGAAAAAAAAAAAAAAAGCTAGAAAAGGCTGAATGTCTGGAAAACCTCGAGAACAGCTGATGAGTGCGGCATTGGGCGCACTATCGAATTCTGCAGACCCTGAGGCGTTGTCTCAGCGCAGGACCTGTCTCAAACCGGGGCCCCTCTTTTGCTTGGATAGCGACTCTCCAACCGGACATGTGCATGCCGTTGAAAAAAAAAATTTATAAGTCCCTCTTTGTGGACTCGACTTTGTCCCTTTACCGTCTACCGTACCCGCTAACCAGGTGCCTGCTTAACCCTACCACCTACGTGTCATTGCAGCAACCATGGCAGAGTGAGGTAATCAACTCCGTGGCGTTGGTTCCATATGCTTGACTCCGGATCTTAATGCACAGCGAGCGGGCTGTCACCATGGGACACCCCCGGCACAGACCAGAAGAGAATCTCGAAGGATGAGGTTCCTTGCGAGATCGATGCATGTTGCCAGTTCCGAAACCAATTCACCTATCAGCGAGTGCCAAGCGCATTTTCTGTCTTCACCAGGCGGGGGGGGACATGGCATCGCTTCCCTTGACTGGAAGATACAACCACCACCACCATGACTCGACATGCCTACGCCACGATAAACGCGGCAAAAAAAACCTACAAGTCAGGAAAACATGAGAAGCCTCTTTTGATCCTTCGAACCAACGCCCCTGCCCCTGCACAAACATCCCCAGACACGTCACTTTCCATCCTCACCGGCTGTGAGGTCCCCGTCACCGACTCACATCGGGGTCCTGTGACGGGGAATTGATAGCCAGCCAGTGCGTCTCTCGCGCGGGAATGGCAAACTACCAACAACAAGTCGCAGACGAGAAATCATGACGTCGCTTGTTGACTCTTCTCTCATCCTTCGTCCGTCGTTCTTTGTACTACTGGTTTCCCCTCTCTGCTACCCCATGCAAATGCCCGCCGCCCCACGCGCGCTCGATTGGAAAAAAAGGTCCCATGGAGCCAATGCGCGCTTCGGCACAACAGGGCTAGGAACAAAAGCCACAGCCAACAGAAACCCTGGGATCAACGCGATCCCATGTTGAAAAGTTCAGCCATGTCTCAGTCACCATGGCCTTATCCATGGATTCGGGCCCATGTACGGACCACGGCCGCACATTAGCTGAACCCACGGCCGAGCTAGCAACCGCCCCCCGAGGACTTTGTCCATCGACGCCCTCCCTCACCGACCAGCAAACTATCACAGCTGAGGTTTGCTAACCATGTCTTACATGACTAAGTATGACGCTCAGCTTGTCAAAGCGATATTAAGGACCCCCAAAAATCGGAGTGATTACTTTTCTTGTAAAAAGCTGCTTGCTGCAGTCTCCGCCACAGTGCATGCCGCCATGTTCATGTAGTCGTTTTGGTCTGGGGCTGCCTCCCCCATGGCTGAGACCCTGCCGGGCTCCCAGGCTCGACCGCCCAAGGAGAAACAGATCTAATCTGAGACAGAACGTGGCTCCCCGTTCACCGTCAGAAAGAACCTTGGCGGTGATTGAATTAGCGGCGGCCGAGCAGGAGACCCCCTTTACTTTACCTGGATGGACGAGTTCTAGAAACCTGACCTGGAGGGAGTGCTTTGGCGAGCAAGGACGATTTCGCTCTACTGCAGCGAGTCGTAAGGATCGAAATAGCTCGCTGCTGATCGAAGCCGATGGCGCCGGGGTAGGTTGCAGTCGGTTATCCCTACGAGGAGGGAGGGAAGAGCAAAGACGGAGCGAATCGAATCGAATCGAAGTCATGGCCGATTCAAGCGTTCCCCGTGAACTGGTGATGATCGCCGGGTCAAAGCCTACCGGAGATGTGATCTATCACTTGCACCTGACTATAGCAAAACGATCATCATAATCAAACCCATCGCTTCCAATCCTTTATCAAACTTTCATATAGCGTCCATGGAACCTAGTCGGCAATTCGTGCCCCACCGCCCCGACTGTCACATCCGGCATGTGGTGCCGAGTCTGATTGGATAGCCGGCCTTATGGGGGCTCCCGGAATCACGGAGCAGACTGGGGTCACGCCTTGGGAAGCCGAAATCGCGATACACATCTCCGCCAAGCAACAAGAAGGCACCGTCAACCACTATCGTGATCCGTTTTCGCGCTGCAACCTGCGGAATTTTGCTGTTTTCTTTTTTCTTCTTTTTTTCTGGGGCTTCGTTCTTACGTTGGTCGATTACGCCCCTGCAGCACCACCCTGACGTCACTAGGCAAAGAGTACGATGGCTACACCCGAGCAGATAGCGCAGCTGCAGCGGTATACCGCATGTGACATTTCGGATGCGCTGTTGAAGCTCAAGGTGCCCGGCGCCGGGTTCGTCGCAGATCTCAGCCTCATTGGCTCGCCTCCCGGAGACGAGGCCTCCTCGACGACGGTGGCGCCGGTCTCGACGGTCCTGTTTGCGCCAAAGGGAGAGGAGCTGGCCGAGCCGGCCGCCAACATCCCCAAGGGTGTTCACTGGGCCGACCTGACGGTGCCGGGGAGCATCGTGGTGCTGAAGCAGCCGGAGGGCCAGAAGAACGCTATCTGTGGAGGCATCATGGCAGTGCGCATGAAGGTTTGCCAAGCCAGGGGTATCGTGGTGGTTGGCCGCGCAAGGGACATTGAGGAGCTAAAGAGCACAGCCCTCCCTGTAAGCAAAAAGAAAACCAACGTGACCAGATCCCGGGAAGCCTATTTTGGAACCTAACGCCTATAGATCTGGAGCCGCGGGCTCTCTACAGTTGGAGCAGGTGCCGCCAGCACACCCTGGGCAATCCAGGTGCCCCTCGATATCGATGGGACCATCGTCACCCCTGGAGACTTGGCTTTCAGCGATCCGGTCAATGGGGTGGTTGTCATCCCCAAGGATAAAGTGCCCGAGGTGCTGGAACTCTTGCCCAGGTTGACGGCGGCGGATGACAAGGTGAAAGAGGACGTTCTGAAGGGAGTGACGGTGCATGAGGCGTTTAAGCAGCACCGCAGCAACCTGTGACCCACCAATGCGGACCTGGGCCCATTCATTATAGCAACTAGCAGAATTTTGTTAGACTCAATTGAAAACAACAATAAAGAAGAGAAAAAAGTGAATAAAATGGTTCGAGTGATCCCATGAGTCCGATGACAAAGCGGGCACGCAGTGGGCACCACCATCCCTCATTGAGAGTAGAGGGTGGAGGATTAACTGGGTATCTCAACCCACAACACACAAGATGCTCAATCACGTTGCACACCAAACCAGGAACCGAGGGCATAATAAAAAACACTAGTCTTTGACGGCTAGGAATACACGAATTCCATATAATGCAACTCCGTTGTTGTCATCAGTTCATTAACATGCCATCATCAAGCACTACTGCAACCATGATTACCAAACAATGGACCCGTGATTTCCCAAGCAAACCTGATACACAAGAGAAGAGAATAAGAAACAAGGAGAAAAAAATAACAACCTGATGGAAAAGCAACCAAAAAAAAAGTCCGGAAAATCATGGTTTAGTGCGCGTCTGCCAAACTGTGGCATCGCTTTCGGCAATATCGCTTTTTTTTATATCAAACTCAAAGCCACTCATCATCTTTGGGAGCCGGCTTGGGCTTATCCGACCCAAAGTCGAGCTTGGGCATCTCAATCTTGGGAGCCGGTTCAACCTTGGGCTTTTGGCCACCGCCAGCGACCTTCTTGGGTGAGTTGCGCGACTCGGGCGGTGGGCCGTATCGCACATCCCGGACGTCCCAGCCATCCTCGTGGGCCGCAGCAACCCAGGTGCGCAGGCCAGTGTGCACGCTGCCGTAGAACTTCTCCTTGCAGAGACGGAGGCTGCCGCCTAGGCATCGTTCCCAGCCGGAGATGTTGAACTCGCGCCTCAGGTTGTTGCGCTCCTCCTTGGTGGCTGCACAAGCGAGGATGGCATTCATGAGGTCAAGATGCGAGGCAAGGTAGTTTGTAGCCTCCCACTCAACTCCGCCAACATAAGGGGCTGCTGCCACAGGAGGGCGCTCCTGGGGGAAGTGTCGCATCATGTACGCATATGGTCGGTTGTCACCGGGGAAAGGGGCGTCTTTGGCGTCATTCGGCTTGTCTGTTTGGAGGGCGATGACGTTGATGTTGTGAAGGAAAATCCAGAAGACCTCCTTTGTAACATTAACAACCTCCTTGCACCACACGCGGTATGGTCTGTCTCGTCTCATCTCTAGGACGAAGGGGACTGGTCGCTCATCCTCCTTGGGCTCAGGGTCACGCAGGTGAGCGAGGATGCTTTTAGCTCGAAAGACTCTCTCCGCGGGAGAAGCAGACTCGATGTATCTAAACATTACAGAGGTAATGATGTTACGGGTGGTGAATTCGCTCGGTCCCTTCTTCTCGGGATCAAAGATCATATGGATCAGCTTTGGGAAAAGCTCACTCTGGATCGAGTGCAGGTACTGCATGGCTCGCGCAGTGGTGGAGAGCGCCTTCAAGCACAAGAGAACTTCGTGTAGAAGTGCGTCTTCATGTTCCTCCCTAAAAAGAAAAAAAAATTAGACAACGCTTTAACATTAAGCTGATCGCATCGCGACTCACCTCCACTCAACTTCCATGATGCGGTTCAGCAGGCTCACAATCTCGTTCATGCCGCCTTGCTGGATAAAGTCCTCGATCCAAGCAACGGTTTCGTTTCTCAACAGCAAACGAAGCTTGTGGATTTTGCCTACTTCAACAAGCTCAGGCTTTTGGACCTTTCTTAGGTATGCCACATAATCAGCAGGACCCTGCTGAAGCTTGATTTTTGAGAAGATGCCCGAGGTGGGCGTCGAGGGAGCTGAGTTGAGCCCACCAGCATCACTGGCGAGGCTATCCGTTGACTTGCTCCTGAAATGACGTCCCACGGTCCCATCTCCTTTGCCCTTCTTGCTAGATGAGCCCGAGTCCTTGTCTTTGTCCTTCTTTCCTAGGGACAGGGTGAAGCTTTTACCGCGGCTTCGCTTGGGCTTCTCCTCAACCGGGGTGGTTGCAGCCATGGCAGCACCATCGGCACTGCCGACGCTGCCCATGGACGGAGGACGGTCTCCTCTGGCTGCTGCCATCTCAGCCCAGTCCTGGCGGACGAACTCCATCTTGATGGTGGAATTCAGGTTTCGCATCTTGTATCGTTGGTTCTCAGGGATATTTCGTCGGTCCAGCATGGCTTCAAGATGCTTGTCAACATCCTTGGGGTCGAGCACCGGCTCAATTGGCTCAAGGGCATTAACCACGGATGTTGACTTGGACCGGTTATGTGCAAATGTGGTCAGTGGGTTATAGCCTTTGGGCTTGGCAGATCTGCTGCTTGACTTGGAGTTGCTCGAGTCCTTGGAGCCTTTTCGCTGGATGTCCTGTGGGAACCTGAATCTGGATGGGGATGGTGGGGGATCTGTCTTGGTGTGGATAGGCACCTGGAACGACTTTGGCCGTTCCTTGAATTGGCGTGAGCTTGCGTATAAGTCGGTGTCGCTATTATTCCGGCTCATGTCGATGCTAGCCCGAATGTTTGGCTTCTGCTGGAAGATGGAGTCCGAGGTGAATTGAGCCCAGATGGGTGTTTGTGTTGCGTCCTCAGGCTTTCTATTTTCCTTGTCCTTGGACAGACGCATATCCTCATCAGACATCAACTTGTGGAGGTTCCTCAATGACTTGGGCTTGAAGAGACCAGCCAGGTTTCCACCAGACTTTGTCTTCTTGGGCTTCTTAGGGGACACGTCGCGAGTCTTGGGGACTTTGGACGCGTCCTTGGTGGCTACGGAAGTTATCACTGTCATGTTTCCAAACATGTTCTTGGTCGGGGATCGGGACCGGCCGCGAGATTCGTCGCTATTGTTGTTGTTGTTGTAATCGTCTCGGCGGGGAAACCGGGGAGCCGGCTCCTGCTGGTTCTGCTGCAGCTCGCCAAGAGCACCGGGGTTGTTCTTGGAGTAGCTGGCGGCGGCCGCGTCGTCGTTGCTGGAGAAGGCGTAGCTTCCGTCAAAGGGCCTCGAGGGCAGATTATCGCCGTTGGATGCTTGGCGGCGGTGCATAAAGGATTCCAGAATTGAAGACTTGGGCCTCTGCCGCTGGGGCGGATCGAAGGTGTTCATTGTTGCTATGTGACGGGGCACGCTTCCCTTTCAATGGGGCAGCTTCGAATGGCAAATGTTTTGATGAGGGGAAACCCAGCCAGGCCGCGGGGGGAAGCCAAACCAACAGGTTCAATGGCGGGCCGTGGTGGGCGGGCAGGTCGAATACGGAAAGCAAGAATGATAGAATGCAATGGGCGTAACAAGGCGAGTTGAAGGACGAAGACGCTCGCTCCCACTCGGCGGTGAGTGAGAGAAAGAAGGAAAGCAAACCTGGCGCGAAGAAGGTTTGTTCGTGATGAGACTATGACATGGTGGATGTAGACGAGAAGGAGAAAAAAACCGGGGAAGCAGGTTATGAACCACAAAGACGCAGCTGCAGGCCCATTCAGCAGTCGGTCAGCCGTTGCCTCTGGCGTTGCGCGGGAGAAGGCCAGGTGGGTTGTTTATCCTGGCTGTTGCCGTGGCGATGGCTAGTCCGGGGAGGCCTATCTTATCGGTGAGGGCATGATGCACGGGTGGGTGCATGGTGCGGTAGTAGCGCGCAGGGTAGCATTTGCGCAACGAACGGGTTGAAGAAACTGGCAGCAAAAAGAAAGGCGTATGGAGTCAGAGTACAGGGACAATCCCTATTACGACACGTTTTTTTTTATCGTCCTTCTCCGCGCCTTCTGGCTGCTTTCCTGGTCGCGAGTGGGCATGTTTAAGGGGTTTGCGGAATGGGTGACCCTGCTCAGTTGATTTGCGCTGCTGCAGCACCTGGGAGAGCAGCTGGAGCAACTGGGCTAGCTGGAGCTATGACAGCCAGCGTCGTCCAACCAACTCTCTCGGCTCTGCCTCCTTGGGCTGCGCCGCCGTGGATATAAATCTCGATTGATCCCCCTTCGCTTAGACGACATGACATGGCGAGGCTGTCGCCCGGTGCTATGTTTAGCACTTGGACCAGCAACTCGGAGACCCCCGTGCGCTGTGCACAGCGTTCTTTGTTCTCTTTCCAACGCCGATCATAGTCCTCAAACATGTTTCGGATAAGAAGACGTGCATGCTGGCTGTATTTATTTATTCCGAGTTCCAGTCACCCAACAAAGAAGCTCGGTCGCCGGAGGACAGCTCCTCAAACAGGCTATCACCACGAAAACATTCCAGGCATGGGCCAGATGCAGGCAGAGCACCGTCTGAGCCCAAAACTCACCCATCAGCCCGCCCAGCCTGCTCACCCACAAATACTGGCCATGGTGCACGCTAGGTTCAGGCGTTCGCCATTGGGCCTCCTCGCTCATTTCCTGCTTGTTTTGATGTTCACAACTCCCCCATCTCTCATGCTCCGCCCGTTGGCGGGGTTTAGAGTTGAAAGCCCTGCCCCTGTAGCTGTCGGAGTGAGGATGACGTGACACCGACGGTCCACGTCGGGAAGGATGCCTTCATGGGTCGGAGTTGGGTCGCAGTGCGACGTCATCCTTGAGCCAAACTCCTGTTGGTGGTCAGCCAAATGCCGGTGTTGGGTAGGACCTCGGCGACGCGATGCATGTGGTGATAGTGTGGTAAAGTGAGGAGAGTCCCCACGAAGAACCAACCACATGAAAGAATATCGCAGTAGTGCGCTGTTGTTCGTATTGTTTTTCCCTCATCGTTGACTCGGAAGTGACTATCTGACCGCATCATACACTTTTCGTTGACCTCAGCCGGCCATGTGTTGAGGCCTGCGCTAGGAATGAACTACCAGTAAGAAGATTGCCGATGACGCCCTAGAGTAGACTTGGCTGTTGAAGTCGGTGCCCGAAACTTTCAAGATACACTAGGACAGACCTCGGAATAGAGGAGGTGCCGCTGGGTCTACTGTTTTGATTGAGCCATGACTTTGTCCATGGGGACGTGCAGAATGGCTTCTCAAAAGCAATGACGCTGGGAATATAGCCTAGCGTGTCCGGGTTGGAAGTGGGGATCTCAAAGCTGATGCAAAAACAACCCGGTATTCTTTCGCCATTGGCTGGCTTATCATTTCAGGACAGCATCAATGGTTTAAATTGCATAGTACGAAGGATGAGGTGCCCTGGAAATCTCCCTATAAGTGGCGTTATTTATTTCCCCCTTGTCATTAGCGTGGCGTAATGAACGATCTGCTATAGCCTGTCGCAACAACGAATTGCTTCAATTCCAATACCTGTCAAATTCTCAAAATATTAAGAAAGGGGCAGACTCCGGAATAAAAATATATTGAAAACCCAACTAAAAAAAAAACAGCAGGCCCGATTCAAGGCAATTAATTACAATAAGTAATACAAATCTAGTTTATTTTGGATTCATCATCAGGTGTATCATATCCCACGCTTTACATCCTTGGCAACCAAGCCAGTCAGGTTAGCCTCGGGCTTAGGGTATTCGGGTCGACCACCAAGAATGTTGACAACCTCAGACAAGCCTATCCAGTGAGCCGTCTTGGGTCGTCGGTTAGGCCAGTCAGTCTCCTTCTCCTCCAGATCCTTCATCGGGGAGAAGACAACCTCGGAGCCCTGGATACCAATCACGACTGTGCTCATAGGATCCTTCTTAACGTGGTTGTGAGCATTGCAGCCAAATGCCTCCAGGTGCTGGATGCACTTGATAGCCAGGCGCACAGCTCGGCAACGATCCATGGGAGAAGGAACGCCACCTTGCTGGACGTGGCCGGGAATGCTCTCTCGACTCTCAAATCGATCGTGAGCTTCCTCGCGGATGATGTCGGCAATGAGCTTGGCGCTGTAGACCTTGCTGGCCTTCTCGTTGACGAGGATAAGGCGACCAGCGCGGGATTGACCCTTATCTTTCCTAAAGACTTCCTTAAGGTTTCTCACATCAGCATTGAGCATCTCCAGGCTGATACCCTCCTCGGGAATATAGACTGCCGAGGCACCGACGTCAAGACCGGCCAAGGTTGCGACATAACCCGATCGGCCTCCCTGGGTCTCGATGACGAAAACTCTACGGCGGGTTGCCGAGGCAGACTGCTTGATCTTGTCACAGTAATTCACCAGCTCGTTGAGGCAGGTATCGGAGCCCAGCGAGTATTCAGTTCCGGGGACGTTGTTAGAGATGGTTGCTGGGAGCAGACACATAGGAATGCAGAGGGAGGGGTATTGATCGCGAGCCTTGCGCATCTGGGAGATGGAGTGGTAGGCCTCAAAGCCACCCACGAGGAATAATGCGTCCAAGCGGTACTCCTCGATTAGGTTAGCGATTAGCTCCATACCGGACTCTCCGGGGAGCTCTCGGTTAGTGCCAATCTCGGAACCACCCTTGCTGGCCCAACCGTCAACCTCTAGCCAATTGAATGGGCGGACAGCGCCAACAGGCTTGTCGCCATGATGTCTGGCGAAGCCGGCAAATCCGTTGTGAATGGCAAGGGGTTCGTGTCCTCGCGACAAGCAGTAAGCAACGGCGGCGCGGACAGCGGCGTTCATGCCACCGGCAGGGGCGCCAACGTTGATGAAGCCGATTCTCATGCGATGCTCTTCGGACGCGAGCTTGTCCTCGCACATGACATTAGTAGTCAGCATATAAGACTTCCATTGGTCCTCAAACTCGGAGTCTCGGAGCGACATGGCCTTCTCGAAATCCTTGGATTCGACAGCTTCGGCAACCCGCTTTGTTTCGGCAACAGCTTCCATCAGAGGCTTGCGAACAATCTTGTTCTCGGTAATGGCGATGAAGGGAGTTTCGGTTTCCGGGGTGGCATCAAGTACAGCCTTGACAGCTTCCACGCCCTGCAGGGTAGCCAACATTCGATCGTACGCCACTGCGGTACCACCTCGTTGAACGTGACCAAGGGTGGTGATGCGGGTGTCCAGGGCGAGGCCTCCTTCGCTCTTGTCGGCAAGGAGGTCCTTGATTTCGGTAGCAGTGATCTTAGTGCCGTTCTTGTCTCGGGCACCCTCAGCAACAATGACAATAGTCTTGCGCTTACCGAGGTTTCGGTGCTGGTGTTTGTTAGCCACAAATCACACTGCTGTTAGAAACGAAACGTCACTTACCCTTCTGACGACATTTGCCATGTCTTCCTTCCAGTCATGCTCTCTAGGCCGTTCAGGAATGAAAACAAAGTCGGCACCGGTGGCCACACCAGCCATCAGTGCGAGCCAGCCACAATGGCGGCCCATGACCTCAATGACAAAGGCACGGGAGTGAGAAGAGGCAGTAGCCTCAATGTAATCGACCATCTCGCAGATACGTGCGAGAGCAGAGTAGGCGCCGATGGTGGCATCGGTACCAGTCAGGTCATTGTCAATAGAGCCCACAAGACCAACAATGTTAAGGTGCTTGTAAGGCTGGGTCTGAGCAGGGGTCAACTCGCCCTTGCTGACGAGCTCCTCCAAGAGCGATGGCCATTCCGCGCGGAACTTGTCGGCACCAGTAAGGGAGCCGTCACCACCGCAGATGATCAGAGCATCAATGCCGGAGAGGACGAGGTTCTTGGCGGCTATCAAGCGCCCAGGGCGCTCGTAAAATGCCATACATCTGGCGGTTCCAATGAGGGTACCACCCTCGGAGAGCCAGCCTCGAACATCGTCCCACCCCATCTTTCGAATAAAGTTGCCGCCCTGGACTAAACCTTCGTATCCTTCGTAGACGCAGTAGGCATCGCATCCCATATGAATCGTCATGCGGACGACGGCGCGGACAGCGGCGTTCATGCCTGGGGAGTCGCCTCCCGAGGTCATGACGCCGATCTTCTTGGGTGCCATGTTTGAAGGGGTGGTTACAAGTGCGAGGGCGGAGGTGGCAGTGGCAGGGGTAAGTCCAAGACGTGTGGGAAGTGTTGGATCGGTCGTTGTTGAGAAGCGTCCGCGGAGCCCGGAGAGGGTGTCGAGGGACCAGTATATAAAGCCTACAGATAAGATCAGAAAGAACCGTTCAGCGGTAGATCATGACAGGTTGAAGTTACCAACTAGACGGCGAAAGGGGTGGGTGAAGGGGAAAATTCAGATCATGTCATGTCCCCTTTCGGAGAAACCTGGCGTGTGTGATGACGGAGATGAGCAGAGACGTCGGTCGGTCACGGGGGGGGAAGCATTAGGGTATTTGAGGACCTGGGGCAAGCAGCACCACTGACCGTGGTCACCGAAAGGTCAGAGCTTGTAATACGATTCGATGTCATGAACGAGCCACACCGATAGCTACAGTGGGGGGACAAAAGTCTCGCGCGATCCATAAAATTCCTACCCTAAAACGAGATTTTTTCTCTCTAGATATATGGATACTTGGTCATTTATAATAAAATAAAATAAACTTACATATTCTTACCTTGCCGCAGGTATCGATGAGACAATTATCGAAATCCCATAAGTGCGGGGTATCGTACATGCGGCAATAGTGGCTCATCAAAAAGCTGCACGAAAGCTTCAAGGAGCTTTGGCACCTCAGCTGTTCCAGCACAACGGTGAGTCAGCTTCCGGTCCCACCGAGAAGCTTTCGCACAACCCCTGTAATAGACCTGTGAGAGGACGAGAATCCATGGCACGAGCTGCAAAGCTGGGCCTTATTGTCGTGATTTCTTCGGTTCTTGTATTTGTATTTTTTTTCTCGATCTGCATTTATCTGGGTCGGGGACGCGATTGCAAGGGTTTGCTGCAGCTAGCAAGGGACGGGCTAAGCCCACTCTGGATGGCAGTGAGGCTTTGAGAGCCCCACCACTAGGTTGGGAATTGACAAACTGGTGACACTCAACAGGCCACTCACCATCACAAATGGTGGGCACGGAGTAGAACTCGGTCTCTTTCTAAGACCGTCCCATTGTTCGCCGCAAGCGCTCCAGATGCCCCACCTTCTGCGATGCCGATTACATACCTCGTTGAGCACACGGCACTGGTGGGCAATCAAGAGGTAGGGCCAGCCCCACGTGGGGGCATCGTCATCGTTGGAGGCGATCTTGATTGCGAGCCTCGACGGCTCCCTCGGTAAGCCCTGCATGTGTATCATGGAGCGCGTCATGGACGCAAGTATTTCGGCTTGGCCACATGCTTGGCGTTATGCCTTAGGATCATATCATACTCGCGCACAACATTGACTGGACCATAAACATCCGTGCCTGCCGGAGATCGAATGATATGATCTCCAAAAAATTTGGATCGCCATTATGGCCCAGCGCATAGTTGTTCTTTAGCTAGGTGAATATAAAAGAGCAGCGAAACATATGGTCTAGTCAATAAACATGCATATATTTGCACTAGGCATGAGCTCACTCTCTTCTCAGGTAAAAGATAGCCAAATTGAACGTGGCCAAGTGAGAGAGGAATCCTTAACATGCGCGAAAGCACAGTGAGAGGATCTAGAGCAACTGAGCCCCAGGTCTAGGCAGTTCTCCCTGGATTTTTGATCGCGGCGTCTGTTGGTATGCAGAGAGCACTTGCGAGCGCTACGCTTGGTGTGTCGGTGTGTGCGCGCCAATGGCTACGACAATTTGTTGTGGGAGGTCGCAAGATAGCATAAATGGGCTGCGAGAGAGATGAAGGAACAAATATTCTGCAGCTATGGAACGTGGTCTCGACTTATATCGGAATTTCCTGCCAACCATTTCCTGAGCGGAACACTGATTCCGAACCGAGTTCCTGTTTCATGGGGCAGACCAACTTTGAACTTTTTCTCTAATGTCTATGAGCATTAGCTTGTGAATTTCTTTTGTTGTGTTTGCACTCAAATCTAAATAGTTGTGGGCTGAATTCTGGTGGATGTCATGAGGGTCCAAGTAAGCGAAGAAGATAAGCCGATAGACTTCTGAAATGTAAACGCCCGGGCCGATTCATGCTGTGGATTTTTATAGGATCCCATAGTCAAGGGAATCTATAGTTTATTGTTGGATTTATTGGAATTTATTAATACCACACTCTTTTAGATAATGAGTTGCCATCGTGGAGTCAAGGGACAAAGCTACCCTATAACCGGCTCCGGAGGCTGCTGGAACACATTGCAAGGTACAGCTTAGCGACATCAGTGACACATCGTTCCGTTCACTATAGAACCTATTCGTATTATTAGGATGCCTCGTCTGTTGATATTTGTGCATATCATTGCAATTGGTTGTATAGTTCGTTGTTGCGGCTTTGTTCGATGGAGGGATGCTTGAGCACTCGATGGAGAAGGTCTCTGTTCGGTTATTCCGTTGTGTTGAAATGGCTCTGATCGCGGTATGCAGATACAAAATGTGACGTAGTCTTGTGGCGCTCCAAGTTAGTCGTAAATTTGACCTCATTCTCCCTCAAGCACGTATTTTTAATCCTACATCGGACCTTCCGATTATCGGTTTTTGACGTCAGCAATCTCGGCTTCACCCCGCCGCTAAGGGTGGGGTAGCTCAAGAGGGACCTCAACCTCCAGCTGCGGCTCCCCGTCCCGCAATTGGCAAGACTTTTTGACCTCACCCAAATGAACGCATCGAGGGCAGTCCAGCGTCTGAGAGCACTCCAGAACATCCTATCTTTCCCTAAATTCCCCCTTCCCTCATTTTCAAAAGGTAGCTGTCCAGTCCATTGCTCCTCAGACAGAGCTGATCAGAGCTCCTAGGAAACCAAGCTCGATTAGTAACCATGGCTGCCACCACAAACACCAACAATTACAAGCTCAATCATTCCATGTGAGACCTCATATATGATACTATTTAGCCTTTGAAACTTGCAGGCACTAATGCGAGACCAGGATTCGGGTGAAGGATCCCAAGGCTAGCGGTATGTCAGCACCTTCATACCTTGATGACCCTCGATCAGTCCGGGGTCTGGGCCTGGTCGCAACTTCTCTGTTTCTAACTTTGTCCATTTTACCCGTCTAGTCAAGTTTTACGAGTTCTTGGGAATGACCTTGATCCAGAAGCTTGAGTTTCCCGACAACAAATTTGACCTCTACTTCCTGGCCTACGACTCGCCCAATGCTCGCAGCGCCGGCAACAGTGTCTTTGACAGAGAGGGTGTTGTGGAACTGACTCACAACTACGGTACTGAGGATGATCCAGAGTACAAGATCAACAACGGCAATGTCGAGCCCCACCGAGGTTTTGGTCATCTCTGCATCGCCGTCGACAACATCCAGGCTGCTTGCAAGCGCATTGAGGATGCTGGTTACAAGTTTCAGAAGAAGCTTTCTGATGGCAGAATGCGTCATATCGCTTTTGTTCTGGACCCTGATGGCTACTGGATTGAGGTGGTTGCCCGCAACAACTACCTCGAGACCGAAGATGTCAAGGAGACAGATGTGTCCACTTACACCATGGTAAGACTGCAAGAAACAATAATCCACTCAACAGTTTATACACTAACCACATCAGAACCATACCATGATTCGTGTCAAAAACGCTGAGACGTCCCTCAAGTACTACGAGGAAGTTCTCGGTATGAGCCGTGTTGCCACTTTGGAGAACAAGGAGGCTGGCTTCAACCTTTACTTTTTGGGATACCCCGGAAAGCAGCCCGTGACTGACAAATTTGATATTCCCACCCGAGAGGGGCTTCTCGAGCTTACATGGAATTATGACACCACCGACAAGGAAGACTTTGCTTACCACAATGGCAACGACAACCCCCAGGGATTTGGCCACCTCTGTAAGTTGTTTCGCCCTTACGTCTTGATAAAATCTGCGGCGCTGGATAGACGATCGGTGCCTGCGAATTAATTTGAAGCCGAGTCATAGCTAACTGAATGACACTAGGTGTCTCCGTTGATAACCTGGATGCGGCTTGCCAGCGCTTCGAGGACTTGAACGTTAACTGGAAGAAGAGGCTGACTGATGGTCGAATGAAGAACGTGGCCTTTTTGCTCGACCCGGACAACTACTGGATTGAGATTGTTCAGAACGAGGCTTTTACTGGAAAGGCTAACTTTTAAGTAGTGGGGGTTGCTGAGCCTTTGTCCAGAGGCAATTCGGGCTTTATGATAGCTCACTAAAGCGGAATTGTAGTGATTTCACTGAAATAAAACAGAGACTGCATTTTATGTTTCGTTTATTATAAATGACTCTGCCCTTAATGACTTCCGAGGAGAAGACATCGGTACTGTTCAAGTGAAAAGTGCACTTCTGATCGTATGGCCAAACTCCAATCATGCACACAAACTATCATTCAACGACTAAGAGGGCTAGGCATGGACAGATATGTTCGGTTGGCCATGGAAGTTGCCTGAAATCATTCCAATGGCGAACTTGGCATCTTCGCCATGAGGAATAATGAAGGGGTCACATTTTTATGGCGTCTAAAAACGTTGAGTGGTTCGACATGTCCCTAAACTTTCTTGCTCCATGCCTGGCCCCTGTTATATATATCGTAATAACACCTCAATTGGCATTCTCTGGCCGAAAATGCTCAAATTAGAGGAGATATGGCAGCTGAAAATTCATGGCAGCCACCCGGCAGTGTCTGGGGCTTGTTTATTGGCTATTTGCCGATAAATTTGGGTCTTTGTTGAAGGAGCAACATCCAATGAACAATGACCTTCCTTAGTTGAATGGCATCTCGGTGAGCAAATTACCAGGGTCCAAGGTCGTAATACTGACAAAATACCACATGCACTTGCCAAAGTCGTCTACTGGGGTAGTTTCATGAAACCCGACAATATGCAGGTCTTGACCGCCAGACAAGGCATGCAGAGACAAGTGGGGGTCGATTGAAATGTGCGGACGTATCGAGATGAATAGCAAAACAAATGAATAACACTCTCGGCTAAATAGGATTGGAATTGGGCAATTCCTTTCATTAGCATGGCCTTATTTTGTTTCTTTTTATTGTATAGGTTTGGGGAGGGACATCTTATCACAGATACTCTCTATTCTCTCACCTAACAGAATTTATCCATCAAGTCGCGGCTGAGTGACACGGGTAATGTTGTGCCCGGGGACGCTGGACTCTGGGCATTTTTGGGGGGCGCCGTGAGAAAAAAAAGCTGAGACATGGGGCAGGTATTTGGCCATTCACAGACGATGCCCACGTTAATCCCACCCCGTGAGGTTGCAACGTTGGTGCCGCAAGTTCGCCCTGCCTCGCACCGCAACAACTTTGGACCTCGATCGATGGCTCACACCGTATGCCGGTTGCCGCGGAAGGGAAGGTCGTCATGGCCTGTGGCCCTCTCAGTCTTGCAAGGGTGAGCGACCCTTCAGGGTTGTGGCTTGCAGTAGTCCACCACGGGGAAAACGAGGGGGTGGAGAGAAGTTAAGCTTCTGCCCCGCGGTTCGTCCATTCGCATCGTCATTCCTGGCGCTGCCCCGCGTTCGGACGCATATTGCACTTTGCTTGCTTTTCAGCCTGCAGACGAATGACTTGTACTGCTAATCACCCCCCGCGCTGAGGCCCCCAAGGACCGCTTGAGACTGCGTGTCTGCGCGCCTGTGCGGCGTGGGGAGGGCAAGTCATGGCGAGGGAGAGTAATGAGTATTAGATAAGACCTCGCGGGCGTGGTATCGCATGCGTACTATCGCCACTTCTTGTAGAACTTTGCACCAGAGACCCAATCCGTGACATCTCGTTGGCTGAGGCCGTTGCGCTTTGCCTTTGTGCTTTGGATTGGGCACAAGCTGACAGGTGGCGCCTTCCAAAGTGCTGCTTTGAGCGGCCAGCTGAGGAAAGCGGAAGGAGGGGAGGTGAGGTCAAAAATGAGCTTATATCCCTGGAATCCATATTTCTCCCTGTCTCTTTTTCTCTCCTCCCTTTGTCTTTATTTGTAGATTACTCTACGACACTGATTCAATTCCTATCTACTCCCACTACTCCCACCCTGTCTGTCATCATTTCCAGAAAAAAACAATGGCTCCATCGGCTACCGATAACCCGTCGTCCCTGAGCCCTTCCCGGCCTAAAATTTTGGTGCCCGAGAAGGTCTCACCAGACGGCCTCGCCCTTCTCACACCTCACTTTGACGTGGATAACCGCCTTGGTCTCTCGGCCGATGAAATCATCTCTCAAATCCCCCAATATCATGGCCTTATCGTCCGTTCTGAAACCCAGGTCTCGGCTGAAGTCTTACAGGCTGGGCGAAAGCTTCGGGTCGTCGCCAGAGCTGGCGTGGGCGTCGACAACATCAACGTTCCGGCCGCTACCACGCAAGGTATCATTGTTGTTAACTCGCCTGCAGGCAACATTGTTGCAGCGGCCGAGCACACCATTGCGCTTCTCCTAGCAACAGCCCGAAATTTGGGCCGTGCCGATGGTACCGTCAAGGATGGTCGGTGGGAGCGAAGCAAACTTGTTGGTGTTGAAGTCAGTAGCAAAACCTTGGGCATCATTGGCCTGGGAAAAGTCGGCATGAATGTTGCTCGCATGGCAAAGGGCCTGGGCATGACAATCGTGGCAGTTGACCCATACGCCAGTGCCGATATGGCGCGACACGCCGGAGTCACGCTCGTCCCGGGCTTGGAGGACCTCTTGCCCGTCGTGGACTTCTTGACTATTCACACTCCGCTCCTGGCTACAACTCTAGACCTCATCGGTGAAACAGAGCTGAAGAAGATGAAGAAGACCGCTAGGGTACTTAATGTTGCTCGGGGCGGGGTTTATAATGAAGCTGCCCTACTTAAGGCCTTGGATGAGGGATGGATTGCAGGAGCTGGCATTGATGTCTGGACTTCGGAACCGCTCGAGGCTGATTCCGTGGCTGCACAACTCAGCAAGCACCCCAAGGTGGTAGCTACACCTCACCTGGGAGCATCAACAGTCGAGGCTCAGGAGAATGTGTCGATGGATGTGTGCAAGCAAGTGCTTGAGATCCTCCGAGGTGGCCTTCCCACAAGTGCCGTGAACGCCCCTATCATCCTCCCCGAGGAGTACCGGAAACTGCAGCCCTTTGTGCAACTTGTTGAGAAAATGGGCAAGCTGTATACGCAACACTTTGTGGGTAGCAAGGGCGGCATGATTGGTGGACGACGGTTTGAGCTTATCTACCACGGCGACTTGGCAGGCATGTCCAACACAAAACCACTGTACGCTGCACTGGTGAAAGGCTTGGTGGCGTCTTTTAGTGATTCACACGTCAATATTGTGAATGCAACTATCATTGCCAAAGAAAAAGGCATCGTTATCAGTGAGACACACTCTCGACAAGAGAAACAACCCACATTCGCCAATCTGGTGACACTCCGGTCTTACCAGCCCGGAAGCAGTGGGAGTGAGCAGATAATCGAGGGATACGCATCTGATGATCGTGTATACATTTCAAAGCTGGACCGTTTCAACGGAGCATTCACGCCCGAAGGCACCCTCATTATTCTTCACAACTACGACCAGCCCGGAAAGATTGGTGGTGTGGGGATGGTGCTCGGTGCGCACGGAGTAAACATCAAGTTTATGCAAGTGGCCAGCCTTGATACACAGCAGCAGGAACAGGTGGACGGGCCCGTTGATGGATCTCAAGGCAACGAGGCACTGATGATCTTGGGAGTGATGGGGCCTGTGAGTAATGAAGTGGTTGAAGGATTGAAGAATTCCGAAGGTGTTTTGGACGTGAGTCTTGTCAAGCTTTAGGGTGCAAACTCAAACTCAAGGTAGCAAGGGAGAGATTTCAGGTGAATGCGAAGATAATGAAGACTACCATGCAACAGCTTCTCAGCCCAGACAAGTAATTTTCAATGGGACGTGTCATGACAACCATGTCGCAACCCTGCTGATAACCAGTGCCCACCTCCCTGCATTGCGACAAAGCAAATGCATCTGTTTGGAGGAGGGCCGCGCCGGCACCACCATTTTGAATCCACTTGCTGCAACTCGGGAAGTCGATCGCGTGACACCCTTGAAAACCAGGGACGGCTGTGCGCCTCTTGTATAGGGCTAAAATATAGTGAGCCAGTCATTTTCTTGATTACGGATGCGATAGGTAGATCAGAAGAACAAACGAGTCTGGTAGCGTGAACCGGATCTAGCGGGAAGAGCAGGGAAGAGCAGGGAACCGCACCGTTCGTGATGTAAGCAGTGGCATGTAGAACCGCTGAGGCTGCCGCTGTGGTCTCAGCTTATTTGCTGCGCAGGTACCTCACTAAAGCCCTGCAGTGCCCGCTCAGCCGCTGAACGGTGGTGGAGCAGAGCCCTGTGGAAGAGGGGCTACAGTGGCTTAAGCCGATGGAGCTCCTAACGCTGACCCTGCGCTAGTGGGCCGCTCGCCAATCACATGGCTTTGCTAGGGGTGCTTGCGTCATAGCATTCAGTAGTTCCCTTGGCTGCTGGGACAGGGTACCCTGAGAGAAGCTCTCTCACCCGTTCGATTATCTTCGCTTTCGCGGCGCGCCGTCTTTTCCGTCGTAACTATTCTTCCTTCTTTTACATCCACCAAGCTTGGGCCGTCTTGTCCCATCACCCACCTTTAGTGGAAGGGGTCGCGAGCATCACCAGTCTGTACCCAGAGACGACTTTTCTTCGCATTCGAGTATTGATCTGTGAATTTTTTTCTTCTTCTTCTTCGGGTTCCCTTCATCGCAGCCCAAGGCTTCGCATTTTCGCTTGTCATCCGCGGGGAACTCATCGTCGCGTCCAGATTGCAGTCGACGATAACAAACACAGCCATTACCCGACCTTGCCGAACCCTTTTTTACCCATCTTCCTGCCTGCTTGCATCCCTATTCGCCTGGAAATGCGACGGACGTCAAGGTACGCCGCGTTGCGGCCCGCCGTACTCGGCATGGGCCGTATTCTCGGCACTGGCTTGTCTGCTGCGGCAGCCCACCCGCTCGCAAGACGAGCTGAGGGTGCTGAAGAGCCTGGTGCCGAGGGCGGAAGGCTTTGGGTGCTTCTCACGGCCTCAATGGCTCTTGTTCTGCTCGGTGGCGCCTTTGCTGGCCTGACAATTGCGTGAGCCAACCCCCTCTCCATTGTTTGGCTTGGCAAACAAATGCTAACACTGCCAAGCTTGATGGGCCAGGACAGCATTTACCTGCAGGTTCTCTCCGGAGATCCCCACGAACCACAACACAAAAATGCAAAGCGCGTGCTTCAGCTTCTAAATCGAGGAAAACATTGGGTTTTGGTCACTTTGCTGCTCTCTAACGTCATCGTCAACGAGTCTTTGCCCGTTGTCCTAGACAGGACGCTTGGCGGCGGTGTCGCTGCCGTTGTTGGTAGCACTGTGCTTATCGGTAAGCATAACTTTGTCTCAATCGCTTGCATTCCAGACATTTGCTCATCATCGCAGTCATTTTTGGCGAAATCGTGCCCCAATCGGTTTGCGTTCGATTCGGTCTCCCCATCGGTGGTTACATGTCGAAACCCGTCCTCGCGCTTATGTACCTGACTAGCCCCATCTCATACCCCATCGCGAAGCTTCTCGACTGGATCCTCGGCGAGGATCACGGCACCGTTTACAAGAAGAGTGGATTGAAGACTCTTGTTACTCTTCACAAGTCCCTCGGCGAACTTTCCGAGCGACTCAACCAGGATGAGGTCACGATCATCACTGCGGTTCTTGACCTGAAGGACAAGCCCGTGGCAGAGGTCATGACGCCCATGGACGACGTATACACTCTTTCCGAGGACCATGTGCTGGATGAGAAGACTATGGATGATATCTTGTCTTCCGGATATTCGAGAATACCAATCTACCGCTCTGGCTGCCCCAATGACTTTGTCGGCATGCTTCTGGTCAAAACTCTCATCACTTATGACCCAGAGGATAAAATCCCAGTTCGTGAGGTGCCTCTCGGCGCTATTGTGGAGACCCGACCTGAGACTAGCTGCCTGGATATTATCAATTTCTTCCAGGAGGGTAAATCCCACATGGTCCTGGTTTCCGAATTTCCTGGTTCTGACCACGGCGCCTTGGGTGTTGTTACCTTGGAAGATGTGATAGAAGAACTGATTGGCGAGTAAGTGAAGCGTATTTATTCTCGAATGAGTAAGCGGCTAATTTTTGTTTAAGGGAAATTGTCGATGAATCGGATGTTTACGTCGATGTGCACAAGGCTATTCGACGCCTCACACCTGCCCCACGAGCCCGCCGAGTCCATATCGAAGCACCTATTACTGCCGCTACGGAGATTAGAAAACTACCAGATGCTATTATGGTTGATGTTACGTCCAAGAACCCTGATGTCGAAGTGGGGTCATACCACAGCAATTATGAGGGCGGGTTCCACCGAGCTGCAAAGACGGCTATCCACATGAAGCGAAGAACATCTGACGGTGGTATCGAAGGACCTCCCGTTGTGGTCAAGGCCAATTTGGATGAGATGAGGCAACATCTCCGACTCGGACCCGCCAACAGAGCTGCGAACCCTCTGAGCAACACCCGTGGTGGCCTTTTTAAGATAAAGCAAGGCCTTGATGCTGGTAACAGGCTATCACCGCGGCCCGCCTCGCACCTCGGCCTCTTAACCCAGGGACAGAGGGCAGGTGAAAGTGTTGCGAACGAGCACACTCCGCTACTATTACATCATGATGATGACGACGTGGCTGTGGAAGACGAGCCTTACGATGCGCCCATAACCAACGGCAACCAAAAAGGAGGAAAGAATTGACGAGTGTAGGAATGGCGGAGCAATTGTCGTCTTGTAGGAGCGTAGTTATTTGAGTGGTTAAGGATTCATGGTCCTAGACGTTAGACATGACATTAATGATGTAACATCTTTGGGATACCATCGACTTACATGAGTGTCTGGGGCAACTTGTCGGGTGCCGGAATTTCTTTTTTTTCTTCTTCTTTTCATTTAAGTGCAATTAAACACTGCATGATTCGATTCCAATATACATCTATGTGTTTTGATTTGTCCAAGGCTTGAGATGAATGAATTATTCAATAGCCAAATTTGACCGTTTATCAGAGCGAGGCAATTGCTATTTGTGTTCAACAATGATTTTCGCCCTAGCCACCATTGGCTTGAATCCTCGCCAAGATAATATTGAAACAGCACTAGACTACGGGCTTATAGAGAATCGGGGTTCTCAACTATGGATTTGAAGGAGTCTAAGAGTGGAGGGGAGGTGTCGGGTCGCATCATTGGTGGCCTTGGGGCGACCACTTCCCGAAGCTCTGACAGGCGTGCTTAGGTCTTGATGGGCGGAGACGAAGGCCGGGGTTGACGCATTGCCGTTTGAACGGTGGCCGGTAGATGTTTGTGATGGTGTGGGAGTAGGCTTCGAGAAAGGCGGAGGATTTCTGTCTTGTATTCACATCTCCTCACTAATCAATCGCCAATCACACTCAATTCAATATTGATTGCTCTGTTCTCGACGGACAGGACGGACCACGCATTTTCAACTTGAACCTTTTGCCGAGCCGAGGAAACAAAGCTAATCCACTGGGCCCGCCTGCTCGATAGATCGCGACGGCGTCCCCGCATGTGTGAACGCGGGGCATTTTCGCTTTCTCCTCTCTCCTCCGCCCCCGCTGGAGCCGCCAACGTGGTGTCGTGAGGATAAATATTTAACCCAATCGATGCCCCTCCGTCGTCATTCCGTCGGTTGTCAGGATATGTTTTTTGCAGGCATATAATCTAGCCCCCGAATTTGCAACATTTTTTGTCGCTGCAGATTACTCGCCCGCACCTGGCAATCGATTTCGACAGGTGCTGTCCTGGCTAAAGGAGGATCCCACACGCCCCCCCTCCACCAGCTTATTTGCCGCGTTTTCGAACCGCCCCTCGCATTTTCTTTGACGCTATACCCTTGTCTGCCAGACACTCGGCCGGCACATGATACGGCATCTGGTCGGTCGTCATCGGCCTCACTTTTTCTCATCTTCGCTTTGCAAACTCGATCCTTCTTTTTCTCTCGCATCTCATACCCCCTCGATTCCCTTTGCGAGAACTTTTGCTTCAACCACTCCCGCCGCAATGCCTGTTCATCATCTCATGGTCGGCACCTGGACCCCTCCGGGTGCCATCTTCACCTTTGCTTTCGACGATGAGGCTCTCACTCTGGAGCTTGTCAACCGCACTGAGATCGCCAAGGACGAGCCCATCTCGTGGATGACTTTTAACGTGAGCATCTCAATCACATCTTTGAACCAATTGAGCCGGGTTACTGAACTGTCGTGAATTAGCATGCGAGAAATACCATTTACGGCGCTGCCATGAAGAAGTGGTCCAGCTTCGCCGTCGAGTCGCCTACAGAAATCAAACACCAAGTTTCTCACCCAATGCTTCACGACCGTACGTCTACAATTGGTACCTAGCCAATTGCTAGTGATTCTTTACTAACGCTGGACTTTTAGCCAACGCTTCCCTCGCCACCACCAACACCCGTGCCATCTTCTTGCTGGCCGCCCAGAAGCCCCCCTACGCCGTCTACTGCAACCCTTTCTACGACCACGCCGGCCACGGCGCTGTCTTCACCACCGACCCCAAGACGGGTGCCCTCCTTGAGAACGTGCAAAACTACGAGTACCAACCCAACACGGGTATCCACGGCATGGTTTTCGACCCTACAGAAACCTACCTCTACTCTGCCGACCTCCGCGCCAACAAGCTCTGGGTGCACCGCAAGCGCTCCGCCGAGGACCCCACCGTCGACCTTGTCGGCTCCATCGAGTGCCCCGACCCCCGAGACCACCCCCGCTGGGTCGCCCTCCACCCTACCGGCAACTACCTCTACGCCCTCATGGAGAAGGGCAACCGCATCCGCGAGTACCTCATTGACCCCGAGACTCACATGCCCGTTTACACCCACCGCCACTGGCCTCTCATCCCCCCCGGCATCCCCGAGAGCGACCGCTGGACCCAGTACCGCGCCGACGTCTGCTCTCTCTCCTTCTCCGGCAACTACCTCTTTGCCTCGTCCCGCGCCAACAAGTTTGAGCTCACCGGCTACATTGCCGCCTTTAAGCTCACCGAGGAGGGTTCCGTCGAGCGCCAGATCCTCCTCAACCCCACCCCGACCAGCGGCGGCCACAGCAACGCCGTTGCTCCCAGCCCGTGGACCGACGAGTGGGTGGCCATCACCGATGACCAGGAGGGTTGGCTCGAGATTTACCGCTGGAAGGACGAGTTCCTTGCCCGTGTTGCCAGGGTCCGCGTTCCTGAGCCCGGTTTCGGTATGAATGCCATTTGGTACAATTAGGGAAAATAGAGACATGATATAAAATAAAGAAGCCGACAAAGCAGAACGGACATGGTACAAGGCACGGATGGGTTGCATTTGTGCCCATGGCAAAATATAAATAGACAAATAAATAAAAAATATAAACTATAAATGAAAAGAATCCTGCACTCAATGCTTTTCTGATATTGTCTTTAGCAAAGCTATGCTCGAGAAAATGAATCAAGGACGTGGGACATGGCACGTGAGTCCCTATACGATGCATAAACATCACCGCCACCGCGTCCATGTGGCAATAAATCAAGTATATTAGTTTTTTTTTCTTCTTTGCTTTTTCACCATCCTCGTTTAACATGGATTGTAGTTGCAGCAGCAGTTGTAATACGCAGTTGCATGGTGCGTGGCTTGTCCAGCCAACCAGGCGGGTCTCCAATGTAAACAGAATTTGGAGTGCGCTTCGGCACTTCAGCACACCAAGCTCCACGCGGATCAGCAACTGCCGAGCGCATCGCCCAAGATGGATCCGTGGGAAGATGACATGCTCAGTTTCGGCTTCACTTATGACGAGGATGGAAACAGGATCAGCAAGAGACCCATTTCCATGCGCGATCCCCATTTCCCAGAAGGCTTTGACACATTCGAGGCTGCATTTGACGCGCTCCAGGCTTTCGCGAGGGCCGAAGGGTATGCCTTCACTTATCGAAACCCTTCCAACTACGTCAACGGCCGACCTCGTCGCTACGAGGTGGCCTGCGCGTGCGATGGATGCGGCTTTTGGTGCGAGGTGGACGACAGGTGGAAGAAGACGTGGGGCGGCGAGCCGTGCCAGTACAAGGTCAAAGTGGTCCAGAAGAAGCGGCAGGGAGACCGCTGGTATGCCGAGGTGGGCAACGGCATGCACAACCACGATGCTGACGCTCCAATTTCCCAAAAGGAGCATTATCGACGCCAGCTGCGCCTTGTTAGGGATGCAGTGTCTGAGCGCACCGGTGACGTGTGCGCATTGATAGACGGCCTCAATGAAGTGCCGGATGTGCCCATCGGCGAGACGGACCTAGCAAACGACATAGGGCTGCGAGTGCAGGCGTTTGGGGGCGCTGAAGAGATCCGTGAGCTTGTCTCGAACCTGGACACTGCCGAAATTCTTCACCATGAGCGTCTTCGTGACAATGGATCGCTTCAGTATCACGCCTTGCTTGTCGACAAGGCGCTCAGGATGTGGGAACAATATTCCAGCTTGATGCTTGTGAACGTTGTTTGCAAGTTTGGCATCACAATCTTGGAGCTCAATGGAATGAGTGCTGTAGATATGCACTTTCCTCTAGCTTGTGCGATATCTTTGGACGAGTCTGGCGATGACTTTTTTGCATGGGCTCTTGAGCATGTGAAAGCGTGGCTGTCTCAGCATGCGATTGAAAAGGGCATTGGTGGTGATAGACTGTTTCCCCGAATTATCATCATGGAACCTGATGAGGCCCGAGGTCTGGTCATGAACAGCGTGTTCCCACATGCTCAGCGGCAACTGTGTGTTTCGTACATCAGCAGAGATGTTATCAAGGCGACTCGCGAACGGTGGACAGGCGCTGTACGTGGTGACAAGATCAAAACCAAGGCCACTGCCCTTGCGGACGAGAACATAACTTTGGATGGTATTGAACCTACGGCGGGAAGTCGTGATGACTTTTTGCAAATGTTCAAATTAATGATGCATGCTCCAACGATTGAGGATTTCGAGAAGCGACGAAAACAATTAGATGAAGCGTGGTCCACCCAGCCAAGTGAGTCTGAGCCTTTTCAACCACAGAAGATGCCTACTGACACTCCGCAAGATTTGCTTTCTTACATTCGTGAATCCTATACAAACCTGGCACCGCAGTGGGTTAATGCTTATATCCGATTCTATCGCAACTATGGCCACCGAGGAGTTTATGCCAACAAAGTTCAATACGCATCGGTGAGGATACTGAACGAGTACCCGAGACTGACGTTGCTGGATCTCGTCAAGGCCTTGAGAGAACAGCAGAAAAATTGTGTAGAGAAGCTTGACTGGCAGTCTGCGAAGGAGGGGCATTCTCGTTCGCCTGAGCACATCATCCCCTTGTACGAAAAAACATATGGTGCAGTCTGTCGGAGAAGCCTCCAACTCATACATAAAGAATTTCGCAAGGCCCAGGACTCTCTTCTCAAGCCTGAGACCCACGCGCTACCAGCCTGCACAACTCAATTCATGGCGCAGCATGGTCTTCCCTGTTGCCACGTGATTGTGCGCTATTTGAAAACCGAGGTGGGATGGAGAGGTGATGTTACTGTCAAAGAAGCGAGGCCTCTGGAGATTTCTTGGTGGGACGGTGGCTGGCGTCTTCACAGCCAACAGGGCCCTGTATGTGAAACGCAGCAGCCGCTCTTCTACATTGTGTGTGTGTGTATACACTAACGAGTAACAGGTCGCCAAGGAGTTTTACAGCAGGCCACTTGAGCCCCAGATTGTCGTTGAGAAGCGAAGCCCGCAAAACTCACCACTCGTGTACGCATCGACTGAGCCCGCAGGGACAACGCCCCGGCCCTCGACAGCTTCTCCTTCGGAACGGAACGAGCCCGGATCACCAGCAACTCCAGAAAGGAGCACGAACCTCATACAGCGCGGCACCCGACGCCGTCGCGAAGACAGTGTGTCGGTGGCCACCGATGTCTCTGGCACAGCTTCGGCACTAAAGCCTCCCAGAAAGCCCAAGCGCTCGCGGCAATCGTGATGAAATTTGCCCTTTGTTTGGAAAGGGTTCACTGGTACCCGTGTTTCTTTTGTATAATTATGAAACTGATGAGAGCAGCTTTGGAGGCAAACAAAAATGGATCGGGGATCAGATTGAGTTTGATATTGCGGCGAGTGCCGAATCCCTCAAGCTATAAAAAGTAACTGGCAAATTGGGGCCTTTTGCAATTAAATTACCATATATTAATTAGTGCGAGACATCTTTATTTACACTCGCGTGTTTATTCTTTATTTATTATAAATTTACAATGATATTGATCCCCGGTAGAGCGGGATGGCACAATTCATGGTCATGGTCATGGGCATGGGCGAAACCTACGAATGACTCGCTGCGAAACCACCTCCTGGCAGAAAATCACGAGACCAGGACTCCCAGCCTTGTACCCTTAACGCCGTCAACTCTGACATCTTACAGGTTTGCAGAAAGTGGTCTGTGGCTTCGCCACTTTCTCCGCTCTTCCAGGTAAGCTCCTTGCTCGTGGCGCATAAGTTGAAACATGTTGGATCCGGCCAACCCCACTGTTAAGGCTGCTGCTCGGACGCAACTGGCGAATTTTTTCTAGTCGAACGAAGTTGGGAAAGGCCCTTGCTCAGGGTTGTGCCCGTAAGTTGGTTATGCAGACTTCCAAGAGGGAGGGTGTGTTGGCGCCGGGCAAGTCACGGGAACGCTGTCAACGGCGGGCTGAGAAGCATAACTAGCCAACTGCATTTTGAGGTAGACGCCTGTCATTGTGGCGGGGTTTGGCCAAAGTTTGGTGAAAGCTGAACTCATTAGGCTTGGATATGAGTTTGACGGTTGGGGTTGGCTGGGCTAAACTTTTCGTTGGCAAACCGTTGAGTTGTTGTGTGGTGCACAACTCCAACCTCGTCTGGTGACGATGGATGGGCAGAACTCCCCGAGCTCTTTGCAGGACTGCTATTTGATAGACATTCACCTTGTCAAGCTGATTTACAAAATGGATTATTTTCGTCTTGTCGCCGCACAGTTGTACTATCAATACTGTGGCACATGATATCATGCGCCGCAACGAGGCGGCTAGAGCCAAGCTAGGACAGGCCTATCTTTTCTTCTTTCTGATCGACTGTCGAAACTGCCCCATGTATATGTCCTTTTCGGGTAGAAGATCATGACGGCATACCGGGGGTCAAACAAAGTTTCACTCTTTCGTCCTTGCCGCTCGCCAGCATCGGATTTGGGGGATGCCGAGCGATGAATGACACCTCGTCAAACGGGGTCGCTTCTGAAGCAAGTGTCACAGGTGGTCCCCGGAAGCGCCAGAGGCCGACGTCGATCAGCGTCTCGCCGGGTTGGCGCTAAGGCACGGGTAGGCACGAGAACCCAGACGATCACCGGCAGTTGCCACAGGAGGCAGAGAGGGGAGCAGAGGGGACGACAGCGGGAAGAAGAAAAGACGAAAACGCCGTGTTCAAAGAAACGTTACAGCTGCTGGCTCTGGCATTGAGAATTGGCATCCACTCAATTCCAGGATGCCGCTCCCCTCGCGACACAGCCAAATGCCGCAAAGCCCACTCGCTATAGGCAGGGCAGCGAGCGAAACGAAACGGATGCAACACCGTTTTCTTGGGACATGGCCCAGCTCCATCGCCATCTCCATCAATTTCAGTTAAAATTGGAGCCGCCTCGTGTGGCTGCAGGAGGAGTTGCCAGTGGGCGGCTGCTGGTTGGACGTGGCGGTGCGGGTTTGCAGGCTCGGGTAGATTGGGGATGGTCGCCTTCAGGGGTCAGACAGTGCGAGGGCAGGGGTCAGTCGGAGAGTTTCAAGGCACATAATCTCGACGTGGTACATCGGATGAACCGGATGATGGGGTCGTGGCGATGCGCTGGTGGGTATGGCTATCCTCGGTTGGCGCAACTGTCACAGAGCGGTAGCAGCGCAAAATGGAGGGGTCTTGAAGCGTAGCATGGTATTGTATGGTGCGGTTTGCGGAAGCCGGAGACGCAAACGAAGCGCGGTTTTGGGTTTTGGTAATTAAAAAAAAGAGTCGTGAGTACCGAAGAGCCCAATGGCAGGCTGTCAAGGTTTTGAGCCAAGTTGGCGGATACGAAGCGGACCATCTGCTGCCATGTCTATACCGAACTGTCATATAGCCCATTTGAATCGTCCTGTACAGCGAAACGCGCTGCCCTTTGAGATATGGCAGGCGTTTACACGCTCCCGCGCAGAGTGTTGCAGCAAACCAGGCGAACAACGTTGAAAAAAGCACAACAGATCATTTACGGGGTGCGCGCGGGTCCAGCAGCGGTCGCTGCACAGATGCTTGGCAGTTTGGTTGCAATAAGGTACGGGGCCATCTCTAGATCACGCTGATCAGGTGCTGTTTGGGGGAAGTGATCTGCCACCCACGACGTAGGGCTCGATACAATCCTGAAGCAGCTCAGTACTCAGTAGTAGGGCAAAGCGTCGCAGCTGAGCGCCTGGCATGTGCGGCCAGTTCTCCCAGGTGTGTGTGATGGTTTGAGGTCTGTGGCCTGCCCGTCTGAAGAAGGTCTCGAGAGCAGCCCCTCGCACTCTCCAAGCCCCGCAAACCAACCGACACGCGAAACCACTGCGCTGGCACTGTACGGCAAGACGGCGACGCCATCGGGAGAGAGGGGTCAGGCTTGGGGCTCCATGGCGCACCGTGTTGCGGAGTTTGTTGGAGGCGAGAGCATTCCGGTGAGGTCGGTGGAGCGACAACCCAGGCATTGAAGGGCCTGACGGCGTTGAACCTCAATAAACGGATCCAAGATCCAGATTTTGTTTGGGTTCGGCACACGACTGGCGGCGAGAGGCCTCATAGCGACTGGAGAAACAGCGTGCTGACAGGGGTGGCGGCTAAATGCCCAGATAGGCGGCGGTTGTTGTTACTGGAGTGTCACGATGGCATCATGTGCGTTGGCCTGAAAGGAGGCCAGCCACTCGCTGGAACCAGCACCGAGGCAGGCCCGTCAAGACATTGGCCGGTAGCACACGGCAGCAAGCAAGACACGCGAGCAGCGGCAAGGGTTAGAGAGGCCTGAAGCCACTCATTGTTTGTGATGTGGTGTGGTGTGTGTTGTGCGTGCCTGCCTCCTTCTATCCTCCCCCGCCTTGACCGTTTGTGGAAATCTGAGAGAAACATGGGCCGCTGCGCTGGGGCCAGTGAGCTTGTGTTCCAGCGCACCACAGGCTGCATGCAGCACAAAGTCGGCCCTGTGAGCCCTTGGATGCGACCTGAAGGCCAGTGAACGTGCGGGCCGGAAGGCGCTGATGAAACTGGCTCCGTTAGGCCTGGCGGCTGGCCCTCCCTCCCTACTTCTCGGCCAGTCGCCCATTGTCACCCGCCCCTGCATTCGCTGCGATTCAGGCTGGGGCCCAGCCAGGCCTATCGAGAGTCCGTGGCGCCGCCGTCTGACAGTGTTTGAGTGCGGACCCCAGCCAAATCTCAAACAGACGGACACCAGGCCAGTGCTGTCTAGAAGGTTTTGATTGCCCTCGTCGTCGCCTTCTTTTTGTTCCTTGGCGCAGCCATTAGATGCGAGAGCACATTCGGGGTGGGCGTGGCCTGTCGAGGCCGAGCATTGCTGATGAGCATGCTGAGGTAGCATTCCAGGCCATGGCCAATCTGTATGTGACCGCTGCAGGCTGGGATGCGAGAGGGCATCAATGAGGCAGGAGAAATGCATGGGTTGGTGATTGAATGTCATGACTGCAACCAACACCCGAGAAAGACACCGACAGAGCGACGAGAGCCAATTCATTCCAGGGTTCGCCTGGGTGAAGCAATATTCCAATCCAGAATGAATAAGTGAGGGGTTTCTCCCGCCTCCTCAAGCATGCATGTCTTCCTTTTTTTTCCCCAGTCGATTCAGTTGTCGTCCGTCATTTTGCCCTGCTCTGCGCAAGCACACACGACACAACCCACCCAAGGTACGCGTTCGGTTACGACATGCCAACGAAGGCATTGGCGGCACAACGAAACGAAACGAACCGGGTTTATTTGCTTAGCTCGGCCTGACAGTTCAGGACCCCTCGGCCGGCGCCCAGTTAATCCCATTGTTTGGGACCAAAAGGCCTCCCTTCTTTGTTCGCAGAGGAGTCGACCCAATCGCTCCCACATCACCAAATAGGCAATCGCATCAAAAAGGACGAAATCATCCAATTTAGAACTGCGCAAGAGCGTGCAGGGATTGCGAGGATCAAACTCGCGTCAAAAAGGCGGGATCCCTGGGAGCAACGTTTTTTGCTTCAACCGTCTTTGCTTTTTTGGCTTCTTTTCTGCAAAACTGGTCCCTTTCCCTCCTCCCCCCCCAGAGACCACTCAGACCAGCCAGGGGTGGGCTATCGAGATACCCACCACAACCTCCACCTCTCCACCCGGGCCAGCGAATAGCAGCCGCCCTTTGGCCATCCTCGACTTGTCTGGGGCCAGCAGACGCCCTTCATTTCGCAGACCCGAACGGCCACTAGTTCTGGGCTTGGGGACCAAAAAGAGACCAGGCCACACGTCCATTCGCTGCACAAGGGTGCCAGGCCTTTCCCGGGCACTAAGACGACGTGGTGGTGGTGCTGTGCTGTGCCTCTTGTGCCTGCCCCCTGGTCATTGTCGCGGTGCTCCCTTGCAGCCCCAGCCAGCCATAGCACCCACGGTAATCCGCATGCTGGACGGGATACCCACCCGTTATTAGATATTGGATTACGGGCGTATTGAGGATTATTGGCTCCATTGTTTTTTTGTTCCCTCCCGTCCCTATACCTTGCACAAGAGAGGGAGCAAGTGAGAGAGACAGAGCAAAAGCACAACTCTTGTGTGCCGCAACCGCACCCCCGGGCTCCCTCTAGTCTGGTTATTACCGACTTTCGCTACTGTTTGTGCGTCTGACGGACTTCTCTGGCACTGCGCCTCTTTTGCCCACCCCCCCGTTCCTCTTGCCATCCTTCAGCTCAGCTCCCGGGCCTAATTTGGAACGGGCCCTTCTCGAATTCCCATTTCAACTCTTGCCTGTCCGTCTCAGGCGCGTTTCCCTTTCACACCATATTCTTTCTTCTACACCTCCTCGCCCCGGAAAATTCCACTCGACGTGTTTTACCCTTCTCTTCTTGCTCTGCTTCATATTCGCTTCTTAATTTACAGACGGGGAAGGAAAGAAAAAAAAATTAAATAGGCGCCGCGTCACTTCCACCACCACCCTTCGCATAACGCACCCGTACTGCATCCTCGAGAGGCGGCCCTTGCTACTGCTGGACCAGGCGCCCGCTCTCGTCTTACCCCTTTTGTCCGTCAGCCCATCTGACCAACGGGACCCCCGAACCAAGTCTGCGACTCACAAACCCGAACCTCGACTCGACTTCGACTCGACTCTGCTTCCTCTACCATCACTGCCTCGCTTTGGCCGCTGTCCGGTATTATTTTTATCGCCCTCACCTCACGGAACCTTGTTGCGCCCGCCGCGTCCCGGTGGTGCAGCCCGCCCAGTTACGCAGACACAAGCCGCTTCCCCAGCAGCCCGCCGCTGCCACACGGCGTCCGGGACCCCCCTGGTCACGGCCCTTTAGACTTCAGCGTACCGAGTACCCGCTGCACCTCCATCTCGCGCATTTGTTCTTCCCGTCTGCATCTGCGTCGGTGTCTGGTCTCTTTCTTCTCCCAACCACCCAGACCTCATCTGAATCAATCCCTCGCCAACCTGCCAGATTCGCGGACTCGATCGTCCCCGGACCAGTCACTCCTTTGATTCCCTTATTTTTTGCTTTTTTGGCTCACTTTCGAGCCTTGTTATTCTTCTACCTCTTTTCTTCTTTTGGCCGCGTGCCGCCCTTAGCTTCGCCCCCAAATCCTCTCTCCCCGACCGTTTTCCCTCCGCCTCTCGCTACTCTCGATTTCTCGCTTCACAGCACAGCCCAGCCCAGCGTTCTGCGCCGAATGCTCCGGTAGCACTCGCGCCATCACACGACTGCATCAATCAAAACAATCGTCAGAGCCAAGAGGCACTTCTTCCAACCCCCACGATCGCATCGGCTCTCGACCGCCGATTTAATCCTCCTTCTACCTTATGCCATCGTACGGTTCCGAGGCTTCACCTTCTCTACGGAAAATGGACCACTCGAGAATGATGTACGGTCAGCCTCGCAAGGGCGTCCAGATGGGCAATATTCTTGGCGATCCCTTTGCCCTGGCCACCCTCTCCATCGCTACTGTGAGACTCTCAAGATGGCTCCCTCGGTTTGTTGATGTCATTGCTAACTGTTGCGTGTTCAGCTCGCTTGGTGCATCACCTTCGTCGGTTGTCTCATTGGACAAATTCAGAGCAGCGGCAACGACACGTTCCCTACATATGCCTGGTGGGCTTGCGTTTACAACCTCCTCCTTATCGTTGGCGTTTTCGTGGTTGTTGGTAGCGATTCCATTCACACTTATCATGTCGCCGTGACCGGTTTCCTCGCCGCTGGTATCATCACCGTTACATCGAGCATCAACCTACTCCTTTACTCCAACAGCGGCTCTCGACAGGCCGCTGCTGCTGGTTTTATCCTGCTGGCCATGGTAGTGGTATGTGTTTACCGTGTCTGCGCTTGCTGACGCAATAGTGCTGACCATTTGTTTAGGTACTCTGGACTTTCTACTTCGGATCAAATCCTTCATCGACGCCCCGCGCTTTCCTCGACTCGTTCGCTCTGGCCAAGGAGTCGACCACCATGCACCGATCAACAATCAACGCCTACGGCGGTACCGGTCGCCCCGAGACGTCCAACTCTGTCCAGCCTCCTCAAATGTACACCTCCGCCCAGCTCAACGGTTTCGAGAACCCCTCTCCCGTCGGCGGCGTGTCTCAGGTCAACGGTGGCCGCGGCTCTGCCGTTCCTCAAAGCTTCGCCAACTCACCCATGCAGGGAGCCAAGACTGGCGCCTCACCAGGTGCCGACGCCGAGGTCGTGCCGCCCACCGAATACCCTTACCGGGCGAAGGCCATCTACAGCTACGAGGCCAACCCCGACGACGCCAACGAAATCTCATTCTCGAAACACGAAATTCTCGAGGTATCCGATGTCAGCGGGCGATGGTGGCAGGCCCGCAAAGAGAACGGCGACACGGGCATCGCACCCAGCAACTACCTCATCCTATTATGAGCAACGACTCAAAGCAAAGAATAACCTGGGATACCCGCTGTCGGGCAGCCTCGAGCTGTTCCGGAGCACTTTCAGACGTCGGAATGGGCTGCTTGTTCATTTGTTTTCATTAACGTATTAGAGTCACGACTCCAATTGGTTTATTATTTGGGATGGGATATGTGTTGGATGGTGTATATTTGGGACGAAAGAGCCCCCTGTTACTACAAACGGACCATGGCGCCTGGCAAGTCGCTGCATTCATTTTTTTTTATCTTCAATGTCTCTTTTGAAAGTCATTTCTGTTCTCTTCACTTCATCTTATTACCCTTGATTTCCCGCGGGATCATGTGAATCCCAATTGTGTGCAAAAATGTGGATGGCGAAAGAGCAGCATCCAAAAAAAACAGGCCCAGAGAAAAGTTGCTACCGGAGTTGTCGTGCTTGATGGAAGAGAGTTATAAAGAAAGAAGTAAGAGAAAGACGGGGAGGAATTTCAAAGCACGGGATCATATAGGAGAGGGGGAGAGAAGGGCTGGGACTGGACTTGTACCAAGGGGAACAGGGCAGGCCCGATGGCAGGAACACGGTTTGCCAGCGTGGACTTTGGTCAACGGACTTTTTTTTTTTTTCAGGAGGCGTTTACTGAGATGGGTAGCTAGCATGAAGGGACTCACGATGTGCCCTAGACTGAGTGAAATGCGATAAACTATTGGAATGAAAAGTGGTCCAAGTCTGGCAGGTGCCCGAATAAAGGGTCTCGGGGTATGTAGACCGAAGCACCGGACATGAGTTCTCTTTTAAGGTTTTGTCTTGTGAGACGAGCAGCTTCATGAAATGCGTGTATCATATTTGTCATCCAAGACTCTCTTTCCTCCAATACTTTCTCTCGCAAGTGTGCGCACACGTATAATACAATCTGTCTCTGTCTGAGCCCTCAGGGTTTGGGCTCGAAATCTTGGCATTGAGGCTATCGTGAACTCGCTGCTCCCTTGCTTTTCCCTGTCCACCTGAGACGACTGCCTCTATGGCTTCCACCCCTCTCACTCACGCGGACTCAACGAATGCCTTTCCCGCCGTGGACGGAAGTGACGATGCCGTTGGCCGGCTCGAAACGGGGGCTGGGGGGGTGATGGGACGGATCGGCATGCATCCCACATCGACCAATGTCCCTAGGGCGATGTCCATGTCGGCCGTTGCACCTCGACCGCCGATCGTGCGCTCGGGTCGATCCGCCCCTTTCCTTTCTTGACTGGGAACACATTATTTGCCCCGTCTTGTCTCCCAGCTGAGCCTGTGCCATCTACGGGCAGATCACTATCCAAAGAGATTGCTAATTCTCTTTGGGTTTGCTGTCTCTCTTTTGTCTGTCACACAAGCCCGCACGTGAATGGGCACCTGGCTCAGCCCTCAAGCCGCTTGCGTAGCTCCCTCTCCTTTTGCAACACCTCCAGCTCTAGCCTCTCGACGCCATAGCGCAGAGCCTCCTTGCGCTGGCGCACCGCTCGGGCGCGGAGCTTCTCCTCTGGAGTGAGCTTGCGCCCAGCCCCGTGCTGCAGCTTCTGCTTCTTCTTAGGAACATCCGAGAAATCGTCAGAACGGACTAGGCGGCCCTGCTGCAGCTCGGCGCGGGCCTTGAGCGTCTCAATACGGCGCTCCTGCCGGTCAATTTGCGAGTCGGCGCGGGCGAGCAGTAGCGCAATGTACGGGCCGATGTCATCACGGAGGGAAGCCTCTGCGGCGGCCAGCGTGGGTTGGGGAATTAGTTCATAGTGCTGGAGACATTAACCGTCAGTCATCGGGCAAGAGCAGGCAGACAGACACACAAAAAAAAAGTCACGATGGAGGAATTGAGTAACATACGCGAACTGACTTGAGGACGTTTACGAGGCGGGGAAAGTCAGAGACGCCGCTGTCTAGCGTCTCGACGGAGGATTCGAGGAATTTGAGGGATGTGCGCAGGGATGTGACGCAGTCGGCGTAGGTTGCGAGGTTGGAAGCAGCGGTGGAGGTAGCCATGGCTGCGGTGCAGGTATCGTGGGGTGGGCGTCGTGGTGGAGGAGCGGCGGGATGGAGGGCACAGCGAGGAAACTATCGTGAAGCGCTGGGCGGCGTCACATTCCCGAGGGTCAGGAGGAGAGATGACGATGCGGGCAGCCGGAATTTAGCGGGAATTGCGCTGCAGAGAGGGAGTGCGCGTGGGCTGCGCGTGCGGGTATCGTGAAGGGAGTTTTTGGCGTTGACGAGGCAGAGGCGTGCGAGAGGCGTGAGGATTGTTTTGATACATGTCACGATGCGTCTGCGGCAGTGAGAGCCAGTCTGAGTCTGAGTCTGGGTCCAAGCGTCCTGTGTGCGTGCACGGACCAATCTGCGCGAGCGCTGAGGAGAGTCAACAGAGTGTGGGGGAACCAACCCTTTCCCGATGCAGCGGCACGTCTTACATAGTTCCACCCGCATCTTGCAACTCCCACTCTCCGCGGCAAGTCTCTCCATCATGGCCCAACAACGGCACAGGCACTGAACAAGCACCGCCCGCGGACCTTGACGCCTTTGTCTCACTCTCCGTATGACATATCGATAAGGGTCTGGTTTCGCCCACGAATTGCGGCACGGCTGCGCACGGTGCTCCCACTTTGACCTCACTGCTTGGCTCATGACTGGATCTCCCAGCAGGCTGCTGGAATGCGCTGGCTGCATGCCGGATCGATGATGACACAAAGCTCGATGAGATTGCCATCGGGGGGGGGGGGGGGGGGGGGGGGG